>JAVSIQ010000801.1:600000-1200000 GCA_038502775.1 Hippodamia convergens | reverse complement strand
TGACATAGGATAACCTAAACTATATTTGATGTTCTGTGACCTAACCACAAACCTTAGAAAAAAAAAAGTGTATGTTCTGTTCTCGAACATGACATACTCATAATATTCAATAACGTCTTTGCGTACTCGTTTGTCACGATCAGAGCATTAGAAATAAAGAGTATAATCTTAGTGTAAGTGTGAATTGGAAAGAAACTCATTTATTCGTTGTACGAAGTGTACAACGTACGTAGTGCACATTATGGTCAAAGTTAAAGTTCTAAGTAGAAATCCTGACGAATATCTGCGGGAAACAAAAAATGATTTCCATAAACGTGAGGTTTTTCATTAAAAGTAAATTGCCTTCTCATTGATCAAGTTATTTGTTTCAGTTCCTCGAAATTATGATCCTGATCTCCATCCATTCGCAGCAGCAAGAGAATACACAAGAGCTTTGAATGCAGTGAAACTAGAACGTGTATTTGCTAAACCTTTCATTGCTAGTTTAGACGGTCATAGTGACAGTATATCGTGTTTGGCTAAACATCCAACTCAATTGTCAAAGTTGTTAAGTGGGGCATTTGATGGTGAATTGCGACTTTGGGATCTTCCTCAAAAATTATGTATCCGAAACTTCACTGCACATGAAGGTGTTGTTAGAGGAATTACTTTTACACCAAAGGGTGAACATTTTATAAGCGTGAGTGATGATAAGACAATAAAAACGTGGAATTCCTCTAAACCAGATGAAGGAGAGGAAGAGCAACCTATTAACACAGTAAGACAGAACAGTAGTTTCTTCATATATCTCTGATATTGATATTCTGAATATACTTTCAAACTAAATATTTATTGTTAATATTTTCAGGTTCTTAGTAAATCAGTTCTATTTGGACTGACACATCATAGGAGAGAGCCTATTTTTGCAACATGCGGTGAAGTTTGTCAAATTTGGAATGAAAGTAGGAATGAACCAATTAAAACCTTTCAATGGGGTGTAGATTCTCTTTATGATATTGCATTTAATCAAATTGAAACAAGTTTACTTGCTAGTTGTGCAAGTGATAGGAGCATAATATTATATGACATAAGAGATGTAGCTCCTCTTAGAAAAGTTGTTATGAAACTAAAGGTGAATAAATTATGTTTCAATCCCATGGAATCCTACATCTTCACATGTGCCAGTGAAGACTACAAGTAAGAAAATATTTATTTTCATTCAACAGCTTACTAATCCACCATTTTATTACTTCAGTTTATATACTTTTGATACAAGAAGGTTGAATCGTCCTGTAAATATTCATCAAGATCATGTGGCTGCAGTTACACATATTGATTATTCCCCAACTGGAAAGGAATTCGTTACTGGAAGTTATGATAAGACTATCAGAATTTTTGAAACTGACAAGGGTCATTCTAGAGATATATATCACACAAAAAGGATGCAAAGGCTCACTTGTGTCCAGTGGACACTAGATGACAAATACATCTTGAGCGGTTCAGACGAAATGAATATAAGAATCTGGAAAGCTAGGGCATCAGAGAAATTGGGACCTGTAAGTATAGTTCTTGATTGTTATACTATAGAATCCTGGTAAATCTAGGACATATGAACATTAAGGGTCGGTTTCACAAAACTTTGTTTGTACCGTTAAATTAATTAGAATGTGATTATTATCTTAGTTTGTAAGGAATAATTACCTCCCTGAATGAGTTGAGAAGGTCAAGACACTGGACCGGTAATTCAGATCGCGGGTTGCAGTTCTGCTCTAGGTTCTTTTTCGAGAATTCATTATTCTGTTTGTTTGTCAATAATTTACACATTTTAAATGTTATTGCCTATTCTCAATATAATACCATGATATGCAATTCTTGAAGTTTCTATTGTCATAAAGCTTTCCAATTTTTTTTGTGTCTTCACACTTAGGTTCAGTCTTACTTTTTGTTTCACTATTTTGGTAGGAGGTTGTACAGTATGTTATTTAGATGCCTTCGTTTCTAAAAGTATGTATAGTCAAGAATTGCATTTATTTTTCTAGATGGTTGTTGCATCCTTGATGTGAAAAAAATTTTCCTTATTTTATTTTCATTACACATTTCAGAAAATATTCAGATTTTGAACACAGCATTTTCCTTCATTCTTTTTGCATATATCATTTTAAAATGTGATTTTGTTGGGATTAGTTGCACATTGTATATCACTATAGATAACAATGAGCTTTGAGGTATGTTTCATCAGGAATTTGATTGATCCAACATAATTTGAATAAAAGCCTCTTGTGCTGTCAAAAACTTTGTTGATGTTTAAACTCTGTGTAGCTGTTCTATTTTTCCCAATTCTGGTATGTCATGTGTTGCAGATAGATATGGTTAGGTAGTTCTTGGTCTTGAAGTGATCTAAGTTGATTTTAGGAATCGCATGTTTTGTGTTGACTTTTCTGCATATTCTTTCAAAATTGAAAAATGGAGGTGATATTCTTAGATTTTCATCAATTATTCATATAATTATTATAATTCAGCAGATCCTTTAGGGGTCATTGCAATTACTTTTCCAAATTAATTTATATATTTCTTTTTTTTTTCATTTTGTTCAACTTACTGTCAGGCATGTAGTTTTAAAAAATGTGTCTTTTGTCATTTATTCATCATCTTCATTGTTCACTGATGTCACAAAACTCTCTTCTCGTCTTCATGCATAAAAATCTCTTGTTAAGAGCCTCCAATAAAAATCTTGCTATTTCCTAGGCGCGAACCCTTTCGATTTTTTTTTTTAATAAATGCAGTTAAATTGAAATATTTTCTGTATCGGCATTCTTTTTTATCGATATTATTGTCTCCAACATTGAATAATAATACCAAAGTGGTGAGGGCTTTTGTGTTCCGCTCAATTCCTTGAAATAAACCAACAAAACCTTCCCGCTTGTTATACATTTGATATTCTTCTCGCTACACTATTTTTCATATCGATCGAATGCTTCTTCATATTTCTTTTTTTGATGTAGATTGTTATTGTTACATGTGTGTAGCCATAGCAACGCATATAGTCGACTTGCTCCATGCATAGACAAATTGGAAGTTTTATCTATGGCTTCATATTGAATATTTAATTGAGAGTACGAATTAATTGATCATTTCGGAATATTTCTCGATAGGATGAAAACACGTAGTTGTAGATAAAATTTTGTAAGTATCTTGTAGGATACTTTATCATTAAAGCACTCATGTCATTCGTGCTCTGATGATATCTGTATCCAACTTGTAACGTAAATAACTATAGTAGTTGTCTATTCTTAGAATATTAGAAGGCTTCTTCTCTTCTGTGAGTTTCTTTACTACTTTATGTTCAGGTATTACTGTGAACGCCAGGGTATTGACAGATCATTGAGACCCGTTTGCACCATTGTTCCTTAAATATTTAAGTGACGTTTCGATCCTTAAACCAAACCTAAAGTTTAAACATAGGATTATAACCTAAAATAATTTGT
Source organism: Hippodamia convergens (assembly GCA_038502775.1). Lineage (NCBI taxonomy): Eukaryota > Metazoa > Arthropoda > Insecta > Coleoptera > Coccinellidae > Hippodamia > Hippodamia convergens. The sequence goes on along the minus strand of JAVSIQ010000801.1, from coordinate 1,196,536 downwards.
CAAACTGACAGAACATTTGTTGTTTTTTATGAAATTATAGTAAAAAATTTGAAATTTCAACTAGCATGAAATCCTCAAAATGACAGTGAAGCTAGGTTAAGGAAATGACAACCATCATCTGTATCCGGCCAGCCAATGAAAAGGCTTTATTGAACTAGGGTGATGTTAAACAACATGAAAAACTAAAATATCACTAGATAGAACTATTTAAGGGGTTCTACATAGATAATAAAATATTGTTCTATATTTTAAGTTCCCTTACGTAAGAATTCCATTTGAGTGACAGTCGTGCAACTGTCAATATTTAAGGGATCCTTAACTTTAAGGAACGATGGTGCAAATGGATCTAAGAATAACTGGAAATTTCGTTTTATCAGTATAACTCTAAATTTCTACTTCATAATGGAGACATTCAAATTATTCCAAGATCAGTCAGTAGCTTTTGAAGCTGAATTGATATATATTTTTTTTTATTGGATGTCTTCAAAATAATAGACTCTCAAACCTGTCAAGCATGAACTCGAGGCAAAAACCTGATTAACATTATTCATTTCATTTTCAGTTGAAACCTAGAGAAAAGGCATCGTTGAAATATGCCGAAACCTTGAAGGAGAAATATGCAAGCCATCCACAAATAAGAAGAATTAAGAGACACAGACAGGTTCCTAAACTTGTATACAATGCATTAAAAGAGCACCGTGTTATCAAAAATAAGGACAAGAAGAAAGAGACAAATAGAAGGAATCATTCTACACCTGGAACTGTTCCATATGTTCCAGAGAGAGCAAAGCATGTGCTTAAAGAGGAAAAATAATAATACTGTACGATTACAGAACATTAAAGAGATACTGTGTAAATTTTTCTTCCTTCTTCCTGAGAAAGTTCTGACAATCAAGTTGATCGTTTTTATTTACAAACTAGGTGGTAGTTTCTAATTTCATCTCATCAAAACGAGTTGACTGAAAATATTGAAGCGCATTTTGTAGCAGTATTTATTGATTAAGACTAAGTTCACATGATCGCGCAACAACGAAAGTTTGTAGCTCGTTAAAACACGTTGATGTATTCAGATGGTCATGCTCTGATAGCGCGGTAGCTCGCGACTACTGTAATTTTTAGATTCCGAGCACAGAAAAAGTGATTGAAATCTCTTTTCAGCTTTGTATGTTTAATCGCTCTTATCATCTGAGCACGTCTATGCCTGACACTTGTACCACAGCTTAATAAACACTGTTTATTAAGCTGTGATTGTACTTCAATACGCTCGAAATAAGATACTGGCGACAGAACAAAATAGAACGCGCGTGCTTTACGCTACCATATGAACATTTCTGTGACTACACAGTATCTCTAGCCGCTTGATAATCTGAACTAAGCCTTAGCAACTTTATGTCTCTAGAAACTAATATGCAGAGTATGAGAAAATAACTAAAACATATTTCATTTCGTGCATATTTGAATTCAATGATGGTACAGTTGAGAGGAAAGATATATGGGGTAGTTTCCTAGTGGATCTTTCAATGCCACAAGATTTTCACGCATAACCAGTTTTATTCTTGATATTGCCTGATCATATAGCTACTGAATCTCTTGTATGGGTGTTATTTATTGGAAATATATTTCTCCCAGAATTGAAGGAAAAAGTATTTGTTGAATTTCTTGGTGATTTTCAACAAGCTGTATTTCAGTGAATACAGATTTTTGTTGGAAATTTTCTGCAGAGAAAAAAACCGCCTGTCGGCTTGCTAGGCGATCAGTAGTTCCGAAGATATCGGTAGTTGAGTGAAAAAGAATCCCTTTGCATTCAAAATTGAATATCTCATCAACAAATGGTGGTTTCGGAGTCCCCTTGAAAGCAAATTGAAGCTGATTACACAGGTTATGCGAAGTTGAAAATAATCAGAAAATTGAGAAAATTTTCTGTTACTTTCATTTTAGCAAGAAGTTTATTTCTAAAAATTGTTACAGCTCTTGAGATTGACAAGCAACTGAACTTGTTAGAAGCCATTTAATTTTCATTGAGATGAACTAGGAGGTCTAAAATCCACACCTATGAAATCTATTTTATAATACATTCTACATGTTATAAAAAATAGGTCGCCTAAAAAAATTGTGGACAGAATATATTTATTTATTTCTCGAAAAATGATTTTTTATGAAATTTTGCAATATCGTGATAATAAGAAAATTTTATACTGGTTTTTAGATTGAAACAGATAGAATAATATGCAGACAGAGTTGCCTAATATTCACCTGGACAAAATTACTGGGTTGCCAGCAGGTTTAAACAGGTATATCGGAATGAGTTAACTTTCACTTATGTGATAATGCAATAAAATTTTATCACAAGCACTGCTTTATTATGAATAGGGGGTTGACTGCAAAAAAAATAGTCAAAGTAGGGGTTGCAAAGTTTTAAAGATCCCTTTTAGAACCAGGGGATTTATAAGTTTGTATAAGACTTCCGCCAATATTGATGTTAGTGGTCTTCTTGGGGAGAAATAAACGAAATTGAGGATTTTGCCATAAGCGTAAAAAAATAGTTGAAATCCAATCAAAAACATTTTCATGTAAAATTTTTCCAGAGCGAGGCCGTATTTCTAACATTGTCGCAAAATTATCAGATCTCATATGTATAGAGTCAAGCTGCTAACTATAAACTCTTCATCTTCACAAGTCCTTATTTCACAAACTCTATGCCTTAATTGAAATAAGTAACTATTTTATAACAAAAAAATTATGAACTGCGAATGAATTTTTCACCTTACGGTGATTTTGTTGGTTACCAACCAGGTGTTGCAGAAAAGTAAGTGTTTCAAAAGAAGAATTTAAAATTTTTCGGACAGAGTATTCAGTAAATACTAAATATTTCATTTTTTCAGTTAGGTATTATCTGATTGAATTCAAAATAGCACAATTTTAACGTTCGTTCAATTCAACAAATATTTTAAGCAGTAATTCGTCTGAAAAAATATCGCCTGTTTATTTCAGTTTCTAGGTAGCACACGGTTCTTATAATTTTTTTTTTATTTTCCTGAAGATGATAAAAGGATAAGAAGCACATTCGTGGCCTTGGCATTTGACTGAACGATATGTATATCGATATTAAATATTTTAGATTGTAATGTATTCAATTTTGTTTGAAATTCAAATATCAGTTTGCTCCAAAATATCGCCATATTGTTAACGATATAACATTTCATGGGGGGTAGTAGAGGGTTACCTCTTTTTCTCATAGTATATGCGTACTTAGCTTTAGCACTCAGTCTCACCTTCAGATGAGACTGCGAAATTCGATCCTTTATTAATTCATTTCACGGTATAGTTTTATACCAGACCTCTATGTCGCTCATTTTCTAGCTCGTCGAAAAAGCGATTTTCAAAACTCGGCATCCCCTCTATTATGACCAATATTTTTGCAAGCAACCCTATATAAACGTATTCACAATAAAACAGCGCTTGTGCTGATATAATTTCCTTTCCATTATTACACAAGTAAAAGTAACTAATTCCGATATACCTGTTTAAACCTGGCAACCGAATAATTCATTCAGGATCCAGGTAAATATCGGTAAATATCTAGCAACCCTATGTCAGCATATTCTACATGTTTCATACTATAAAAGTCAAGTATGAAATTTTTTTAATATCATTTGATGTTGCAAAATTTCATGAATAATCATTTTTCAAAAAAAAATTCAAATATTCTGCTCAGGAATATTTTGGTCAACCCATTTTCTGCAACATATGAAGTTTACTACAAAATAGGTTTCATCCGATTATCAGCTCGGTGAAAGTCGTTGTAGGTTTGGATCTTCGACTAAAATGAATTGAATGCACGATGTGATGTAGGGAAAAGCTTTGGATTTCGGTTAGAGAAACGAATAAAATGAATAAAAAATTATATTGATTCATACCAAATAAATAATTTTATATTATATATTAGGTTCGAGTAATTACAAATAGTCAGTAAATGTTCCACAGTGTCATAAATTCAATTGAATCTTTATATGAAAATTGAGAATGAGATAACCCACAAATAGTATTACAGAGATCTATCAACAACCAGTACTATATGAATTATATAAGGATGTTTTTTCCGACATATGTTCCACATTTACTGACAAAATTGAGTATAAAGAACTCTGTTATGAATAACAGTTCGCAAAAGATATTACAATCACTTTAGGTACTTATATTGAATTCTCAGTACCAAACTAAATTGCAACAATTATGTAAAAAAAAAACTGTATCCATTCAACAAATTAACTGACAATAAATACTGTAATTCATGAACATTTTTCAAGCCATTATTGTTTTAATAGTTGATAGTTAATGTCATAAATTTTATATCTTTATCAGTTACAATAAGTAGTATAATTTTCTGGAGACTAGGTTATTTACTATTTACAATTTACAAATCATAATATATTCATTGGTCCAAAAAATCACTGAAACTAGATAAAATATACAGCATTGCATTTTCCTCTACCAACTAACTCTTGTAAGTAGCTCAAGCTTTGTGTAAGTGGGAAAACTGAAATATAGTACTTAAATATTAATATTAGGGGGTTAAATTACAACCATGGTTTCACATATGCGTAACAAAAATTATAAAAGTTTATAAGATTAATTGTTCATTTTCACAACAATTTTTTACACCTATCAAAACACTTCCTATCTTTCAAAGGTATATCACAAGGAACACAGGCTTTGCGTCTTTAGATGGGCGAAGAATGCCTTCTTTCAGCATGCTGATCATTAGTAGTTGTACTTCCAACTAGCTTCAGGAATAGATACACTCTAGTAAAAAGGTTGAATACTGTTAGCTGATCCATCTGAATTAGCATGCTTGAATGAAGAACACTCTGTTGATAATAAAAATTGGGGTACGACTAGTTCACGAAAAAATATAAGTATCCGAGTTTTCATCACTTGAGATATTTAACTCCGAATCTCACACATTCAGGTCGGCCATCATTTTCCTGAAGTCCGCTAATGTATTATAATCAGGATCCAAGTCAATGTCTGCGAAATCTTTCTTGGAATCTTGCTTGGCGAAGCTAGGATTATACCGGCTGAGTGAAAGTGGACAAGGTAGAAGTTCAGGCATGACTGAATGATGGGTGATGAGCGAGGTCAGGGTAGTAAACTCTTTCGTGAAGCCCTTAAAAAAATAAAGTATTGTAATAACGAAAATTTTAACAGTAACATATAATGTCAGTAGGTTTTGATTCTATAATACTGTTGAGTATTAATCCAGTTTTCGTATTCCGTAAAATATTCATTTCTATTTACTAGATATCGGGATAACCGTTACTGAAATCAACATAGAGAAATTGTTCCATTTTAAATAATAACACAATACAAAAGTAAAAAGTAATAAGTTTTGCAGAATAATGCAGGGTATATTGAAAAATATCAATGAAATATTGCTGGCTGACATTCGTTGATAATGAGGCAAGGGCGGATATAGCTTTTTAATATTAACCATGAAGAACGAATAACTAGAGACTTCCGGTTGTTTGACTTGAAAGGTATTTGCTTACCACATATTTGTGACGTTTTCATCGCTAATACACTTCGCGAAGCAATTACATATTAAAGAAAAATTTCAAATTTTTTTTTCAACAATCTGCATCTCAGTGAAAAATGGTCGTATAGAAAATAAAGTACTAACTTCTAAGGCTTGAAGACTCTAGTTTATGAAATAATTGGTTAACAATTTTTAGAGTACCACGATGGCCATCTTTTAAAATTGGTTTTTTTACCGGGAGTCGAAAGGTTTAGAAAAAAACTTATTTTTAAAACGTGGTGTCAGAAAACAGATAAAATCTGTCGCTCAGAATCTACCGATTTTGGGGGGACTTCGGGGAACCTAAGCTTTTTCGTCGATATTGACGAAGAATCAGTCCCTCGAACAATAAATGGTAAAACTGCATTTTCTGCTTTTTTTTTGTTTGTTTATGAGACAGGTGAAGACATTTCTTCAAATTGAACCAAACAGATTTTTGTAGGAAAATTGCTGTAGAAAAAGAAATCGCCTTTCGGCCCGCTAGACGATTAGTAGTTCCGGAGATATCGACAGTTGAGTGAAAAAGAATAATTTTTAATTCAAAACAAGATTTCTCGAAGGCGAATGGTCATGAAAAGCAAATCACAGCTGAATGAAAAGGTTATGTGGCATTTGCATCGGTCAAGCTGGAGAAAAGTTCTCAATGCGCGTAGAGGAAAAAATTTAAATATTTTGAAAATTTTTTCTTCGTGCTATATCCGATGATTGCAGTAAATTCAGAAACAAAAGTCTTCAAAAAAGCTTCAAAACTAAATTTCTGCAAATTTTCAATAAGACCATTTTTCACTGAGATATAGCATGTTGAAAATAACCAGAAAATTTTGAATATTATTCTGTTCCTTTAATTGTTGTTCGAAATATATATTGAAAATATTTGATAAATCACAAATTTAAAATTATTGTATGAAATTTTTTATGTGTATCACGTAAATCCGCCCTTGTTATGAGGTAGGTATACCTATGCCACTTGGCCATTTATCTCTACAAGTATGGCCTTCCAAAAAGTCCTCATGTATTTTGCATTCAAAATCTGATCTCGTTTGATAACAATCTGAGTGAAACATTATTTTATGTTTATGTTAATCACCCTGAGTTGCAGTAACGTCCATTAAAATTTGATGCTCCCTTAATGCTCCCTTAAACCTTAAACCCTATGAAAATCTTTCACTTGGGAGGTGAAAACTCTCTGGAATATCCTAATGAAAATTGAAATATAAATTACTACAATCGCTTTTCACCGGATATAATGCGGTGAAATGTTGGAGGCCAATTTTTTAACATTCCTTTTTAATATCTATTGAACGAAAAATATCGAAAATTCTCTTATGAATACCTTACCTGTATTTTGTAACCTTTGTTCGTCCTGACAATCAAGTAATGAGCAATGCCGGTTGGTTGAAAGTTTCTAGGTACTCTCAGAGAAAGTGCAAAACAACCTGGCTTACTGGTGCTCTCTCTGACCATGAACGCTCCGATGGGTTCTTGAGCTAGTATTTCCAGGGCTATCTCTCTTGGTATACCTGCTTGGAACCACGGCGCCATTCTTAATTCCTCTTGCTCTTTATTGTTCAAGGAGTCTGTCCTTTCAGGTGGCGGTGGTCCTACAGGCATAAAATTCAACAGAGTGCCGTTCTCAGTGATTTGCGTACAAGAGCTGGAACTGCTGGAGCTGTGCAAGAAGAACCTCCTTGTTTTATAATCGTGATCTAGAGAGGCAGGGGATCCTTGTAAAAGCCTACAGTTGTCCATCATTTCTAGATGTTTGTGTATCTCTTTGTCATTTCTAACGTTCTCCACGGTTGTTTTACTGTGGACGTTTTTGTTGTCTGCATCAGTTGGTTCGTTGACGTATCCTCCAGATAACGGACGATTCGTCGGACTCCCTGGAAAAATAAATCATCATTTAGATTTGAGTTCATTGGCGACTGAATACCTTGTTGTACACTGCGAAAAAAATTATCGCACGAATGTGCGATAATTTTCAGAATTGAAAATCTCAATTTTAATGAAACTACGTTGACTTTATAACTTATTTTTATGTTCTCTCGGGAAGGTTTCGAACGAAACAAGACACATTGAATGGAAGAAAAATTCAGGATTTCACTGAATCTTATGTGAAAGAAGAGAAATGAACAAATTTCAAAATACCGAAATGCTGATGAGTGATTTAATTCTTGATATTTCCACCCCTTGCATTTAATAACAGCTTGGCAACGACGGTTCATACTCAAAATGAGTGATCTTAAAATGTTCTGATCTAATCCATCCCAGATTTCTCCGAGTTGGATTCCTAAGTCATTAAGAGTAGCTGGATGATTTTCTGAACTTCTCAGCTTTTTATTGAGGTTGTCCGAAACCTGCCCAATCGGATTGAGATCTGGACTTCTTGCTGGCCATTCAATTCGGAGACTTCAACCTCTTCAAGGTACTCTTGAACGATGCGCGCACGATGGGGTCCGGCATCATCGTCCATAAAAATGTAATTTTCAACAATGTATGGGGCAAATGGCACTACATGCTCTTCAATAATGTTCCTTATATATTTATCAGCATTCATAGCTCCATTATCAACGACCACTAGGTCTGTGGGAGCTGTCAAAGATATTCCACCCCATAACATAAGCGGTCCGCCCCCGAAACCAGTAGTATTCAGGAAATTGCACTGAGCATATCTTTCATGTGGACGTCTGTAAACGAGGGAACGTCGATCACAATGGTAGATGCAGAATCTAGACTTATTCGTGAAGAGAACTCTTTCCGAATCGGCCTCTTCCTAATGGATGTTCTCTCTCGCCATTCAATGGGCTGGGGTAAAAGCTGGGCCTCTTGCCGACACACGAGTCCTTAAATCACATTCTCTGAGGCGATTTCTAGTTGTCTGAGTGCTAATTTGCACCCCATGATTTTGAAGAAGGGGTTGCAAACCGTTGTCTTAATGAAGAAACTCTCAAGTAACCTTCTTGAATGGCAGTTGTTACCTGTGGTCTACCCTGTCCTGGTCTTCGGACATTCATACCTGTCTCCCTGAATCTCTGCAACATTCTAGACACACTTGTATGTGAAACTCCAAACCTTTCTGCAATTCTTGTGTATGTCCACCCTTCTTCTCGCAAAACTACCGCTTATGCACATTCCTCTTGGGTCAAATTGCGTGTTTCGCGTTGCATAGCGATCGAGTGTAGAAAATCAAACAAAAGAAAAACTACTGATCACTAGAGTTCATCGAGAACTGATTTTAAAAGGGAGTCAATACATTCAATATCTGATTATATAATATTTTTTCATTCCTGCTGGGAAAAAACATCTGTTATGAAGAAAAACGTTGAAAGTGGATAATTATCATTAAGAACACCTTCAGTAGTTGTAGAATTAATTTGAGATTTCTATAATGTGAGTTCATTTTTTGGCTCAGTGTATTTTGGTGAAACTAACAAAAATATCCGAGAAAGAATTTAGTAAATTCTTTTGTAGACAAGAGTTATATTACCTGGGGTACTGGCATTGGAGTTATTATCCGACACTAGAGGGCAGTTATCGTCATCTACGCTGTTAAGGGTCCCTGTCAACCCCATAGCTATCCTTTTGATCAAGGGCGGCTTCTCCATCATTTTCTTGTAAGAGTTCATTTCAGTAGGAGAATTGCTCTCTTCACTATTCGGTGTACTTTGTGTGGACACACTTTTTTCACTAGGTCCTAAAACGTTATAGCGGTGCGTGTGGGGCTTCAATCCCGGTATTGAACTAGGGGGTGATATTCTAAGCGTTGCCGTATCCGACATCTGGACATCCATATCGTCGGATTGGCCACTGCTGTTCTGATGTTGCATGGATTTGTCTTGGGTTAAGGCGGTGGACAATTCTTTAGTCTGAAACGGATTTAAAGAAATTAGATTCCTGTAATCATTGTAAACATTCGTCATTGAATTTTCCGAAACTATAATCAAATATGGTATCTTTAAATTCAATAATTCCTTCAACATGAACTCTACAACAAGAAAAATGTTTTTTATAATGTCGGAATTGAATCACCCTGTTCGAGGAAAATAAATATTTTAGAAAATATTATTATATCAAGGTTTGGAATATTGTCGATATTATGGTTTGAAAGGATTCATTCGATTAAACTTCGCGTGATACGTTCGGAACGAAGAGAAAAGCCACGAACCATAATTATGAGGAAATTACTTCGTTCCCCTTTCCTTGAAAGCTTCTAATCAATTGTGATTGGTAGTTGATGTTTAGTTTACCTGATACTCATTATCAGATCTACTTGGACAACTTAAATTTTGGAAAGTTTAATTATTCAAGAAAATAGTGAACAAAATGAAATTGTAACGAGCGAAACAGATCAAAAACATTCTTAAATTCTATGAGCGCAATGACCTGCCTGATTGTAATCAGGCACTCGTACTGGCGAGAATCAATGAACGACGACGGCCGACATGCCCGAGAAGACAAGTGACTTTGCAAGATTGCTGCGAAAGCTCCAATCAATTCATTTATTGGGGCAGTTCGAGGAGAACAAATCTAGTAACAGGCAAGAACTATATAAGATTTCACCAAATGGGTGCGAAAATTTTTAGGTGGTGATTCCTGGTTGAAAATCAAGCGGGATCTTCTATGGAGCGAATTGATCTTTTCTTGGCATGGTGAAACGTTTATAATATCTAATATCCTCCAAATGTTCAACTGGTTTATTATTTTTTTTTACTTCACAGTTGATCATTATATTTCTGAAATTTCCTGTGTGTGTGAATACAAAAATACAAATTTTTCAAAAAGTACAAGACACAACACTGTCTTAACAGGAACTGTCAACAAGCTTTGGAAACTGTAGATCTACAGAATATGCGGCCTCTGCATTTGTAGACTTCGTTTAGGAAAAAGTTTTATCAGGGTCGTATTATATTAAGAACGAAAAAAAAAAACGTTTCAAAGTTTGTTGTCTTACAACAACATTTTTTGAATTGGAATGCGATGTCGGGTGTTTGTTACTTTGAAAGATATTCATGTTCGACACACAATCCAGTTGAAATTTTCAAAATCGGTTCATGATTCACGATATAATGTAATATGGTCTTACCTCCAAAAAGCCCTAAACTCATGAACCTTAGAGTTTTGAAGAATCCCAATGGTATATTCTAAAACAAGTTGCAGAATGAGCTCCTATTCCAACACAAATGCGAGGTTCGAAAACGAGAGACGAAGGAGCGAGTTTTCGATAGCATGAGTGTTGGAATTGCCTTTTTCAACTAGTATTAGACGGTATTTTCTCTATTTCAGTCAATTTTCGTGAAATACTCTCGAAGTTCAAATGAATATTCAGATAGTGATTTTCGTATTTTATCTGACTTACGAAATTTGACAGATAACGGAATTTGAATTGATTTGATTCGAAACTTGATTTGATCAGAGGTCAGTACTGACAATCATAAAACGAAAAATATAACTGAAAACAATGCTGTAATGAGTTTCATTATAGCACTTTTTTTACTGTAATGAACTCATTACGATACTGAAAAAGAAAAAAATACTTTAAATTACCGGCGAACAAATTCACATCTTCAAACAGTAATTTCGGTAAAAAATAGCAAGCTGACAACAGCATAAGAAAATTGTTTTGGAATATTATATTTTGAGAAGTAGGTGATGAATGACTTGAAACAAAATAAATTTTGGAAAGATGTACCTATTTAGATTGACTTTCAATGAAAAGACATGAAAATGACGAGTCTGACAAGACACGCAATGCCAGAAAGATCTGAACTTTCAAGAAATTACATCAAATAATATATATTAAATCATTGGAAAAGTAGAAACCGAAGGATATTTTTCTTTTGAAAATACTATTTTGATTGTGTTAGAGCCTGTTACTATTTTCTAAGTAGAGTATATATTTTTTTTTCAACTTAGACTAGACTTTTAATTTTCAGTTGTAATTTCGCATTCATGCGAAGTGTTGCATGAATGTTGGAATTGCCGTCTGCAACGAGTATTAGACAGTATTTTCTCTATTTCAGTAAATTTTTGTGAGTTTCTCTCGAAATTCAAATAAAAATTCAAATTTGACTTTTGTTTCGTTCCTGGGGAGTTGGTGCGAAATACGAAATTTGACAGATCACGGAATTTGCATTGATTTGATTCGAAACTTGATTCGATCGGAGGTCAGTACTGACAACCATAAAACGAAAAATAGTGCTGTAATGAACTCATTACGATCCTGACATAGAGAAAATAATTTTCTCTATTTCAGTATTGTAATGAATTCATTACAGTACTAAAAGTAGTGCTGTAATGAAACTCATTACAGCATTGTTTTCAGTAATATTTTTCGTTTTCTGATTGTCAGTACTGACCTCCGATCGAATCAAGTTTCGAATCAAATCAATTCAAAATCCGTGATCTGTCAAATTTCGTATGTCACACCAACTGCCAAGATACAAAACAAAAGTCACTAATCTGAATTTTCATTTGAATTGCGGGAGTATTTCACAAAAATTGACTGAAATAGAGAAAATACCGTCTAATACTCGTTGCAGAAGGCAATTCCAACACTCATGCTATCCAAAACTCGCTCCTTCGTCGCTCGTTTTCGAACTTCGCATTCGTGTTGGAATAGGAGCTCATTCTGCAACTTGTTTTAGAATATACTATTCTCTATTTCAGTATCGTAATCAGTTCATTACAGTACTAAAAGTAGTGCTGTAATGAAACTCATTACAGCATTGTTTTCAGTTATATTTTTCGTTTTATGGTTGTCAGTAATGAGCTCCGATCGAATCAAGTTTCGAATCAAATCAATTCAAATTCCGTGATCTGTCAAATTTCGTATGTCACACACTGCCAAGATACAATACCAAAGTCACTAACCTGAATTTTCATTTGAATTTCGAAAGTGTTTCACAAAAATTGACTGGAATAGAGAAAATATCGTCTAATAGTCGTTGCAGAAGGCAATTCCAACACTCATGCTATTCGAACTTCGCATTCGTGTTGGAATAGGAGCTCATTCTGCAACTTGTTTTAGAATATACTATTTAATTCATGTATTAGTGAGAACGAGTTTCTATGACGATAATGCTACGAGAAAAAACACCTCAGAATAGCAGCAACCCAATCAAATTTTTTTTAAATATGAAAGTGATGGTAGATGTGTTTCAGTTAAAAACCTTTTTTCTTTTCTGAATATCGTCTAATATGAGCCATCTCTTTTCTATTGAAAAAATTGGGGATTTTTGCCACCATTGAATTGGTTTTTTTGAAAAAATGTTATCAAACGAATTCTTCCTCCATGAAACAGAACTTGAAAATTATTTTTGGAATCTACAAAACTTACGTTTTTGAGTTTGGACGGCACATCACCTTCTGACAGTAAGTTGAATACAATAATTTCGTGAATAATGAATCAGTTTTGAAAATTTTACACCGATAGTGAAAACAGTTTCACTATTTTTTTTTTATTTAGAATGATTATCGATTTCGAAAATGTGCCATAACTTTTTTATTTACGAAAATATCTGAAAACGATTTGAATTTTCCTGTTTTCACCGGAAATAAGATATTATATTCGATTTTTTTTCCTGGAATGAAACCATTTTTTCATTTTGAACACGAACGCATTTTTTTTATTTCATAACTCATATTCCCAGTGAAAAAGTGTTTGTTGAAAGTTTTCATCTTTTTCAGATATTTAAGAAAATGAATTTCCTACATCGAGAAAATTTCAAAATTTTGTTATATTATGCAAACGAATGAAGATATCGCGAAACGCTTCTCACTGGTGGTTTTTCACGGAATTCGAGCCCAGGACTCCTTTCAACGTTTTTACCTATCTAGTCCAGAAGTACCAGAAACAGTCAAAACTGAGCAATTTGGATACCCTATACAGAACATAAATAACTAACCAACACAACATCTCTTCCCTATTCGAACAATTTCAGCGGTTGTTTGTTTTGGAATCTTCGAATTTCTTCTTGAAACTAACCCAACAATCGACATCGCTTTCCTTCTCAAAATTGGTTTTTCAAAACCAATCTTTGATGGAAATTCATCCACCTCAAAACAAAAGTTTGAAGTTTACCTGTTTTTCTAAATATACGAAAATTCTTCGTTTCTGAGTTCTGGATAGTGAGAAGTTTTCATTGAAATGCTTTGTATATTTTTCTGAGTTAATTCTCTCAGAGGGCGATTTTGTTGTGATTAATTTCTTAAGTGTATTTTGTATTTGATTGATGAGGTACGAAATAAGAAGCGTGCAAAAGTCCTGAACGTCAAGTCCTTGATTTATATAAACATAGTGGAATATTTGCGAATAAATAAAACTGAAATGTGTCAATAAATAGAAAAAGTTGGACACCCAAGAACGGGTAAGTAGTAAATTTCCGGTCTCTTCAAAATGAGAATTTTCATGTTATTTGCATTTGTCACAATATATCGTTAATCTGCTGGTGAAGGCAAATACATCTGGCGAAGAATGTTCCCATCAACATTCTCCTCGAGGACCCGTCCGAAGCTTTTTCTTGATGACACAATTCATCTTCTTCGTCCCAATATTCCCTAGCTAGCCGGGAAACAAAACACGTTATCCATCCAAATGTAGATTCCCTCTGACGTTGACGTAAATACAAGGCAACGGAGAAGATAAAAAAGCTGTAAATACGTCTTGAGAACCGGAGAGGATGGCAAGTGAACCCTGGAAAATGTTCAAAATAAAAATCGGAAGTATTTTTATGGTGTATAATAACAGCACTGCGGCCATTTATCAAACCAGATAGCTACTGTTTAAACATATTTCGGTGATGAGAGAGGCAGATAAACGAAGATTTATGCCGCCAGCCTTCACCGGAGGAAGGCTAGTTGATACCGATAAATTAGTCTGCTTCCTCACTACTAAACACCCTATTATTAACGGATGAGCATGCCTTGAAAATGCGGTTTTATAAGAATGGTTTTCAGGGCAGTTGTTTGATTCGGTCCTTCGCTTCTATGGGGCATTTACAAAAATGAGGTCAAGTTGAGAACTTGAATAAAGACATTGGGAGTATGTTTTCTATCCGGAATATGAATTCTCAACATCAAACTCAATTCTTTATAAACCCTTCTTCGTTGATTTCAGATAAATCAAATCAAATCGTGATGAAAAAAGATTTCCCAACTTGAACAATTCCAAGGTTTTCTGTTTCGAAAGCCCAAAATACTCCATAATTGATAGATGTGGGACGTTGGAGACAGGTGCTTCTTTTTCAGGTGTCTGTTAGCCTTTTCAAGAAAGAATAAAACGGAAAACAAGAAATTCTTTTCCTTCACAGAAGCCACACCGAAAACATTTTTTAAACAAAGATGAATTCGAGATAGCAATCATCGAAATATGGTATTCATTTCGATTATCGATATTTAGAATTCATCTATGTTTCAAAAAAGTCTGTTAGCCTCTTTTGAATTGGCATAAATCGCACAATATTCGAGATATCTAAGAGCAAACTAATAATTTTCTAGGGTTAAAATAAAAAAATTTATTCATTGAAATAGACTAGATAGGCTTATCCTATTTCGAATATGAGCAACTCAACGTGCTAACGGCATTTCATTATTAGTAGGTATATCACTCAATTTTTGCATACCAATGTATACCTTCTTTAGGATTGCAGCTCATTCAATGAAGAGACCAAAAAATTTTATAGACAATAATTGCATTGTCCAGAAATTTTGTCCGCACAATTCTATTCATAATCCTGCAGTTTTTGAATATCAATCAATTTTTCAGCAGACGAGATATCGTCCGGATTTATTTCATGTAGGTATATTAATGTATGTATGTATGAATTTCCATGCATTCTGGGTCTCCGTGAAACCCCTTATGAGCTATTTGAAGCTTGATGGTTTGTGTTTCTGTGTAGGCTTTGTTACTGTGTCCCGACGCTACCTTAGACACAGCATTGTTCACCTAACAGTGCATGGTTCGGCGAGTTCTCCATTCCAGATAATTTCTTCCCTGGCGGAGAATCGAACCCTGACTTCACGGGACGGAGTCCATACCCCTGGGCTACCCGCAACTAAGTCAGCTCAAATATGAAGGACCAGAAAATGACCCCTTGAGAAGTCGAAATGTGATATTTTGACGTCAACACAGATTTTCTTTCTTTAACCTGTATATCTATAGGACTTGCTTATAGAATCATTGCAATCTTACATTTTTTTTATATTTCAGTTACTAGAAATCGTCTTCAAAATAGAACTTAATTTACGAGTGAACTCTTGACAAGTCAACATTGACATCTTCCTTCACTGGCATTTGCCAGATGAAATAATAGATACTGATGAGACGCAAACGTTATAGAAACTTAAATTAAGCAAGAGAGAGTTGAAGTGCAGAAGCCTCCGTAAACGTAAGACAATATCATAGAATTTGAAAAAAAGCAAGATTGAATTTATTTATTTTATTTATCGTATGCCATACAAATCACGTAAAAAAAAATTAATCTCAAGCTGTTTAATTTAGATTGAATGTATTGGTTTTTATAGTTTATATTAAAAACTCGAACACTGCACTTTGTATTTCACCGCACTTACCTACTTGAATGAATTTCATCTTCAAACTCCATAAGTCCTACACGAAAATGAACAAAAAATAATTGAATATTGAAGTTAATCTTCCTGATTTTCATAAAGGACGTTGTGAAAACCACTTTCACGTGTTTTCTTTACGTTTCACATGCCGCAAATTTACGTATCTTTACTTCTTGATGAAAAAGATAAAATCTGGCCGACGTTAAAAATTGTTAAGTGCGCATGAGTAGCTGTGTCAATTTAACGTTTTACGTTTACGAATAGAGCTGCACTTCAAGTTTCAAGTATCTAATTCCTCTTATGACCTACAATGCCAAGGCAAAAATCATTGAATATCTGAATTTTCATTCCGATCATGAAATGAGTATTGAAATAGGTAATTTAAAAACACATTATAATGAAGACCCATTTCATTTCATCAACAACCAAAATAATGAAATCAATCATATCAAATCAAGAAAAATTTCTAAAAACAATCATAAAGATGGCTAATTTTTCGAATTTGATTGATTTGTTGAGGAAAGATATCAGGAAATTTCGCGATAAAATAGATCCATATCGCCTTCATAGTTTAAAGAATTAATCTACGGTCACCCATGTATTGACAAATATCAATGTCAATTCATAAATCTACGAATTTTCACGAGTTTGAAGATTTTCATAAAACGCTACAAAGTTTGATGGTTCGAAGTGTTTTTTTGTGATAGGATTAAATAGCGTGCAGGGGCTTCTGTCTTTTATTATTTCGAAAATTTTCTGATTGATTTTTGTTATAGAAACTGGGAGAGAAAAACCTAAAAATATCTCAGAAATTTGCAGGAACCTCCCATCATATATTTCAATCGATATAAATCAATGTCGTTCTTCTACTGTGGTTCAAAGCAATATTATTCATTTATAAACGGGACTAGACCTGATTCTCATTTCGAAATTTTCAATACTGCATGACAAGAAAGTTCTGTTTAAAAATCTTGCGCATTCTTTTCTAAAAACGAGAGCACAAAAAATTAGTCGTAGTTGAATCCTGGAACTAGACAACACTCAACTTTGTATTCCAAGAGAAATTCGATTCGCACAGTAACACTTGATTCGATCGAAGAATTTTTGCAATTTCTCAAAGATTTCGTCTCATTATATCAGTAACACCTCGAAATCGTTCTGTGCGAGAAAAATCTGAAACATTTCGTGCAATTTATCGTCATTCCTAGTTTCGTATACCTCGAAAGCTCCCGAAGCAAGATATCTCGAGCAATTGGTACAAACTTGAAATGGGGATAAACTCTTCGGGGTGAGATTGGGGGTTTTATTTTTCTTGAATTTGTTGGAAATTTGCTGAAACTTTCTGGTATTACCTCTATGAAGTTTTGTTTGCCGTTCCGCCTGTCGGTTCGGATTTTCGTTTTTCCATCGGGAAAAGTTGGGTAGTGGGGGAATATGAAACCAGAGATTGTGAATATTGATGAGGTTCGGTTCTGGAATTATATAGAAATTGGAAATAAGTTTATGATTTTCAACGAAATTTTCTACTGATTCACGAAGTTTGATATCTTGAACGTAAAAAATGACGACCTCATTAGGGGTCTGGAAATAAGATTCCAGTGGCGCAGACAGAATTTCACCTTCAAAGACTGTCATGTATTATGATGAATCCAATAAGAATGGTATTGGAAAAAAAATGGAAACTGAAAGAAGTTTTCAGTTTTCATCATACCGATCAGACTGTCCTACTGAAATATGAGAAATGTTTCAAAATTGAGATTTAATTGTGGGGCGTATTTTTCAGGCAAAAATGGGAACTTTTCCTATGAACACGTGTCTCTTTATTATTATATAATTTATTCATTTTATTCATAGCGCTTTCAGTTTTCAAGATATTAATATCTTAAACATAATTTACATTTTAGTGTTCCCGTCAAGCAGTTGAATAGTTGAGGAAATTTGATGGCAGATATTTTTTTAGCAATCAGGCCTTTTTCTTCCATAAGTATCATTGTGCTAAGTCGATGTTGGAAAAGAAGAGTTTCTTTGAATATTTTAAAAGCAAAAGTCACAGATGTTATGAAAACACCCGAGACAAAAATATGAACGAGAAAAAATTATTTCATCTGCACAACACAGTCAACCAGCGGCAAACAGTTCATGGTACGAAAAGTCTGAAACTAAATTAATTGATAAGTTTTCAAACGAAGAGAATGCTTATCCGTGAATTCTTGTACTAATTTCTCACAAAATATACAAAAATATGCTGTGGCTTTATTTCAATACAAACCTGAGTTACTAGAAATCAACTGCGGAGTTTCTTGGAATTGAAAGTGAAATGACAGTAGCTGTACAAGGTAATTTTTTACGTGTTTCATTAGAACTTTTCGAGGAATTAAATTGGAATACAAATTCAAGATTTTGTATTTTTGTTTTAGGGAACATGAATTAATGTGAAATATTTTCGTGCAGATTTCCGTGAATATTACGTATATACCTTGTTTTGTACATGAGTTACAAGTGCGGAAGGCTTAGATATTTTCCTATGAGTTCAAATAGAAAAAAACAGCCATGAACTGGCTCTCCAGTCATTTCAGTCAAAACAGAGTCAGAATATCAAAATTCGATATAATTCGCCGTGAACTTGTGAAAGCCTTCATTTTGGCATCTCTAAACTTTTCTCAAACCCTACCGACTAAAAGTCTTCGGGTCAAAGGTAAAAAAATTGACTTTTTGTTTTTCCGAAATATCTCGATTGCTATAGGATTTTCGATATTTTCATCTATTATATATTGTAGAGGAATAGCTTCTCTACAATTTTAGTTTCAAGAGATTTTTTGTACTCTGATCTCTTTTTGAGATAGAGGGTAGGGAGCGTACAGTGTTTTACTATGTCGTGTAGGTATCCTTAGAGCTGAGTCGGTAGGTAGTCTCGTTCAAATCTTAATTTATGAAACTAAGTTGGCCATTTTGTTGGTTATAATATTTATAACTCGAAATTGGATGAACTGTTGGTTATGAAAGTTTTTTGGTTGGATTCTTCTAAGGCGGGGTTAACATAAAATACATCAAAACTTGAAAAATTTGTTGAAATGGAACAAAAGATAAGAAATAAATTTCCTTCTTGAGAATAACGCTAAAAGGTTTTGCTAGGGTACATTTTCTAATAATATTAACGCATCTGTGTCTATGTGCCATTAATAATTATTCTTATCTTCAATATATGGCAATCGCTATCTATATCTATGACGGCATTGTAGACAATTACGGTGTATTTTGAGTTGCCTAAACGCCCGAATCAAAACATTGACATTTTCTATCAAAAACTCAAGAATTCAATGGGTGTTTTCAAATGACTTCATTTGGAGCAGATATTATTAAAAGACGTGAATTCAATCCGACATTCAAGGTAAGAATAATATTAGCATTTATTATTTCGAATCACTTATTTCGTCTTCCCTTTCTGCTATTTAGATCCCAGATCACTATCGATTTGGATCATTACAAACACTTGAAGGTGTACATCATAAATTCTTCCAAATTAACTTCATATCAGCAATATAAATGATCACCCTTTTGTTTAAATATGTTTTATATTATTTTAGCACTCTTAATCAAAAGGATATTTGTATAACTTGATCAACTTCAATCAATTAATGCAGATGTGAGAAGAATAATTCTCCAAGATCTGCAGCAACTACTTCATGAACATCATGCTCAAGAACGTATAACAATGACGATCTCAAGGTTGTGATCGGAGCAGATAAACGACCTGTTGGAGCACGTCGTGACGCCAATTCAACTCCCCTACAATAGACGAAGTGGCAATTGTGATTGTAGGTGAAAACTTGGAAATGCATGATATTGTTCTTACGCGCCGAAATACTGAAGAATTGCAACGAATATATGAAACACACCGTTCATACGATGCTCTACAATACCCGCTAATGTTTTGGAGAGGTGATGATGGTATTACTTCAATATGAAGATGACAATTCCACTGAATAGTGAGTATCTTAATTAAAATTCAAAATGTCTACCTGATACAAATTTGAACTATTTGATTTTAGGCCAGGAAAGTGAGCTCAATGAATTATTATTCATTTCATTTAATGGTCCGTTAAAATGCTGATAACTATTTGCTGAGATTTCGTTCATTGTTGTAGCAGTATTGTGTGGACATGTATTGTCAAACTAGCTGACCCGGTAGACTTCGTACTGTCTCAATCCATAAAAAAGCAACTTTTATACTATAACAAACTATTATGGTATAGTGTTCAAAATAATTTCGTATTACAGAAACTGAAGAGCATGAGGAATCTGGTGGTGGGACTAATTGTGACAATTGTCAATAAGATAAGGTAGCTGACCCGTCGAATTTTGTTTGGCCTTAGATATGAATAAAGTTGTACAAACCAATTGTTTTTTTTTTTAAAGGAAATATATTAGGTGGAATACAAAAAAGTACAAAATATACAAAAAATTTAGCTGACTTTAAATAAGTATGTACATTGATATTCATACATCATAAGAATTCTCTTTATTTAAGAGGTAAAGAGTGTAGTGTGCCGGGTCAGCTAGTATATTATATTTATGTCCTCCGATATAGTAAAACACAGCGCGCTCCTTGCTCTCTCTCTATCAGTTCGAAGTACCAAAAAACTGAGATATTTCAGAGAAAGTTAATTTTTTGACCTTTAACCCAAAAAATTTTTTAGACTTGGACACATTCGGTAGGATTCGTGACAACTTTCGAGATGTCAAAATACAGCAGCCAATTATCTCGAATTCCGAGGTGAAAACCTCAAAATGACTGGACTATGGTGAGTTTTTGAATAAACCAGTGTTAGAATAAGGCTCTGTATCTTGCGTAATTTTCCCTCATTCCTTGAATATCCATCGGAATTAATGAAACATTTTCATTAATATCGTTAAGTGATTTTTAAATTGAACAGTTATTGGTAGAATTGTTTTCCCTCCCATAAATCTGACATAAAATGAATAGATCTGTGGGAGGAGGACATTATGTTATCAATAGATATTACTATAAAAAGTGTTTGAGAATGAGATATGCTCGCACGATTTTGTTCTACAAAATCAAGATATTGATTAACTCACAGAACGTTTTTAATCTTTTGATATTAAAATTGATTAATTCAATCACTGATTAGCTTGACTAATAGTTACCCCACCTAATAGCATAGATCAATCAAGAATTTAATGGAAAGATTCACATATTTCTGTTGATCAAAGATAGATAATAATATTTCAGAATTCCCAGGCAGTGAGAATGTGCACTATCCATTTTTCGTTCTTATTTCTTCTTAGTTAAGATTTGATTTGAAGCGCAGGCTACGACTTATATGTTGAGTAATTTCTTATATCTTATCATGTTATTTATCTCAATATCTTTGAATTTTCCAAAATTTAGTCTAGACCAGTGGCTGGAACCTAGACCTGTATAATTTTGAGTGAAAAATCAATACAATCCGGACTCTACTTACCCAAAGAACTTTATCAGTCTGACTCTGTTCCAACTGCTGAGATATCACATCTTGAAAACTTGGCTGTTTCTGTAACTGCGCGGCGTAAGCCATCCTGAAGGCATTTCCCACTATTGTGTTCAGCTCTTCGGCCTGAAAATGAAAAGGTTATTAGGGCTTTGTCGCAAGAAACTGGGGCACATTAGAGACCAACTTTTAATGTTCTCGCGTCATTCAAAAACCGAGTACAACACATCAGATTGAAAAGAATGAATGCGAAGTCATTCGCTCAGAGCATTTCGCATAGCTTGCTATTTGGAATTCGCGCAGTGTTGTCAAAGGTCCTCAGGAATCGAGTGAATACCTTTTTGAACAGGAAAGCCTGAAACTATTTATTATCCATCTTTCAATCGGAACTTTCGTGCGCTATACATGTAAATTTAAATGTGGAAATATCAATACCGATGTTAAGTTTCTAACACTGGCATATGCTTGTTAACACGACAAAAGTGTAAAAAATGTGATTTCATGGAGCATGGAGCAAGCATTTTGTTGTTAATTTAGCTATCAGAAAATCTTTTTTCAGGTCATATCAATATAATCATAAATTTTTTGTGGAAATATGAGAGGAACATTATGAATCGTAATGATATAATGTGATGACAAAAGACGGAATGTGTGTTCCGTACCTGATTAAAAAATTTGTATGACTAACTATGGGTGAACAGACCTAACCTTACCAATCGAGTTGAGATCTGACACATCTCAGGTGCTAAAGAACAATCTTTGAATTATATTTCTTTAATTTATGCAAAAATTACGAACGAATGTGAAGTATACATGAAGTTACATGTACAACGAGGAGTAGGTAAACTCGAATCTTCTAAATAATTCAGAGTCTTATGATTTTTTGTTGGGTTTAAATTTATTTGTGGCATATAAAACATTCTATCTCAACATTCTAGTTTAATAGGTATACCCATTTGATGTTAATAGAAACACGAGAAATCAATACCTTATAGGCAATTCCTATACCAATATTCTGTTATGAAATGATGAATAACTTCAAATATGAAGGATTATCGATATATGGTTGAGTTCTATATCTTTCTAGTTCAATTTCTGCTGGAGACCATCAAATTCAAAGTTTAATAATTCATATAATTCATGGAGTTGTAGAAATAAGGTCGATCTGGCAACAACAGTTTATTATGAATCAGAAAGAAATATGCGTAAGTATTGAATTACACTACATAAGACCATTAACCGATTTCAAAGGAATTATGACCGGGAATAAGGAATTATTACATCGCTATTTCAGAAACTTTTCAAGGTATACGCCACCAGTCTCTGGAACAAAATCAATTGAAGAGTTTTTTAATAATGGAAATGCTTCTACGTGAATTCTTGAAATAACTAGTCACGAATACATTAGTTGGGACCAGTTGTTGCCTAGCAATCATAATTTCTGACTATCAAAACATGCAGAATCTCTACTAGCCCAGATATTTGATATGGCAATTGACATTTATCAACACACGGAGGCATTGTTTTTTTTTATATTTATTCTTTATAATGTCAGTTCTTTCTTCAATGATTTGATCCGAATAAGATCTACTGGTACTAATGACTAGACAGATCATTATGTTGATCGAAGAAAATACAAGTGAACTATTGAACTTTTCTTTTATAATCATCAGATTCTGCAATCAGAACCTTTTTATTTTTCTTATCCGTAATGGATATCCGGTATTGAAACACACAGTATCCAAAATTTTTAACCTCCTGATGTCATTATTTTTGATATTGTTTTTCGCATAATTTTTGCTTATCTGTAATGGTCTTGATGTTTCTACTCTTTTAGTTTTTCTACAAATATAATTGGGCTGAAACCGGCATATCTCTCCTCTCAGTGACAGAACCTTATATTATTTCTCCAACTTCATAACAAAAGATCTGTGAGCTAAGGAATTGAAAATAGAATTCTATTCGATGATAACTATTTTGAATAAATCTATATTCCAAAAAAAATTGAAGAAGATACTTTTTCTCATTAAGACCACGTGAAAACACTACTGAAAATCGAGAAATTGTCTTGTCTCACGAAAAATCAATATTTCCATTTCCTATTTTGAAAAGAACCAGAAACAGCCAACCAGAATTCAACACATTGCTTTGAAAATGATACCCTGTATTTGCGGCGTTTTTCATTCACCTTTTCAACAATAATTCATCATCAACTGATGGACATATACACCAATTGGATCGAGTTGCAATCAAAAACGCATCTCATATGTAGTAACGAACTCCAAAACATATACGTTTTTTGTTCGTGTGTAATTTTTATTCGTTTTTTCGGACCTCATCAGCGTATTTCCTGTCATGCAACACTGCTCGAAAAATTGTTATATTCCTGTGAAATCGATACTTTATTGGTCATAACTGAATATTCCATCGTCGAATAATGTTTAGACTGTAATTTGAAATTATATTCGGTGCAACCGATATTTACTACCACAAACATTGGGTCCAATTTGTTCAAGAGCAAACCAGTTGATGTTTACCTATCATATTGATTTATTATTGATGTTTCAATGGATGTTAATGGAATAAAAAATATCACTATTATTTGTTAATATTATTATTTGCCATTCGATTATCAGACAGCCATCGATCTAGGGCTTATTATTGTCCTTCAGATCGAATATGAAATATTTCTTCATTATCTGTGAAATGGACTGATATGAAAATATTCTTCATTTGGAATATTATTTGCAATATTCATCTCAATAACCTTTGACGTTGTTCGAAGAAAAATCCTTATGAAATTGATTCGAGTGACGTCAACTATTGTGTTCTTTTTAACCTGAAAATTTCATGATTATACAGGGTATTTGGTAATTCGAGGTGAGTTTTCAGGGGGATATACTAGACGTCATTTGGAGCGAATTGCGTCGAGTGAAGTATGAACCAAAAATCTATAGTTAAGAAAATATGACGATTTTTCAACCTTTTTGAACTTGTCTGCTCCATTATCGAAATAATTAATTTTGCAAAATCTGCATAACTCTGAATATTCAATGGATTTTTTTTTTTTCAGAGCTGAAGAAATAGTAATCCCCTAGATATATAGGATCATAAATGACTGAAACTGTTTTCTCATAAAATTGATGAAAGAAATGAGAATTGCTCAAAAAACTATGATGAACTCGGTGTACAAGGGAAAGAACAATTTTTCTTGTTTCATTAGCTTGTCAATAAGCGTTTAAATATTCCAATTGCTATTCAAGAAATATCAACTTTTCTGATTGTTGTATCAGCAATCAACTAGCCACCAGGCTTAGGCTTCCTGTGAGGAGTGTTACTACTTTTTACTTGCCTTCTCCAAAATCTAATGTCCTCATTAGTTCGATGTGAAAAATGTTGTTTCAAATCTCTCTGGATATTTTTCATTGTTTCTATATCCTATATCCCTCTGATATAGGGAGAGTTGTCTTAGGTTAGCTAAGAAAGCTGAAGAATGGTTCCCTTTCACTATTATTCAGTTTCAACCGATCAATATTATTTTCTTAATATAAGTTTTCATTTTCTATACATATTTAATTTCAATAATTTTGGTTTTTTGTTAGTGCCCCCATTTTGTAATTGGCTTCGGCTGTTGAATGATGTATGAATTAAATGAATAAATAAATGTGATCTGACAAGTCATGTCAACTATTCCGATAATTGCCGAAAATGATCGAATCAGGGCTTGCTTACGAATCACGAGAGAAATAGAGGATTTCTGAATTTAAGTCCAAAGAGACTGTACTTCTCGGTTTTCCGAGCATATTTTTTATTCCATTGAGAAATTATCGTCTTATGTACAAGTGAATTTTTCCTCACATTCTTCAAGTTCTTAGTAAGTTTTTTGAGTAATTCTCAATTCTTTTATCAAGATTCCATGAGGAAAACAGTTGCAGCCATCTATTACACTTTATATCTCAGGCAATCTGAATTATTAGTAAACACTATTTCGCAAGTAATGATGACCATCTACTCAGCTTTGAAAAAAATTTTCATTTCATATTTAGAGTCAAGTAGTTTCAACAAAATTAATTACGATAACAGAGCAGAAAATTTAAAAAAATTTGAAAAATCACTATATTATCGTAACCATAGATTTTCAGTCCATGCTTCACTCGATACAATTCGCTCAAGGGCGGATTTCCGGGGAGGGTAACGGGGGTAATTACTCCTCCCATGAGTATCGGAAAACTGAAAAAGGGGTGGAATCGATGTAAAAGTCGCATAGCCCGTTCATTCAGCTTTAATTTGCTTTTTACCACCTTCAGATATAACCATTAGTCTTCGAGATATCCTGTTTTGATTGCAAAATGATTTATTTTCACTCAACTGCCGATATCTCCGGAACTACTGATCACCTAGTGAAATTTCCTACAAAAATCTGTTTTTTTGCAATAAAAATATCAGATTAGAGCAGAACGAACAAGTTATGCGACATTTTCATCGGCCTAGCTTAAAATTTTTTTCCGTGAACATGGAGAAAAAAATTAAAATTCGAGAACTTTTCGAAATTTATTCTTCGTGCCTTATCCGATGATTGCATGGCCTATAAAAAATTTCATCAATGTACAAAGAACAGTAAAAAAATTATACGGGTTATAATTCGGATTTCCTACAATTTTTCTTCAGAACTTATCTGTTGTTATCATTGCTGACAAGAAATATAGGATTTTCGTTCAGTATAAATATGAGGATAAGTATTGATAGTCGGTCTAGAGGTGTTTTTATTAAGGAATGTATAGAATTGACATAATCCAGTGTCACTAATCTCCTCTCTTCGCTAGGAATTATATTTGTAACCCCAAGTTTCTCTAAATCTTTCAAATATTTCTTCATTCTGTGACGTTTTGAACAAATCAGTGACCTGCAGCCGACACACGAGTCCTTAAATCACATTCTCTGAGGCGATTTCTAGTTGTCTGAGTGATTTTGAAGAAAGGGAGCGGTTGCAAACCGTTCTCTTAATGAAGAAACTCTCAAGTAACGTTCTTGAATGGCAGTTGTTACCTGTGGTCTACCCTGTCCTGGTCTTCGGATATCGATCCTCACCCGAAACTAGTAGTATTCAGGAAATTGCATCGAGCATATCTTTCATGTGGACGTCTGTATACAAGGGAACGTCGATCACAATGATAGAAGCAGAATCTAGACTCATCTGTGGAGAGAACTCTTTTCCAATCGGCCTCTTTCCAATGGATATACTCTCTAGCAAAATCCAAACGCGCCCTTCGATGGGCTGGGTTAGGGGCTAGGCCTCTTGCCGCGACACGAAGCCTTAAATCATATTCTCTGATTATCTTATTGTCTGAGTGCTAATTTGCACCCCATGAGTTTGCTCAAGCTGATTTTGAAGGAGAGAAGCGGTTGCAAACCGTTGTATCCACGAAGAAACTGTCAAGTAACGTTCTTGCATGGCAGTTGTTACCTGTGGTCTACACTGTCTTGGTCTTCGGACATTCATGCCTGACTCCCTGAATCGCTGCAACATTCTGGACACAGTTGTATGGGAAAGTCCAAACCTTTCTGCAATTCTTGTGTATGTCCACCCTTCTTCTCGCAAAACTACCGCTTGGGCACATTCCTCTTGGGTCAGATTGCGTGTTTCGCGTTGCATAGCGATCGAGTGTAAAAAATCAAAGAAAAAAAATTATTGATCACTGGAATTGATCGAGATCAACTGATTTTAGAATGGAGCCAATACATTCAAAATCTGATAATATCATCTTTTTTTATTCCTGCTGGGAAAAAACATCTGTTATGAAGAAAATCGTTGAAAGTGGGTAACATATGCATGCATAATTTTGATGAAAATAATTATCATTGAGAACACCTTCAGTTGTAGAATAAATTTGAGATTTCCATAATGTGCGTTAATTTTTTTGCGCAGTGTAATTCGGAAATTGTTGAAATGAAATGAAAGAACTAGAAGAGGTTCCAAATTGAAGATGGACTCTGAGTGCTCCAGGAAAACGTAAAAAAAAGGGTTGACAACCTTCCAATTACATACGAGCACTTTTTCAGGCCTCCGAGAGATCGCTCTTCGCTCCGGTATTGACAAAATAACGAAATAATCAAATTGCGGGTTCGGAAAGGGTGAAAGGACCTTAATTAATTTACCAAAACCGAGTCTCGCCGCGAATTCATCGCGTCTGACTGTTTTCCTTCGGCGCAGACCTAGACGATTGTTTTTGAATTGGCCGTGAATGATGCTCGATTTGAGGGCGCATTCGGACGAAATTCGAAGGAAAAAAAGAATAGAGAAGCGGGCCTGGAATACGACGAAAGATATAATTAAAATAGAGGGGGGTGGCGAGTGGGCTCTTCAATTATATCGCGGTTGAATATCAGTTATCAGTATACAAAAAGTCACTGAATTTTTTAGATACTGTAAAGAAGTTTCTCGAGAATTATATTCGATATGACATTCAGCATTCATATGCGAATTGTAGATTTATAATTTTTTACTGGAGTCAATCATTTTCTCTCTAGCTTGGTTATGAATGTCATAAGTCAATTTTGTTTTCCGTTAAGTTCTTTCATATCACCCCTTTCATCCCTTTTAATTATTTTTCTTTACATCATTGCTTCACTCATCATTTTATTCGTCCCGTATGCAATGAGTCATTCCGTACCTGTATTTGGCACCTTACGCAAATAGGCGCTCTGCCATTGGTCAGGACAGCACGATTAATAAAAAGGGGATTGCAAAATTTCTCCGTCTCTCAAAAATAATGAAATGAAGAACATAAGAAGTATTTAATTCTTCAAAACATGATTCATGAATTTAGTATAACCAAATTGAATGGAACGATTGACGTATCTCACCTAAATATTATTTCTCTATTTCAGTATCGTGATGGGTTCATTACAGTACTAAAAGTAGTGCTGTAATGAAACCCATTACAGCATTGTTTTCAGTTAAATTTTCGTTTTATGGTTGTCAGTACTGACCTCCGATCGAATTAAGTTTCGATTCAAAACAATTCAAATTCCGTGATCTGTCAAATTTTGTATGTCACACTAACTGCCAAGATAGAAAACAAAAGTCACTGATCTGAATTTTGATTCGAATTTCGAGAATATTTCACAAAAATTGACTGAAATAGAGAAAATACCGTCTAATACTCGTTGCAGAAGGCAATTCCTACACTCATGCTATCGAAAACTCGCTCCTTCGTCGCTCGTTATCGAACTTCGCATTCGTGTTGGAATAGGAGCTCATTCTGCAACTTGTTTAGGAATATACTATTTCAGAAATGCAATCATTTTTGAGATTTCTGAATTTTTTATGTTTGTCAATGACAATAAGACAAAGCGAAATCAAGAATTAATATGGGTCATTAATGGAAAATAAAACTCAACTATCGAGTTGTATTGAAAGTGTGGAAAAAATTTCAGTTGTATTAATATTAAATCACACAAAGTCTGGTGAGGAGCGTCTTTTGAATTTCACATACACTTAAGAAAATTTTTTTTTTTTTTATTGAATGAGTTGGCTTTAGACCAGGGATGGGCAACCTTTTTTCGCAGAGGGCCAAATAGAAAACTTTTTCATAGACCACGGGCCGAAAAGATATTTCCAACATAAAAAAATTTAATTCATTCAACAAAAACGAAATAAACTTAACGTTCCTCACAATAGAATAATTAAAAAAAACTTGAACTCATATATTATAATTCCAAAAACAAAAAAACAACTCCATAAGTCACTAGTTTTCAACTAATGAGACAACAGGGGTTGCGTTTTCTCCACAAGAGCATCGTTATTTGGTGGGACTACTGATGTTGTTGCTCACGTGGGTTGTGAATAAAAGTTTTACAAAGGTAACTCACGACACAGATTTTTCAGAACACTGTGCGCTAAAAATAGATGCATAGAAAAATCGATAATTCCGATCAAATTTATTCGGCAGTCTGTCAATCTAATCCACCTCATTAAGAAATAATTGAGTAAATGAATTATAAATTCATACTTGATAAATTTTCAATTTTACCTAGATTATATTTGAAAAATTAGAAATCCCTATCATGGTATGAAAAGAGTCTTCCGGGCTTATTGGCCGTGGTCTATCAGGAATAATTTCACCTAACGTTTCGCCTACAACTTCGGTAGGCATCTTCAGAGGATTCTCGGTCTAAGGTTGTACCTCGAACGCTGAATTTCTGACACTGGCGCGTTCGAACCGGAAACGTCATCTGCGCGCCGGTTTATGGCGGGAAAAAGTGGCGCGTCTACGTGCGCGATGCTGATTGGCCCATCGCTCCCGCTTCGTGTCGGCTTGATCTTTGTTTTTTCTAAGGTCGGTAACCAGGCGCTATGCAAGAAAGGGGTCTCTTCTTTTCTATTGATGTTATTTTTGTGTTTATAAATCTCAATGGCTTCCATGTTCAGCCTGGGATAGTAACTTCTAATATTGGAAATAATCTCCGCTTTTGAGAAATCTATGTTGTGTCCATCTATTAGCGCATGTTCTGCTAGTGCTGATTTTTCTGTCTGATTCAGTCGACAGCACCGTTCGTGTTCCTTAATTCTAGTGTTAATACTTCGCTTTGTTGTGCCAATATAGACTTTGCCGCAGTCACAAGGTATTCTGTAAATTCCAGCTTGTGAAAGTGGGTCAACTTTGTCTTTGGTTGTTTTGATCATTTGCCCAAGTTTTTGTGTCGGCTTATAAATGGTCTCGATGTTGTGCCTTTTCAGTATTTTTCCAATTCTATCTGTGACCTTGGGGATGTATGGTAAGATGGCTCTCCCGTTAGGTGTGATTTGTGATGTGTTATCATCACGGGTGGAAGTTTTTGTTCTTATTGCCCTCTGAATTTCTTTGGTATTATAGCCATTGGCGATGAATGCATTCTGTAAATGTTCAAGTTCATCCTCCAGAAATTCCGGCTCGCATAATCGTCGGGCTCTTTCTACGAGTGTTTTGATAACTCCTCGTTTCTGTTTGGGGTGATGATTAGACTCCTTATGTAGATATCTGTCAGTGTGGGTTGGTTTTCTATAAACCCTGTGTCCTAGTTTCCCATTAGGCTTTCTAGTTACCAAGACGTCTAGAAATGGTAGTGCACCATCTTTTTCAACTTCCATTGTGAATTGAATATTTGGGTGCCTACTGTTGAGATGGGTTAAGAAAGCTTGCAATTCTTCATCTCCGTGACCCCAAATGACGAAAGTATCGTCTACATAACGTAGCCACGTAGATGGTTTCTTCGATGTCGATTCGATGGCACTTTGTTCGAATTTTTCCATGAAGAAATTCGCAATTGCAGGACTTAGAGGGTTTCCCATGGCGACACCGTCTATTTGTTCATAGAACTCGCCTTTCCACTGAAAGTAGCTGGATGTTAGGCAAAGTTCAAAGAGCTTTGCTATGTCATTCGGGAATATCTCCGAAACGTAGCTTAGCGATTCTCTGATGGGAACTAATGTGAACAGAGACACAACATCAAAACTAACGAGTCGGTCATTTGGTCCCAACTGGATGTTCTGCAGCTTTTCTACAAAGTGAGTAGAGTCCTTGACAAAGGTTTCCGTGTTTCCCACATAAGGTCTCAACATCGTCGTTAAGACTTTGGCTAAATCGTATGTTGGCGAGTCAATGGTACTAACAATTGGTCTCAATGGGACATTATCCTTGTGAATTTTCGGAAGTCCGTATATGCGCGGAGCCCTTGCTTCACTCTTACAGATTCTCTTTTTAGTTTCTTCATCGAGAGAAGAAACTTTTATGAGAGCTCTTGTTTGTTTGATTTTGGATGAGGTAGGATCTCTTCTGAGTTTAGTGTAGTTTGAAGGCTCTAACAACTCCCTCATTTTGAAATCATAGTCTGACGAATTCATTACTACCGTTGCGTTTCCTTTATCAGCTGGAAGGATCACAATGGATGTGTCCTCATTGAGATTCTTTATGGCTTTGTATTCCCTGAAATTTATATTACTTTTTGATGGTTTAGCCTTCCTGATAATTCTGGAGGCTTCAGTCCTCACTTCCTCAGCTGTAGCCTCAGGTAAAGACCGAATTGCTGCCTCAACATTAGCTATTATATTCTCCACCGGAATTTGTTTTGTTCGAATGGAGAAATTGTTTCCTTTTTCAAGGACAGATTTCTCCTCCTGTGTTAATGTCCTATTGGACAAGTTAATCACAGTTTCTTTTCTGTTCGGAACTGAAGGAACAGATGATTCCTGCAAGCGCGAGAATTTATTTTTGAGGCGTTTAGTATTACTGAACATTCGACCCTCCATGGATTTCTGGGTTATGTTACTGATAGAGGTCCAGTCTGCTGGTGTTAAGGTCAATATTAGATTATTTTTCTAAAAGCCTGATATTCTCGTCGATATTGACAAGTTTTTGGCGCGAATAACGAATCCTTTCCCTTAGTAAGGCGCACTCGGCGCGATTATATATTCTATGTGCTTGAGCACTGACAAAAAGCCGTCTGAAGCGTACGAAGTTTGGAATGACATTTGTATCTCGACAACGTTTCAGAAACGTGAGGGTGCAAAGTTGGTCTGCTTTCCTCTTCTTCAACAAGTCCAATCGTCGAATGGAATTGTATGTAACCTCCCCGTAGAGGCGTTTAATGAATAGTTTAAGGCTTTCACGACCCTAATATTGACCTTAACACCAGCAGACTGGACCTCTATCAGTAACATAACCCAGAAATCCATGGAGGGTCGAATGTTCAGTAATACTAAACGCCTCAAAAATAAATTCTCGCGCTTGCAGGAATCATCTGTTCCTTCAGTTCCGAACAGAAAAGAAACTGTGATTAACTTGTCCAATAGGACATTAACACAGGAGGAGAAATCTGTCCTTGAAAAAGGAAACAATTTCTCCATTCGAACAAAACAAATTCCGGTGGAGAATATAATAGCTAATGTTGAGGCAGCAATTCGGTCTTTACCTGAGGCTACAGCTGAGGAAGTGAGGACTGAAGCCTCCAGAATTATCAGGAAGGCTAAACCATCAAAAAGTAATATAAATTTCAGGGAATACAAAGCCATAAAGAATCTCAATGAGGACACATCCATTGTGATCCTTCCAGCTGATAAAGGAAACGCAACGGTAGTAATGAATTCGTCAGACTATGATTTCAAAATGAGGGAGTTGTTAGAGCCTTCAAACTACACTAAACTCAGAAGAGATCCTACCTCATCCAAAATCAAACAAACAAGAGCTCTCATAAAAGTTTCTTCTCTCGATGAAGAAACTAAAAAGAGAATCTGTAAGAGTGAAGCAAGGGCTCCGCGCATATACGGACTTCCGAAAATTCACAAGGATAATGTCCCATTGAGACCAATTGTTAGTACCATTGACTCGCCAACATACGATTTAGCCAAAGTCTTAACGACGATGTTGAGACCTTATGTGGGAAACACGGAAACCTTTGCCAAGGACTCTACTCACTTTGTAGAAAAGCTGCAGAACATCCAGTTGGGACCAAATGACCGACTCGTTAGTTTTGATGTTGTGTCTCTGTTCACATTAGTTCCCATCAGAGAATCGCTAAGCTACGTTTCGGAGATATTCCCGAATGACATAGCAAAGCTCTTTGAACTTTGCCTAACATCCAGCTACTTTCAGTGGAAAGGCGAGTTCTATGAACAAATAGACGGTGTCGCCATGGGAAACCCTCTAAGTCCTGCAATTGCGAATTTCTTCATGGAAAAATTCGAACAAAGTGCCATCGAATCGACATCGAAGAAACCATCTACGTGGCTACGTTATGTAGACGATACTTTCGTCATTTGGGGTCACGGAGATGAAGAATTGCAAGCTTTCTTAACCCATCTCAACAGTAGGCACCCAAATATTCAATTCACAATGGAAGTTGAAAAAGATGGTGCACTACCATTTCTAGACGTCTTGGTAACTAGAAAGCCTAATGGGAAACTAGGACACAGGGTTTATAGAAAACCAACCCACACTGACAGATATCTACATAAGGAGTCTAATCATCACCCCAAACAGAAACGAGGAGTTATCAAAACACTCGTAGAAAGAGCCCGACGATTATGCGAGCCGGAATTTCTGGAGGATGAACTTGAACATTTACAGAATGCATTCATCGCCAATGGCTATAATACCAAAGAAATTCAGAGGGCAATAAGAACAAAAACTTCCACCCGTGATGATAACACATCACAAATCACACCTAACGGGAGAACCATCTTACCATACATCCCCAAGGTCACAGATAGAATTGGAAAAATACTGAAAAGGCACAACATCGAGACCATTTATAAGCCGACACAAAAACTTGGGCAAATGATCAAAACAACCAAAGACAAAGTTGACCCACTTTCACAAGCTGGAATTTACAGAATACCTTGTGACTGCGGCAAAGTCTATATTGGCACAACAAAGCGAAGTATTAACACTAGAATTAAGGAACACGAACGGTGCTGTCGACTGAATCAGACAGAAAAATCAGCACTAGCAGAACATGCGCTAATAGATGGACACAACATAGATTTCTCAAAAGCGGAGATTATTTCCAATATTAGAAGTTACTATCCCAGGCTGAACATGGAAGCCATTGAGATTTATAAACACAAAAATAACATCAATAGAAAAGAAGAGACCCCTTTCTTGCATAGCGCCTGGTTACCGACCTTAGAAAAAACAAAGATCAAGCCGACACGAAGCGGGAGCGATGGGCCAATCAGCATCGCGCACGTAGACGCGCCACTTTTTCCCGCCATAAACCGGCGCGCAGATGACGTTTCCGGTTCGAACGCGCCAGTGTCAGAAATTCAGCGTTCGAGGTACAACCTTAGACCGAGAATCCTCTGAAGATGCCTACCGAAGTTGTAGGCGAAACGTTAGGTGAAATTATTCCTAATAGACCACGGCCAATAAGCCCGGAAGACTCTTTTCATACCAGTATATCCGGTCGTGAAAGCCTTAAACTATTCATTAAACGCCTCTACGGGGAGGTTACATACAATTCCATTCGACGATTGGACTTGTTGAAGAAGAGGAAAGCAGACCAACTTTGCACCCTCACGTTTCTGAAACGTTGTCGAGATACAAATGTCATTCCAAACTTCGTACGCTTCAGACGGCTTTTTGTCAGTGCTCAAGCACATAGAATATATAATCGCGCCGAGTGCGCCTTACTAAGGGAAAGGATTCGTTATTCGCGCCAAAAACTTGTCAATATCGACGAGAATATCAGGCTTTTAGAAAAATAATCTAATATTGACCTTAACACCAGCAGACTGGACCTCTATCAGTAACATAACCCAGAAATCCATGGAGGGTCGAATGTTCAGTAATACTAAACGCCTCAAAAATAAATTCTCGCGCTTGCAGGAATCATCTGTTCCTTCAGTTCCGAACAGAAAAGAAACTGTGATTAACTTGTCCAATAGGACATTAACACAGGAGGAGAAATCTGTCCTTGAAAAAGGAAACAATTTCTCCATTCGAACAAAACAAATTCCGGTGGAGAATATAATAGCTAATGTTGAGGCAGCAATTCGGTCTTTACCTGAGGCTACAGCTGAGGAAGTGAGGACTGAAGCCTCCAGAATTATCAGGAAGGCTAAACCATCAAAAAGTAATATAAATTTCAGGGAATACAAAGCCATAAAGAATCTCAATGAGGACACATCCATTGTGATCCTTCCAGCTGATAAAGGAAACGCAACGGTAGTAATGAATTCGTCAGACTATGATTTCAAAATGAGGGAGTTGTTAGAGCCTTCAAACTACACTAAACTCAGAAGAGATCCTACCTCATCCAAAATCAAACAAACAAGAGCTCTCATAAAAGTTTCTTCTCTCGATGAAGAAACTAAAAAGAGAATCTGTAAGAGTGAAGCAAGGGCTCCGCGCATATACGGACTTCCGAAAATTCACAAGGATAATGTCCCATTGAGACCAATTGTTAGTACCATTGACTCGCCAACATACGATTTAGCCAAAGTCTTAACGACGATGTTGAGACCTTATGTGGGAAACACGGAAACCTTTGTCAAGGACTCTACTCACTTTGTAGAAAAGCTGCAGAACATCCAGTTGGGACCAAATGACCGACTCGTTAGTTTTGATGTTGTGTCTCTGTTCACATTAGTTCCCATCAGAGAATCGCTAAGCTACGTTTCGGAGATATTCCCGAATGACATAGCAAAGCTCTTTGAACTTTGCCTAACATCCAGCTACTTTCAGTGGAAAGGCGAGTTCTATGAACAAATAGACGGTGTCGCCATGGGAAACCCTCTAAGTCCTGCAATTGCGAATTTCTTCATGGAAAAATTCGAACAAAGTGCCATCGAATCGACATCGAAGAAACCATCTACGTGGCTACGTTATGTAGACGATACTTTCGTCATTTGGGGTCACGGAGATGAAGAATTGCAAGCTTTCTTAACCCATCTCAACAGTAGGCACCCAAATATTCAATTCACAATGGAAGTTGAAAAAGATGGTGCACTACCATTTCTAGACGTCTTGGTAACTAGAAAGCCTAATGGGAAACTAGGACACAGGGTTTATAGAAAACCAACCCACACTGACAGATATCTACATAAGGAGTCTAATCATCACCCCAAACAGAAACGAGGAGTTATCAAAACACTCGTAGAAAGAGCCCGACGATTATGCGAGCCGGAATTTCTGGAGGATGAACTTGAACATTTACAGAATGCATTCATCGCCAATGGCTATAATACCAAAGAAATTCAGAGGGCAATAAGAACAAAAACTTCCACCCGTGATGATAACACATCACAAATCACACCTAACGGGAGAGCCATCTTACCATACATCCCCAAGGTCACAGATAGAATTGGAAAAATACTGAAAAGGCACAACATCGAGACCATTTATAAGCCGACACAAAAACTTGGGCAAATGATCAAAACAACCAAAGACAAAGTTGACCCACTTTCACAAGCTGGAATTTACAGAATACCTTGTGACTGCGGCAAAGTCTATATTGGCACAACAAAGCGAAGTATTAACACTAGAATTAAGGAACACGAACGGTGCTGTCGACTGAATCAGACAGAAAAATCAGCACTAGCAGAACATGCGCTAATAGATGGACACAACATAGATTTCTCAAAAGCGGAGATTATTTCCAATATTAGAAGTAACTATCCCAGGCTGAACATGGAAGCCATTGAGATTTATAAACACAAAAATAACATCAATAGAAAAGAAGAGACCCCTTTCTTGCATAGCGCCTGGTTACCGACCTTAGAAAAAACAAAGATCAAGCCGACACGAAGCGGGAGCGATGGGCCAATCAGCATCGCGCACGTAGACGCGCCACTTTTTCCCGCCATAAACCGGCACGCAGATGACGTTTCCGGTTCGAACGCGCCAGTGTCAGAAATTCAGCGTTCGAGGTACAACCTTAGACCGAGAATCCTCTGAAGATGCCTACCGAAGTTGTACGCGAAACGTTAGGTGAAATTATTCCTAATAGACCACGGCCAATAAGCCCGGAAGACTCTTTTCATACCAGTATATCCGGTCGTGAAAGCCTTAAACTATTCAATCCCTATCATATCTGGGGCCTATTGCAGATTGCACCAAACTACCATGCCAATTTTCAGTTTGCACTTTTCAATTATGAATGAGTTTTGTGCAACTTTATTCGTTCGAAAAGTGAATAGTGCGAAGTGAAAATTTGCAAAAGTACCTTTGAAACTACCCTACAATTTTTCACTTTTAAAATGTTCAATTCTGAATACTTTTCGTACAATGTGATTCATTCGGAAAGTGAAAAGTTGCGAAGTAGTTTGGTGCAATAGACCCCTGGATCAAAAAAAGTGCCTGTGAAATGAAGCTTGAAGCTCGACCAATTCGATCTGAAGTGACATTTCCACTTCCACTCGGAAAGGGACATAAATATTTGGAATTGAAATGTATTCGGCAATCTGGTATTCTAATCCACCTAATCGGAAAGTATTGAGTTTATGAATAATAAATCCATATTTGAAGAAATTTTCAATTTTACCTTAATTATATTTGAAAAATTTGAATGAATATTTTGAATTGAAAGTTTAAAAAACACTAATGATTTCTTCGAAAATATCTTCGCCCCTCGTATACTATCTTTCATTGGCCTTAGCGCAAGCAACTCTTCTGTTAGTTTGAAATTTTGATCGACTGCTAATAAAGATTGATAACTGAAATCAATGATATCAGTGCTTTCATCCAATGTTATAGAAAAAGCAACAGATGTTTCCATCACATTTCCAAGAGCAACTTTTATATTTTCAGCCATTGCGCATGCAGCGAATGAAAACTAGGAAAATTGTTGATGTGGTATCTTTGTAGAGCAAATTTGGGGTTGCGTCGTGTGGGAAAAAATTCATTGCCGGGCCAAGAGATACCTATTCGCGGGCCGCATGTGGCCCGCGGGCAGTAGGTTGCCCATGCCTGCTTTAGACCTTTGGTCATGCAACCAGTCACAATTCCAAAGTTGAGCAATGCAACTTTGATAGTTATTCTACGCTTTGTATAAATAAAATGAAGGAATAAGTATAGATAAGATATTTAAGAGTGTATATATAAATAAACAAGTAAATAATAATAACAGTAAATAAATAAATTCAATATGAAACACTTAAGAAAAGAAACATAAATAATACTGAAGAGAACAAAATCTTTCACAGATCATTCACCTTTTCCAATATAATTTTATTGAAATTTTTAAATTTATCCAAGATGAGTTCACTGATTTTGCTTTTGACATAATGTTTATTCTAGCAGAACATAACTCCCAATTTTAATGCGAAAATTTTTTTTCTATTCTTTCTTAGTTATAGCTATATGTAGATTCAAATGTGGGTTATCAAACAGATGAAGGTTTAGCGCGGTGCTACATATACTTTTGGTTCACTCGCGCTGGAACAGAGAAGGTTTCGAGTCTACCAATGGCGTAGCGCTATTTGCTCAAGGTGCCAAATGCGGGTACGGAATGTCTAAATGATTCCCGTATATTGGCAAGGAAAGATAGGAGACATTTGTAAGTGGCCATTTCGTGATGGTGATGGTAGAATCTATATGAAATTCCTAGAA
Organism: Hippodamia convergens; assembly: GCA_038502775.1. NCBI lineage: Eukaryota > Metazoa > Arthropoda > Insecta > Coleoptera > Coccinellidae > Hippodamia > Hippodamia convergens. Next base: position 1,157,819 of record JAVSIQ010000801.1, on the reverse strand, counting down.
GGACAGCCTGTATATTTGTCTCTGAAAAAAGAAGAGAAGAACATATATGTTTTTCTATGGAAAAGGAAAGAGAATCATATATGGGGCTAGTGAACGAAAGAAATAAAGAAAAGGGAATCATATGAAGAAAGAAAAAGACATTCATCATAATATTATGCAATAGCATTATACTATAGTTAAATTTTCATCAAAATCGGTCATATGGACTTCAACATTTGTAATGTTAATAGGAATACAATATCCCAACTCATAAAAGAAAGTTTTGGAATGAAAATGAATTTTGAATTTCATCAAATCCAATGAAGCAGCAAACAATTATTTCAGTATAATGTGGTGACGATGAAAACTAGACATAAGCTAAAAGTTTTGATTCTTTGGGGATTTTCTATCAATAATCTTTTCCAAAAATGATATACGTGATAAATTCATTGTTCGCTAATAAAATAACTCTTGGAGAAAAAGAAGAAGAATATTGAAATTGAATTCGATTTTTTGTCCTTTATGGCGAAAAACACCGAAGCATTCCGTAGATGTATCCGGATCGACTGAGTCGCTAGATAAAAATAATGACAGGATGATTGTTGAATTAAAGCTGTTCTGAAAAAGTTCGGTATCTCAGAAAATATGAAATCATTATTTTTGTGAACAGTTTGACAGTATAATTAATGAGAATGTTCTCCTTCCACGATATGCTCTCAGTCCTCGTCAATGAAAGGTATTTGAGGTATTTCTCGGTTAAATCGAGAATTCCTGATAATTCATCTTGATTTTTTTAATGTTTCCATTTTCCCCATTAGAGACACACTTACTTCAGAACAATCATCCAGAGTAAACAACGTTATGACGCCTTTCGTAGCTTGCATTCCCTCCGAAAGAGAATCTTCCAGAATGACAGTACATTATAGCAAGCTTTGAATAGAGTACCCTCGAGGTAATTTGTGACAGGAGCGTCCAATTATTTCTTTACCGTGGATATTCCCGTCACGCCTCTTCTCAATTATCTTACAGACTTATCCGATTGAAAGAGGGAGTGTGAACAGAACGGAAAACCATCCAAACTGAACCAACAACAAAAATCACATAATTGCATAATAGTGAGGGAGATGAAATTAGAAAGGCCCGTTCAAACAGCAGAGCCTGCGCCCCAAAGCCATCAGCTAAGGACACTTCCGGACGCGGCCCTACCCTCTCGGGGGACTCTGGCGGATAATGGAAAATACGCGAAAAGCGGGAGACTTTTCCGAGTGAATGACATCTCTTGCTCAAGAGTCCCTAGCTGGAGGTTACAGGTTGGATCCATTATCTGTTTGACAGTGACAATTCCGGTTGTAACATGCACGGCGGTCCGTAAGTGACACGAATTTGCTGATTACATTTCCTCGGGTTGCGGTTTTCCTTTTTGTGGAACGGATCTGATAAAATTCGGATGAAATATGAACTTTATTTGTTGCTGATGGAAACGCTGTGTTTGCAAATGTCTTATTATAGCAGCATTTAGTTGACATGTTGACAGCTCGTTCGTAACAGGTGAAAAGGGGAGATAAATATGACGACGGTTTTAGATGTATGTACAGTACATTCTAAATTTCCTGTCTCCTAAGGGTGTAGCTACGACCGTTGGAGATATAAAATTTCAAGTTACATGAAAAAAGCGCGCCCACTGAATTTTCCTCATTTTTACATATTATATTCATATGAACTGTTCTTGCATTCGGTTCGTTCTATAGAAAGTTCTCAATTTTCAGCTCGGGAAAAAGGACTTTTTATGAATATTTCCCTTCTATCCAAAACTTCATGTTGATAGAATGCAATTATCGAAAATTACAGCGATAATTGCATTGTAGAGAGCGAAAGATCCCTGCGATAATTGCACTGCCCGTATACATAGCAATTTCGGGAAATATTCCCCCGAATTACACTCGTGCATCAAAATGACCTGATAATTCTGCATTCCAGCGTGTTGTCTCTGAAAAACTGCATTCAGTCATTTTCATTTTTGGCTCTTTCTCCAAAAATGAAAATGAACTCATGAAGTTTTTTGACAACACGCTGTCATGCAAAATTATCGGTAATTTTGATGCACTTGTGCAATTACTTCCGATAATTTCTATAATTTCCAGAATATTTTCATTATGACTTTGCATCTGAATAAGAATAGATCACAAATATCCAAACACATCGCAACACGTTAGGTTCCGTTATACAGGCTGTTTCATGAAGCTGTATGTAACTTTGTTAGTAACTTCGGGGCCAAGTTTCATCTATGTACAGGGTGAGCAAAATTGGTGATAGGTGAACTACAACTTTTTAACCGTGAGAGATAGAGGAAAATTAATCACACTTTACGGTGGTCTTTTTTAGAGCTATAGGCCAAAATTGAAATTACTTATCTGTAGATTAACCGTGAAAGATAACGGAAAATTAATGACACTTTACGGTTGTATTTTTTAGAGCTATAGGCCAAAATTGAAAATACTTATCTTTAGAGAACCGCTATCAAGTAATTAAATTTTTCATTTAGTATAAATATTATGATAGCTATTGACAGTCAGTCTGAAGGTGTGATGTAACCTGTGTAATCTGCCTGGCAGATCAATTCAGTGGATACATCTCCTGAAGATGCCAGACACTCGAATTGGCGAAACGTCTAGAAATAATCCACGACGACGACCGAAATGCTCGAAAGAACTGGTTACATTGAACGATGGCCGCGAAAGCCTTAACCAATTCATTCGGTGTAAAGGTGTTTTTATTTAGGAATGTACAGGGCGATTTACTTATCTTGGTAACCCGAATTTTGTACAAAACTTCCAAATATTTTTCGATTCTTTAAAATTAGTCATGAACAAGTCAATTCTGTCTTTAGATCCGAAAAAATTTAGGCAGGCGTTGCGGTGCTATCAATTTTTTTCCCATAGAAACATACCTTTTTGATCGAGTTATAATAATAATGATAATAATAATAATAATAATAATAATAACCACGACTAAAGCGTTGATGCGATTGCTTCCCGCTTCAGTATGATATTACCACTTTGCTGAGGAAAAAAAATGATGATGATGATGATGATAATAATAATAATAGTAATAATAATAATAATGATAATAATAATAAATTTATTGCCATCAAAAAAATTACATGGTTTGTCAATTTACAGATATACTAAAAAGCTTTGAAACTCAGAAATTCTTCTATTGAATAAAAGGAAGGACTCAATATCATTTCATGAATTCTTTTCTTAAATGCTTTTTCAGGTAACTCTTTTATTTCAGTCGGTAACTTATTAAACATTTTCATTCCCCAATAGGTCGAGAAGTTTTGGGTGCTTTTCTTTTTATGCAACGGTATAATCAGATCGTTCTTGTATCTGGTATCGAAAGGATGGTAAAATCCATTTCTGGTCATTTTGCTCTCGTTTCGGTAGGTGTACTTTAAGCATTCCTTAATATACAATTCATTCTGAATTTTTTTTTTCGAATACAATTTTTTTCGTATTCGTATAATTTTTTTTTTCGAATTGTGTGATCCGTTGTCGATATACCGACTCCGGCCAGTAGAAATCCTGATTCAAGGTTCAAAATCATTATCCTTCAACAATTTTAGCGAGACCCTAATTAATATCGAGTTCTATTGTCTTAAAATTTACATGAGATAATATAAATTGCCCACTGAACTATCAGGAGACCGAAGGTTTTCCCTGCCGAATCGGGGCACAAAACCCGAATTCAAATTTCCATCTATATGCTGATAAATGTTTGTTTTATCATGATAATTTTCCGACGATAAAACACGATATTAATATTCATACTTTCCTTGCCATATCGACAATTTCTCGCATTTTCCAATCTGCATTTCACGATCTGAGGTCCTTTGTATGTTCACTCTTACTCGACAATAAATATGCCGAGAACGCGTCGCGGACATGCTAGCGAGAAACGAAAAAGGATTATTGAGAAAATAAGGTACAAATATTGAACATATCGAGTGGGGTTTCTTCCGAGGAACCTCTTGTAATGAAATTTCGACTCTGCATATTGAAGTACATATTCGAAAGAGACTTCTTCGGGCGTGTTATTGCAAAATACTCGGCAATATTATTACATATCCAACACAATATATAAACTCGATGATATACTCGAATCCGGTTGCTTCATTTTTATCGATAGGCATTGGAGTTCAATATCAATAACGCTATATTCTCAATGTTGTGAATTAATTGCACCTTACGGTAGCTTCTCACACTCTAAAATAAAAATGCAACCGTCGTAATGAAAAGGAAGTCGAAGCATTATGTAAGATTTTCTGAAAGAATTGATCAGAAATTAACCCAACATACAAAGAACTTATATTATTCCTTCAATTATTTTCCTCTAACACCCTCACGCTGTTGGCACTCAGGAAATGAGTTCAACAGAAAGTCTGAGAAATTGTTTTTTTGTATATCTTATTCAACGAACCTCAATCAAACCGAACGCAGCATCTTCGAGAAGCAATCTCGATTTCCTCCCGTTGAAAAACACGAAACATTTCTATTCTGATTTGCCACCGGCGCAAAAGAAGAAGTAAATAAGCCCCCAGACCACAGCAAGAAACACAGCCTCCCATCGTACAGCGAAGTCGCCTGAATCTTTGATGAAGGAACTGTCTTTCCGCATCAGGCAGTTTGTTCTGCTACATCCAAAAAGTTGTACGAACAACGAAAACCTCTTATATTGATGGAAAATGCATCGATCTGTATGGAATTCAGTATTACTCCCGACGCAGTCAGGGGAGTCATAGTAAATAATAGAAGTAATCTTTTCCAATTTCCTTCGATTCAATCTGATATATATGCTGGTTGAAACGAAAAATATCTTCTGAATGTACGGGTCAAAGGATGAAATTTTCAAATTTGAAAAAGTATACCAGGATTCGCATTAGAAATAAACAATTATTTCGAGTTTTCTACTACTGACTGTTCCACCCATAACCATCATACATTTTTTATATTATCAAACATTCAATCAATACATAGAAACTTTCGATAAGCTTCATTTCTTATGTGAATTCATATGCAAGTTCTGACTTATCTTTGCTACTCGGCTGGTGCCAGATAGGATGGTATAGGTATCTCAATGTGCACAGACCTAGATCTGAATAATCTTCTTCTTCGTCAGCCCTCCTTTATCCACTCCTGGACGTAGGCCTCTTTCATGTTCCTCCATGCTGTTCTGTCTTGCGCAATGTGAAACCACCTATTTCCCGCATGTTGTTTTATGTCATCGAGCCATCTCCGCTGTGGTCTTCCCACACTGCGTTTCGTTGCTCTCGGTCGCCAGTGTGTTATTTTGTATGACCATCTCGATTTGTCTTGTCGGGCCACGTGTCCTGCCCATTGCCACTTCAATTCTGCAATCCGTTGTATGACATCTACGACCTTGGTTCTTCGTCGGATTTCTTCATTCCTTATTTTGTCTCTGAGACTGAAATTGAGTAAAGCTCGTTCCATCGCTCTCTGCATCACCCTCAGCTGGTTCGCGCTCTTCTTCGTTATTGCCATCGTTTCCAGGCCATATGTCACTACAGGTAATATGCAGGTGTCAAAAACTTTACGTTTGAGGTTAATAGGGATGTCGTTATTTCTGAAAATGTAGCTCATCTTTCCGAAAGCTATCCAAGTTAGCCTTATCCTCCTTTTTATCTCCGCTGTTTGATTGTCCTTGCCAATTCGTATTGAGTGCCCTAAATATATGTATTCTTCCACATTTTCAAGTCTTGTGCCGTCAATGTATATGTGTTCTGTAGTGTTGTTGATAATTTTGGTCTTCAACATGTTCATTTTTAAGCCGACTTTCCTCAGGGCATCACTAACTTTCAACTCCTGCAGGCTGCTACCTATCAAGACTATGTCATCGGCAAAGCGGAGATGGTTTAAGTAGGAACCATCCACATTTATACCCTTATTTTCCCACTGCAGTGACTTGAAGATATTTTCAAGGGCCAAGGTGAACAATTTCGGCGATATAGTGTCACCCTGACGTACTCCCCTACCTATCTTGATTTTATCCGTCCTCAAGTCCTCCTTTATTTTAACATGAAATGTGGCATCTTTATATATATTCTCCAATAAGTTTGTATATCGGGAGTCTATTCTTGCATCATTCATAGCTTGTGTGAATGACCATGTCTCTATAGAGTCGAATGCCTTATGGAAATCGACAAATGCCAGGCACAGGGGTACATTGTATTCGGTAGATTTTTCTATTCTGAATAATTAATATTAACAATCCCTGTTAAACTTTATATTCTTGACTATCAACAACGACACACTTATGAAAAAATGGTATTCGCTTTTTGTTATTTGATTTGTCATTTTAGGAATAGAATATTTCTCGTTACATAGCATAGCCTAGAATGAAAACCAACGTGGAAAAATTGACGAAATATTCTCTATAGCCATCGGATAAATAAGTACTTTAGTTAATATTGATGCAGTTAATAAAATGCAATCAATTCTGGTTCTGAATTATGAGTAACATCAGTTTTTCAAAGCTGGTAAGTTTTTCACTTCTTATTTCTTGAGATGAGTTGTCTTCATTCTAGTCTAGGCCATCGTTTGACGTTCATTGATAAAGAGTTGAAGTACATATACAAGCACCGGCGAACTGCAGTCCGGGACTGCAGAAACGTAGATCTACAGTTTTGTTATCACTACACATGCACAGATAATCGATAAGTCCCGGCCGACAGTTTCGGCAAATCGTTTGAAAAACTGCAGTGTGTAGAGCAATTCCTTCAGATCCCATCGACAGTTCAGAACTTCCAACATTATCGATCTTTTACAGCCAAAATGGGCTGGAAAATGTAAAATAAATTCGAATAGGTGAATATTATTATAATACGCGAACAAAGAATAGCTCCTATGCAAAACTTGTAAACTTTTACAAAACTTTTGATGAAAATGCAACAGTAGACTCTTTCCCACTGATTCTCAGTTCTCTTAATAAATCCATATGCGATAGTTTATCAAGTCTTAACAACCATTCTTTAGTCCATAATCTCTTTTTCGATTTTTCATTTTCAATTAATAACACAATCATGGCAGCAGTCGATTTTCATTAACGTTCAAGGGACATACTTAATAGTTCCTCACTTGGAAAACTGGGGATCTGAACTGAACGTGTATAGTCAAATTAGGGATGGACTGCAGTCCACGGACTGTCAGTTTTCGCTTATCAGATCAGGTATTACGATTTAACTGTATCGTGTGTAGAGCGCTACAGACCTTGAATGTCAGTTCAAATCGACAGTCCTGGGACTGCAGGCGGCCGGATCGTGTATAGGGACCATTAGAGTTGAAGACTTTCGGGTGTTTTTCTCATCCTACTGTTAAATGTACAGTGTGCCTTTTTTTGGTTGAGACTGCACTGTAGTTCTTAATAAAGAAAAAGAGACATGCGGTTTTCACTGTATTACTTTTTTGAAAAACTTTAAGAGCCACAAACAGAAGAATAGGAACTACCTTCATTCCCAAAGTATAAGGGGAAAATGAAAATGGTTACTAATGGAGATGTTATTATTTTTCAAGTCCTGAGAACTGCTTATGATAGATATGTTTGCATGGAAGTCAGAGACGTACTTGAACATTTTCTCTAGAGCACTGTTTCTGAAATTTTGGCACAAGTGTGGTATTCTTCAGAACACATTTCTCACAAAAATTTTAACTCTAAATTTTCTAATTTTTTTTATGAATAAATTATTGTATCACAACCCAATACTTGGGAAATTTCAGCCGTTTTATTTAATAGTAGGCCATGAAGTCTTTCATACATGCATTAAAGTTGAACATGCATGAAAAATTTTATTGGAAATATCGAAATTCTTGTTTTTAACATTTGAGAGTTTATGTAGAAGAGTATATTGTGAGTTCATGTTTGAAAAAAAATTGAATGAATAGGCTTAAATGACATGACATTCAAAAAAAGTAATAATTAAATGAATGCGTGAAAGAATTCATACACTACTTAAAAAAAACATGAAACTTGATTTTTCTTAGTTTTCAAGATGAATTTCATTCAGGCTTGGGTTGCGAATTTAATCAACGAAAAAATGCAAAAATTTGACTTTGAAATATACATGGTGATCTATTCCAGAAATTTCAAGATTCTGCCCAAATTTAAACACTGCGTCCTGATAAATTTTCAAATACTACACTGTCTTATCAGTTACGCTCAGTTTTGATGTTTTTCTTATCTTATGCAGGGCTTGAGAAACAATTACATCTCCAAAAGTAAACATTCTCGTTATGGTTTCATAAGTTTTACGAAAGAGTAATACAGTGTAGTGAAAACGGCATGTCTCTATCTTTAATAAAAGCTGAAATACAGAGCAGTCTCAACCAAAATGAGACAGTATTCAGATAAAGAAGATAAAGAAGAAAGTGGAAAAATCGAAATCACATTGCGATTCGATAACAAATAGGGGACTGGACTGTTGGAATGGCAAGTCTCGGCAGAAGGGGGTGCTTTTGGTTGCTGCGATTCGCGTAAATCAGAATGTTTTTCAAACTATAAAATGTAGTTGGTTGTCAATATATTACGGAGACGATACCTTCACATTCGGCGACTAATCTTTTCAGGGTGGTTTTTTTGAAAATTTTATTGTAATTTGTCATATTCGCATGTTTTAAAATTTGTTTTTTGTTGTACTTTCGTTTTTCACTATTTTATTTTCCTGAGTAAGTCTGAAGTAAAATGGCTGTATTCATTTACAACAGTTATGAAATCATCCATACTTTGGAGTGTTACTGATTCGATTCGATACTTCTCGTACCATACGTTGCGCTCTACATCCACACCCAACCGAATCTGTCGGCTCAGCTGTTTATTCGATATCACTTCTTTTTTAGGTTTTGTTTTTGCCTCTGTTACCCTAGAATATGGCCCCGTTCGAACTTACTATAGAAACTATGATTTTTCCATAACGTTTTTCCTGATTTGTACATACTTTCAGCACTCTGTAATCAGCGAAGTCAATGAATATATAACAAACAAAGAATGGATGTAATCTGTCTGCGAGAATGAGAAAAAAATTAATTTGAAAATGATTGCTGAATCGATCGTCTTCAAGTGGCAAAGGCAGTGAGGAATGCTGACCCCAGGGTGACATCTGTTTTAAGGAGTTACAATCCAACACGGTTACGACCTGAAAAACCACCTCAAGACATGAAAACATGAATTCAACTCCAAACCAATCAACATCCGGACGAATAGCAGTCTTGATTAAAATTCTCCTTAAATTAGGAAAGTTGTTTCCACAAAAGGCGGCCCAATGCGAATTCATTCGGCTCATACATGACAGCAAAGAATTTTCAAGTCATCGCACAAAGCCACGTTTCATCATTCACCCAATCTTCTCCAAAAATTTGCCCAGTGTACCCAGATGATGCTCGGTATTTCCAAGCAATTTTTTGCACCGTTCAAAGAAAAAGTCGGTATCTTGCTTCATTTCATCGGCAGACGAGAGCACTATTTCCATTCGCATCCGGGAAGACGTTAATTAGCTGTGAGACCGTATAATGAGCCGAAAATGAAGAGAGAAAATCCAGACCTCACATTGAATTCATCGCCAAGGCTTGGCAAAAACAATCGCACAAATAGAGGAGACTCAGATCTCACGGTTCCCGAATTTCGTTTTAGGAATCGGGACGACAATAGCTGAATCATTGATGGCAGGCATTCCAGGACAGAATGCTGCTGGTGGACCTTTTCACATGGGGAATAATGAACTTAAATTACAATTATCAAGCACTAGATCATCGATATCGCAATTTTCAGGCAATCTCTATAATTATTATTCTCTAAACTGTTGAATTGGTCTTCAAAAAAGACCTGCGATTTTTAGAGCAAAACTATTCTAATCAGCGACTCCGTTCATAATTCAACTGTTCGAATAAAATAGAAGAAAGGTAAAAAATGAACATTTGTGGACAGGAACGAACAATCTTGTGTCATTCATTTAATTTAGTTTTATTTCTTCAGTGCTCCAAACAGTTTTTTCATATTTTCCCCATTTTTTGTATATTTCAACAGTCTCTCAATCGTTCTCACATGCAAGTAAAATGAAGCCACTATTATGCAGGCTCGAAAATTCGTGCCTACAAGAGTACCAGCATAACCGAGCAGGCTTTTTAGCAATACTGTGGAGAAATATAGTTCCAAAAATCCTTCTGGTACGTGAAGTTCGTTACAGCATTGTTTTCACTTTTATTTTTCATTTTGTGACACATGATGGTATTTATCGAAAAGAATGTGGTTATCCTTTTCAATTCATAAACCTCGTGAAATAATGAGTAAAGGATTGGATTACACTGTTAACTTCGTTTGATTATTTCCATTCTTGGGTGGTACTGGCAGTTCTGAGTATTGTTGAAACCAAAAACGTTCCCGATTGAGATGAAATTTTTGCTGCTTCCATATCAGCAGAAAAATGAATAAAATGGATGAATCAAATAACACTTCTTTCAAGGTAATGAACTTATTCCATGAAAATTGGAACTAACGAATAGAGAGTACAGATTAATTTTGAATTGAATCTTGCCAAAACAATGTTCCTGCTTTTTTGGATAGTACTTTTCTAGGGTGTTCTTTCAATTTTCTTTCTAAAATTGCATGGTCCTCGAAATGAAAATATAACTTGATTTCTGTTTGAAATTCAAGAGCTCAATATAAAACATAACATCAGAATGAATGACGAAATATTTTCCTATCAATTCTTTTTCAACAAATTTTCCGTGGTTGTCATGACTATTTCAGTGAGCAAACCGTAGAAAACCTAACAAATCAAATATCACGAAGAATAATTCAGACTAAATGGTGACTTTCTAAGAGAAAGTATATTAAATTTTGCCAAGATTATTTCGCTATACATAATTCTGATACAAATTGGTGCAGGTGCTAGTTTTCGAAATATCTATGTCATTCTGAAATTACGATTTATCCAGGAAGCATTTCATATCATTTCCTCTAAATATTGCACCGCATACTGTATCTTGAGATTCAATCTCGAATTATTAAAGAAATTCGCATCAATTTTTCAGGAATCTCTATCTTATTTTCTCTCATCATATGAAGATAAGCATGAAGTTATTGCCTCTGCAAAATTTATGAATAGTAATCTCGAGGATGCGCGGAGAAGAAACTAATTTCCTCATCTTATTTACCATCAGCCTTGCACAAAGGATAATCTGTCTACTTCCAGTCCTGAACTAGGGAGAAAATGAGGATTCAGGAATGTAATTTGGATTTTTCGTGATATTCTGTCAATAACTTGAATAATATAATTCTCAGGGTCTCAATGGATAATTTGTTTTTTGAACGAAAAAATTGAAGGTTGAACTGATATTTTCCATAATTATCACAGATAATTAGGTATTATCTTGGAAGATGAGTATAGAAGACGTCTGAGCTATGTTTGTGAAGTTTGAAAATACGCCATCTTTCAATATTTTCTTTTTCTGTTAGATCGAATGATGAAGTCCAAAATCAACATGAATGCAAATAAATTCTTTTGCCAGAATGATCAATTCATGTCAACTACCGATCATACTTCTTGCTATTTTAAAGACATGGAAACACTTACTTTTAAGTAAGTAAATTTATGTGGGGAAATAAATTTACTTACTCTTATTTCGATGTTGTCAGCAGAAAGGTTATAAATTACACCAATATAATATATCTACCCGGAATGAAAACGGATCACCGATAAATATTCTTGTTCTTTTTGTCAGTTACCACTGAAGCAACTGAAACTGTTCTATATCACCGACTTTATGAATATTAATCAAAAACGAATAAGACGAGCAGAATTCAAGTAAAAATGTGCAATTTTTCACGGAATAAGTCGTGAGGAACGCAATAACAAAACAGGTTGTCAATTCTCGCGATCACTAGTTCCATGAACGTATATGGCAAAATTCATCGATTAATATGTGATTTCATCATGGTTCCGTTTCAATCAAACATAATTTACTTGTGAATAGCAGATCTATAGAAAAAATCAATGGAGAAAGGTAGGTATATATCATAGATCTATGCTGCATATATTTATATTTCGACACCGCAAAACCAAGTAACTGCGAAAACTGAAATTTTCAGGAGGCATTAAAAACTTAATAGTTGTGGATTGATTAATTCGATTGAATACGTTATAATTATCCAATCACTTGGATAATTAATAATACAAGTGATTGGATAATTATCACGTATCCAATCGAATTCATCAATCCACAACTATTAAGTTTTTAGTGCCTCCTGAAAATTTCAGTTTTTGCAGTTACTTGGTTTTGCGGTGTCGCCGACGATTTTCTCTATTTCAGTATCGTGATGAGTTCATTACAGTACTAAAAGAAGTGCTGTAATGAAACTCATTACAGCATTGTTTTCAGTTATATTTTTCGTTTTGTGGTTGTCAGTACTGAACTCCGATCCAATCAATTTTCGAATCAAAACAATTCTAATTCCGTGATCTGTCAAATTTCGTAAGTCACACCAACTGTCAAGCTACAATACAAAAGTCATTAACCTGAATTTTCATTTGAATTTCGAAAGTATTTTACGAAACTTGACTTCAGTCAATATCGTCTAATACTCGTTGCAGAAGTCAATTCCAACACTCATGCTTTCGAAAAATCGCTCCATCGTCGCTCATTTTCGAATTTCGCATTCGTGTTGGAATAGGAGCTCATTCTGCAACTTGTTTTAGAATATACTATTATATAATCCCAAGTAATGTTTTCCATAGTTGGTATGATATTCAATCGAGACCCAAAACTGACAAGTCATAAATTATCACTTATATCCTGAAAACCACTGGTGGACCTGTAATTCTTGAAATCAGACGAAAGAATTTCAGGATGAACAGGGGATACTGCCATAAGGGGCTTATTGGAAGTGGTAGAAGAAATTCAGTTGCACGAAACGATAAAAGAATCGAAACACTCTCAATAAGCCTGCTAAAAAAGATTTATCCTATATCGAAATAAGATAAACTGGCATTCCAACAACAACAACAGGAGTAAAATAAAAAAATATTGCTGCACAGCGATTAGATGAATATGTATGGCGAAATGAAGAAATCACAAATAACATATTCGTGAATGAATGAAGTCTATTATTATTATTAATCTATCGATGACGATGGTATGTTCAAGCAGAAAAATTGTCAGCTGGGCTACATATTTCATCAGATATCAATGAAATGCGTTTCTGTAAGTCTATTATTCATGTATTTTATAATATTAATTTTTTCATATTTATTTTTATCGAATGGATTTTGCCTAAATTTGTCATATTAGTATCTTTTGCGACCTTCTTGCACAAACATTGCGCTTCATACACATATTATTCATGTTCTGTAAAAAAAAAATATCTAAATTCACTTTTGAATGATTCACAATGTTCGATAATACAATAGAAACTTCAAAATATGTGAGATGAGCATTCTCAACGAGCATATGAAAAAGACCACTCGTTGTCAAACGAACGTTTGAGCGATGATTTTGAAGGAACAATCCTGGTGTCACTAACGTGAAGTAAAAATTCTTGGGATCACTCGCTCGATGAACGTTTACTCTCTTAATTATGAGCATAGATTTGTAGAAATTGCAATTCTCGGGGAACGATTCAATGAACTATTCGTTCAAAATTATAGCTCGAACGTGATCCCGAGAATTGACAACCCGGAAAACTGAAAAATCTATTGTTGAAATTTGTTCAAGTTAGAAATATCGCTATTTGTAGAAGCCCACCAACAAGCAATCCATAACCAAACCACACTGAGAGAAGTATTCACTTGATATTATCGATCATGCGTTAAAGTTAATAAATCATTTATTGGCCAAATGGACAAATAAATATTTCTTTCATGGAAATAAAGAATTTATTTAAGTTTTCGCAAATCACCTTCACTCAATATTATATCACATTTATTTATGAATAATAACATTCAATAATACCGAATAAAGACGCATTACACTGAAATAAATATATTTAGTAATAATTAACAAACTGCATGAATTATGAATGAATGTTAACGTCTGAGAGCAAAATTGAAAATTAATGGCTTTGCAGACGGAATTGAATTCTGGAATAATGACCAGTCCGTGCAGGATTTGAACCTGCGACCCTCGAAATACTAGTCCAATGCGCTAACCAACTGTGCCATTGGGAAGGTTGAAGGTTTCATCTGATCTTCGGTTGGCGACTCTCCCAGAATTCGATGTTAGTTTGTTAGTTTTAATTCTTCATGAACTATGACTATCGTGAAGAATTCTTTGGGGAGTTAGGGTTGGAAGGGGAACTCATTCGCTATCGGTGGTCATCGATGATTCGATTTTTACCTTTCATTCGATTGCGTCATTCGCGATTTATCGGCAGGAGTCGGGTAGTTGAATCTACCGACCACCGAACAATGTTAACTAGAAAAGATGACTGAAACATGTCAAATGCGGGTTGTTCATTGTTAATAAATCCTGTATTTTGAGTAAACATATCGTGGAGTGGTGGAAGTTTAAAATCATTTAGTAATAGAAACCAAACGTTCGTTTATTACCAAATGAACATATGTTTTCAATTAATATATCTTATATTTGAAGACAACTGCAGTTTAAATGAAATACATCATACCCGAATATATTAAATATTAACAAATACCGTGTGAATAAATATTTCGTTATATATGAATGAATTCTTTCAGAGGCAAGATCTGTTAGTTAATAAATAAACTAAAGATTAATAAGTGGATTTGTCTGTTAATGAATAATCTCGAAATAAATACTTTATTGATAAAAACAAATTTATTTCTCTCAGTGCACACCGACACATTAGGAATTTTAGGAAAAAACAATGAGAATCTTGTTTGTTAGACCCCGTTCCATTTTCACGCCCGGCATTTCCACAGTCGCTCCAATTTATCACTTGACCATTACGGATCCGTAAAGCCGAGTAAGAGCAGCTAAGAGCATCGTTCGATTACCGGTGATTAATGGTCCTCTGGGCCGGATAGCTGTGGGCGGGGGGCTTGAGAAGGAGCTGTAGATGAAAAATAATACTCGTATCACACTTGGGAACGGAAAATACGAACAAAAACATGAGTAAAAACACGCCGATCACTTCATGTTAGGCCGTTATGGGCGATCGGTCTCTGAAGTTATGGACTTCCTGTTGAGAACGATCAATCACCGCTTGTTGAAGGAGTAAACATCCTTTTTTGAAGAGTATAAAACGATGAGAGTTTCTTCCTAGGCTAAATCATCAGTTGACCTCAATCAGCTCTTTCGAATACCTGATTTGGTCTTTAAGAATTGAAATTAGGTTTTTCACATAGCGGGCAATAATTGATATGAGATATTAAATTTAACTATCACAGTTTTTTGCAACAGATAGAAAACCCCGATAGGTACAGGATGGACAATATGTTAATGTCAATGTTAATTACTTAACTACAACTTTTTACCATGAGAGAAAGGGGAAAATGAATGATACGTTAAGTTGGTCTCTTTTAGAAAAACTGTTGATGTCATCAACTGCATTCCTTTATCTTTTTTTTTTCGAGTTATGAGCCAAGTTCTGAGTGATTTCAACTTTGACTATGATCTCCGTTTTTGTTTGTGATGAGGTATTGAAATAAAAAGTCACTTTTTTCATGACAATCCACTAGTATACTTCGTTTTGTTCCCAAGAGGTTTCCTTCTCAACCTATAGCATGAAGTTGCCTCTTTGTCCCATTTCAGAAATATAATATATCATACATCGCCCTCTGATTCTGATTCGTTCAGATATCATAAAAAATATAGTTTGTATTTGCAATTTGAATTATTGAGTATTGAGTAGGCTGAATCACAAAATTATACGTCTCTACGCATGTTGTCATTATTATTTCACCATTGAATACTTGATTCAATTCTCCGTGATTTGATTTATGTTCGAAACAACTGTTCATTATTAGAATTCGAAGTCCTTATTGCCGGCAATATGAAAATGTGCAAAAACCACGAGAAATGCCTATGCAATTGACCATCGACCAAGGGTCCTTCAGCCTTGTGATATTATGTTGAAATGTTTTATTTCATTTCGAATGGACAGTTATTCTTCCTGGAATTGAATCAAGTACTCGATCACGAAAAGTATATTCTAAAACAAGTTGAAGAATGAGCTCCTATTCCAACACGAATGCGAAATTCGAAAACTCGCTCCTTCGTCGCTCGTTTTCGAAAGCATGAGTGTTGGAATTGCCTTCTGCAATGGGTATTAGCCGATATTTTTTCTATTTCAGCCAAGTTTCGTGAAATACTCTCGAAATTCAAATGAGAATTCAGATTAGTGACTTTTGTATTGTAGCTTGGCAGTTGGTGTGACTTACGAAATTTGACAGATCACGGAATTAGAATTGATTTGATTCGAAAATTGATCGGAGGTCAGTACTGACAACCATGAAACGAAAAATATGACTGAAAACAATGCTGTAATGAGTTTCATTACAGCACTACTTTTAGAACTGTAATGAACTCATTACGATACTGAAATAGAGAAATAATTATGACAACATAATATTATTCTGTGATTCCCATCTACTTTTAATACTCAATCATTCAAATTTCACATAGAAACTATATTTTCCATGATATTTGAATGAATCAGAAGACGATGTATAATGTATAATATATTTTTGAAACGAGAATGAATAGCTATTTCAAATTATTTTTTCCATAAGAAAAAACACAACTTCACGTTATAGCTCAGCAAGAAAACCTCTTGGTGAAAACCAAAGTACGCTACTGGATTGCTATGAAAAAAGTATCCCTATAATGTTTTTATTTCAACATCCTAGCACAAAGAGAAACAGAGATGGCTAAAGTTGAAATGGCCCAAATTTCAATGTTTGCATAAAACTCGTTGGAGGAAAGCAGTTGATGGCATTATCAGTTTTTCTTAAAAAGTCCATATCGTGTCATTCATTTACCCCCATTCCTCACGGTTAAAAGGTTGTAGTTCAGTTATCACCAATTTGGCCCACCTGTACATCTTCACACAATATGTAATAGTATCAAGTTTCCCAATAAGTTCAGGTTATGTCGTCAGATACCTAAAATTCATCTTGATGGCCATGTTTGCTTACTTATCAGTATAAGAGGCTCATAAATACTACAAGAGGATCTTTACTGAGATTCCTTGTCGACGAATTCCTATATATGTGAGAGTTTTACGAGTATTACTAGTTGTGCAATTACTTTTTTCTTTATCTACAAAGGACACAAGCATCAAAGTAAAATGGTGAATATTTATGAGGCAATATCGATGATTTTCATCGGTAGACTATGTTACTTTCAATCCTGTCGAAATTCCATGTCCACTGATAGATACATGATGCTTTTTACCGAAAGGAATGTGATTATGCTCTCCAATTTATGAACACCATAAAATGATTAGTAAAGAATTGGATTACGCTATTAACGACGCTAAATAATTATGTTATATCGACGCTCTGTGTGGTATTAGTAAAAAGAAATTAAAAATGTTTCGGATTGAGATGGAATTTCAACTCTTGCCTAATGAATGAATCCCAAGAAAATAGATTTGTCATCTGAAAATTTGAACTAAGGAATTCATATTAAATTGGATTCAATTGATCTGTTTCTTTTGGTGGTAACTTTCTGACGTTATTTTTCAGTATTCCTCTGTTTTTCTTCTTGTGAATTTCAAATTTTCATATTTCATAATGAAGTTATGTACACTGTGTCCCATTCTGGTTGAGACTACACTGTATCTCAGCTATTATCGAAGATAAACACATCCGGTTTTTGTTATCCCTGTATCACTTTTTTTGTGAAAGATTTAAACTTGAAACATAAATATTCCAAATACTCCTGTTCCTGAAATATAGTGCGAAAACGAAAATGTTCACTTTGGGAGATGTTTTTATTACTCAGGCCTCGTATAAGAAAAAAATTGAAATTGCTTATAATAAATATTTCTGTATAAAAGTCCGTTATGCAATTGAAAATTTCCTTCAAAAGCACTGTTTTTAAGATTGGGTATAAACTTGATATTTTCCTGATTAAATACCCTCTATATTTAAATTCTTGAAATGTTTTTTCTGACTAGGTACATTGATATATCATAACATCGATCGTAGAGGAAGTTCACTTCGAAAAATAAGAAAAATCCATTTTTATGTTTCTTTTTTAAATAATAGGCCATGAGTTCTCTGAGACAGGCATTTCATACTACTTTTCATCAATCATATCAATATTGACATTTTTACCTTTATGTTCAACTTTTACGCACGAGTCATGCTATCAAATGAACGAGGAAAAATATATGGATTTTTCTGAATATACGAATTTTTCAGAAAATAGGTTACAGGGGTGTTGCATTTAAAAACGACCAAATTTGACCGTATTCTAGAAAATTTCTTTTCTAAATAGGTACGCCACTGACTTTTGTGAAAAATATCTAATATCAGCAGTTTTCGATTTCATATAAGGCCCGAGAAAAAATTATATCTCCAAAAGTGAACATATTAGTATTCACCCTGTATTTCGGGAACAAGAGTACTTGGAATATTTCTGTTGGTGGCTTCAAAAGTTTTACAAAACGTGTTACTGGGTTGCGAATATCACATGTCTCTATCTTCAATAATACCTGAGACACAGTCTCAAAATGGACACACTGTATGTTGAATAATTTTGGAGAGAAACTCTGGATTGTGAGTGAAAAATTTCAATTCTGAAATTTCTCGGTTTCACGTTCATCTGAGATATATGTTGAAATTGTTTTGGTTTTGAAGGTATGATAAGCTTTATAGGTGTGTTTTCTCCTGGTCGCTGGAATCTGGTACAAAAATCCATAACAAATTTTTTTAAATGATTATAGCAAGGCCGCTGCTTGAATTTTTCGTACTGATTTATCAGGGATCTTTTTTTTTCAATTTTTGCCTAACAATTGAAAAAGAAATAACAGTTTGAACTTCGTAACGTTTTGGGGATCATTTCAGGCTCTTTCGTCAAACAAATTCTGAATTTAATGAAATCTTCAGGGTTGTGATTCATCAATTGATACTCTTTTCAATTATTTTATAAGGTTCTATTGCACCACCTTGTTATTTCAGCTGTATTGGTAGATTGTACTCAGAGATAGTCAATGTTTTTGCTAATTCCTGGTTTTTCCATAGCATCGCCCCCACTAGAAGGCAGGGACATTCTCTCCTTTCAACTGCCTTCCCAAGGGAGGCCATAAAACCATAACAATAATCTCCCGGCACCGTTCAGTTATCATTTCTCGGAGCGTTTGCTGTTTCTCATATTTCATTATTTGTCTATCGCAAAATCAGCGGACCGAAATGGCGAAATGTGCGCTTCATCGAGCGTATGAAACACGATATTCTCCAGGGCTATTTTCAGAAAACGCGGTGTACATAACCGGCGAGATAGACTGCGGATTTGTTTAAAGGGTTCATAGTCTGTGGTCGTAACCTCGTGCAGCTACAGTTTCTGTAGTTGCGG
The DNA here is from genome assembly GCA_038502775.1 of Hippodamia convergens. Taxonomy (NCBI): domain Eukaryota; kingdom Metazoa; phylum Arthropoda; class Insecta; order Coleoptera; family Coccinellidae; genus Hippodamia; species Hippodamia convergens. The sequence goes on along the minus strand of JAVSIQ010000801.1, from coordinate 1,138,278 downwards.
GTCAGGCCATTCCTAACGGAACGTATCCTTTGGCGACTGAAGGAATAGTATAGATCTATATATGTATATTTTTTGGAGTTGTCCGAATATCGATTATGTTCAGAGTACTGTAAAATTAATACCGAGGATTCCAAGATATGGAGATCTCGTATATGTATATTCCAATACAATATACTGACTCGTCACTCGGTAACCATGGGCTGCTTACTTGTTACTGATCATCCAGAAGATTGAATCATGCCCGTGATGTATCAATTAAAAACACTGCTCCAGAACATAACATTCAAGAAAAAATTACTTATGCACTTCATTCGCATTGTCAGGATTTCTGTACACGATGGTGGGCTAGATTGTTGATCCCTGAACTATAATCTTGAACGGTGACAAAAGAAAATGAATTTCCCATTGTGGAGTTTTTTTTCAAGAAACGCGTAATGACATTGAAATTTGGGGGATCTAGCATTGTCCTCCGTCTCTACTCATGCTACAATTTTGGATTAAGAGCATTACCTATACAGACACATTTCATAGCAATTCTGATTTGTACTCTGATTGCCCCCAAGAAGTTTTATTGGTGAGATATCATGGAGTTATTATGCAGAGATATCATAAAGTTATGTGTTTTCTCATGAAAACAATGGTCGATTATGACTTAGAAAGAATCACTATTTTTTTCTTATTGTGCTACATGTGAGATCATATCATTCTTGTACAATTTTCATAATAATATTCCTTTATTTCAGTATCGTAATAAGTTCATTACAATATTAAGAGTAGTGCTGTAATGAACCTCATTACAGCATTGTTTCAGTTATATTTTTCATTTTGTGGTTGACAGTACTGACCTCCGATCTACTCAATTTTCGAATCAAATCAATTCGAATTTCTCAATCTGTCAAATTTCGTCAGTGACACCAACTGCCAAGATACAATACAAAAGATATTATTCTGAATTTTTATTTGAATTTCGACAGTTTTTCACAAGAAATTGTCTGATACCCGTTGCAGAGGGCAATAGGGGCTCATTCTGCAAATTGTTTCAGAAAATACTATTAATGATTACATGTTGGCACCTGCCACGGATTTATTTATTATCTATCAAATATATAAGAGAAAACAAGTCTGCCAATAAATATTTTTAAAAGCAAAAATCACTTAAAAATATTTATGAAATGGTTTCATTATTTTCGACTTTACTCTGTCGCCAGTGTTATGTTTCGCTCGACGTCGCGCGACATCGCGCGTATCGAGATACAACTGTCAGGCATAGACGTCTTCAGATGATTCGCGCGATTTGACGTACAAAGCTGAAATATTGACAGAGATTTCAATGACCTTTTCTGTACTCGGAATCAAAAAATCACCACAGCACATTGTAAAGGATAGAAGAAGAAGAAGAAGAATATGGCAGTATTCGCGGGCTGCCGCGCTATCAACGCGCGACCATCTGAAAACATCAACATGCGTGAATGAGCTACAAACGTGCGTTGTCGCGCGATCATGTGAACTTAGCCTTATGATACTATTTTAAAAATAATATTCTACAAAACATATATGAAAATATTCGGGTTTTCACAAAAACTTTCAAATGAATAATTGAAAAATAAATGAAAAAAAAAATATATATATATATATATATATATATATATATATATTCTTATGAAAAAGAGAGCTGAAATAATACAATAAATGTTGAAGCAAAAAGAACCTAAGCTGAGGTAAAAAAAGAACGGGGTATCATAACATTCTTTGTATGATACTATAGAATCATACAATACTATCAACACTAGTATCATACGACACTATACAGTCAAGGGAAAAAACCTCAGCCGAAAAAACCTGCCTCCCTGTAAACAAAATAACATAAAATATCAAATATCAGGAAAATCTTGAAAGACATCAGTGTGATCATCTTCATGTTATCCGTCGATGGGCTCGGATACACAGATTCTTCCCAAAACGACTCGTAATTCTTAATCTGAAATGAAAAAGCAGAAAAGAAACCGATTATTCAGAATAAATCGAATGCATTTTGAAAATGCATTTGCTACTTTAAATAACATCAACATTAAGATTTCTTGGCCAAATAATGTTCGGTGGTTTATAAATATTTATGACAGAAATGTCACAAAATTTGAAAGAAATGAAAAAAACTCCATCAATTTCTTCTTTCCGAATCTGTTGAAAGTTACGAAACTGATAATTTTTCAACATAACAAGCTAAACTTGTAAAAAATCAATTAATACATAACCTTTCAACTGTTCTCTTTCACGAGGATTTTTTTTCTGTTGCGGTGTGGGTTTCTTGCAGAAGAATCTCTTTGATACCATGTTCATCTGCTAATTTGGAGACGTAATCACACTTGTCTTTCGAAATTCCTTCGATTTTCAAATTCAAAATCCACAAATTGTTGCTCTCTGGTCGTGAGGGTTTTTTCAAAATAAATTTGAGATTGAATTTTGTACCGTGGGAAGAAGGAAAAAGAAGTACAATACCTACTTTATTTGGTGGAAAAAATATAGATGATTTCATACAGCAAAGTGATTCATCACAGGTTATGAAATTCCAATTCATTTTCCTCATTAAGTTGATCATTTTTCAGAAATCACCTGAATAATTTCCAAGGTAGAAGAGTTTGAAGCTGTTAAATAATTACCTGTCCTTAATTGAAGTCTTGTCCTGCCAACCGTTCCCTGCTAATATAAAACCCTAATAAAGCTCATGGTGCTCTCTGAGTAGTGAGGTCGACAATTAGACGCCGAGTGTCGGAGGGAAGGATTGAGCCGAATAATTGATGAAGATTTTCCTCCCCTACCTAGACGTGGCTGCGGAGGAAAAAGAAGATTACTTATATCGATACCGAGTAATGAACAGGATGAGTGACATTGAGGGGAGAAGACAGTGCAGATCTGTGCGAGATAGTGTAATAAAAAACGGCAGGGTTCGCGCAGCTGGGGAAGACTTAATTGTTGATTGAATTCGAGATCTCGGAAAGTCAATTCGGATGTTTCCCGTATGGCTTCCTAGCAAAGGAACATTGCCGACTTGGAAAATGGAATGTTGGATGTTTACTCCATTGTGAATATTTTTTCACCTGGAAGGTCGTATCTGGTTTGAAAAAACCCTCACGACCAGAGAGCAACAATTTGTGGATTTTGAATTTGAATATCGAAGGAATTTCGAAAGAAAAGTGTGATTACTTCTCCAAATTAGTTGATGAACATGGTATCAAAGAGATTCTTCTGCAAGAAACCCACACGGCAACAGAAAAAAAACCTCGTGAGAGAGGACAGTTGAAAGGTTATGTATTAATTGATTTTTTACTAGTTTAGCTTGTTATGTTGAAAAACTATCAGTTTCGTAACTTTCAACAGATTCGGAGAGGGGAAATTGATGGAGTTTTTTTTTCATTTCTTTCTAATTTTGTGACATTTCTGTCATAAATATTTATAAACCTCCGAACATTATTTGGCCAAGAAATCTTAATGTTGATGATTTTTAAAGTAGCAAATGCATTTCCAAAATGCATTCGATTTATTCTGAATAATCGGTTTCTTTTCTGCTTTTTTCATTTCAGATTAAGAATTACGAGTCGTTTTGGGAAGAATCTGTGTATCCGAGCCCATCGACGGATAACATGAAGATGATCACACTGATGTCTTTCAAGATTTTCCTGATATTTGATATTTTATGTTATTTTGTTTACGTGGAGGCAGGTTTTTTCGGCTGAGGTTTTTTCCCCTGGCTGTATAGTATCGTATGATACTAGTGTTGATAGTATCGTATGATTCTATAGTATCATACAAAGAATGTTATGATACCCCGTTCTTTTTTTACCTCAGCTTAGGTACTTTTTGTTTCAACATTTAATGTATTATTTTAGCTCTCTTTTTCATAAGAATATATATATTTTTTCACGAAAGCTGTTCAAGCAAAATTTGAAGTGATGATGAATTTTCCATTGCTGGGACTCCTAGTGAGCTGGTTGAGAGAGTGGATACTGCTTATTCAGAATTATTACCAAAGAAATCGAGAGAAAAGTACGTATATGCACAAAAACGTTTTGTGGACTATCACAGGACCAGAAACACGAGTTCTCTTTCGGAATATATTGTAATGGCATACTTCTTAGACCTTTGTTTTCAAGTATGAAATATTCTAAATTGCGGTTGAATCATTCCAATTGAGGTAAACATTCGTAATTGAACACAATGAAGATATATCTATACAGAGTGTCCGAGGAATAACTGTACATACTCTTACCAGAGATAGAGTCGGACTAGGTGATTACTGATTGACAGTAAAAAAATTATTTCTTGATTTCCCTAGAAAGCTACAGGGTGATTTTCCAACTTCATGGAAATACTTAGACCATCATAAAATCCAAATTTATTTACAGATATAATTGAAACTTGGGGGGTTCTCCACACATGCTAAGGTCGAGTCAGAAAGATACCAATTATTTCATTATTCCAGGGCCGGACTCATGAATCTTCATTCAAAGTGTTCAGGGTAAAACGAACACTTTGTATTTCGAATTACAAATAAGTGATTTGCTTTTCAGAAAGAAGCTGAATTATGCTTTAATTTTTGGTATCGCTTAAAGTTGTCACTTCAACAATTATTTTTTTATGAATTTGGATAAAGTTCGAAAAATTGAATTTTTTACCATGAAGAGATCTGAAAATCTCATGTTTGAATATAAAATGCGGAAATACTAATAGGAAATTTTCAAAAGAGTTCAGAGCTTCAATAAGCACATTCCATAACGAAACAATAACAAATGAAAGAAACTAAAATACAGTAAAGGGTACCTAATAAAAATGTAAATAGGAACGAATGAATTGCTGAGTCAACATTATTTCAGAAGTGGTTTGAAATGAAAACCATTGGCTTGTATACATTTCTCTTGCCGAATGTTCAAATTGGATACAGCCTTGCGAATTATATCGCCATTATTTCTCAAATATCGCAACAGTTGATAATTTTGTTCATCAGCTGTTCTCTTGACTAGATTTCATCAGAATATACCTTATCCTTCAATTTTCCCCATAAAAAATAATCTAGCGGTTTGAAATCTAGAGGTACTCCGCGATTTACTAATTCAGTTAGAGGTTTTTACATTGAAAGAAGTTTCACTTTGGTCAATATCTTTGTTGTCGAACACCCAAATACAAAAACATACAAATAATTTTGAAATATGCTTATGTATACCCTGAACACTTCAATTTTTTTTTTCGAAATATACCTTCATTTACTCCATCGCAATGAGATCGGCGTCTGAGGTGGTCACCCAGTATATCAACAAATTATTATAGTCTTTCTCACCTTTAGTAACTTTTTTAAGAAAATTTTTATTTGATATCGACCTTCACAAGATGACTAAGTCCTGTTCAGGTAAATCGCATTTTATATTCAAACATGTGATTCTCAGTTCTCTTCATGATGAAAATTTCAATTTTTTGAACTTAATCCTGATTCAAAAATTCATAAAAAATTAATTGTTGATGTGACAACTTTAAGCGATACCACAAAAGGAAACATAATAAAGCTTCCTTATAAAAAGCAAATCAATTATTTGTAATTCGATATACAAAGTGTTTGTTTCACCCTGAACATTTTAAATGAAGATTAATGAGTCCGGCCCTGGAATAATGAAATCATGGATATCTTTCTGACTCGACCTTAGCATGCGCCAATAACCTCCCAAGTTTCAATAATATTCGTCAAAAAGTTTGGATTTTATGATGGTCTAAGTATTTCAATGAAGTTGGAAAATCACCCTGTAGCTTTCTAGGGAAATCCAGAAATTAATTTTTTATAGTCAATCAGTAATCACCTAGTCCAACTCTATCTCTGGTAAAAGTATGTACAGTTATTCCCCGGACACCCTGTATATTCGTGAGTATGATCTTTATTAAAACGGCAAGCTCAAGCCTATGGGGCAAATAATCCTTGATTTTAACGAAAGAAGAAATTGATTACTTTAGATGCAGATAAATTAATGATTAAGGATTTAAATTTTTATTCAGATTACACATTTCTTCATTGCTTTATTAATAAGTATTTCTGGGCCTGTAAAACGGATGAGTTAGTCCGAATGTAGAAGATCTAGAATCTAAGTTTTCAATCAGCATTCCTGATTTGGAACCAAGATCATTTGTAGGAAGTCAGATCAACTTGAATATTTATCGAAAGTATGTTTCGTTAAGACCAGAAATTATGAACAGTGACCGATTTTTCTTTAAATATCAAAAAGGATTCATTTGAACGACAGAATGTAATAATCACTGCTATCGTCCATCATCTGCAAAAATATTGGTTGACTCTGGTGCCGACATCAAACGTTGTAGAAGGATATATCGAAGAATCTCTTAACAAAAAGGTTGAGGTGGCAAATAAATTCCCACAGTACGAAATATTCCACAAAATAACCCTACTACCTCGAATGTTCTCCAAAATGTTTCCTATAGTTCTAATGAGGTTCCTTCAGTTTTCAATGATTGTACCAACTGCGAATATAACAAACTAATTTTGAAATATATATGTCAACTATTTTTTGATACAATATTTGACTCATTATATCCATAACAAGTCGACAATATGCGATCATTTAATAAATAGTTTCAGGCTTTCACGACAGGATATACTGATATTAAGAGAGTCTTCCGGGCTTATTGGCGATGATCTGTGAGGAATTATTCCACCTAACGTTTTGCCCACAACTGCGGTAGGGATCTTCAGAGGTTGTAACTCGACCTCTGAATTTCCGACAGTGATGCTGGATTCGATCCGTTAGCCCAAGTTATAACCTGATCATTGGCAGGCGAAGGTAGTTGGTTTACGCTCTAGATGTTAATTGGTCCATCGCTTCCACTTCGTATTGGCTTGAGTTTGGTCTTTTCCAACACCGGCAACCATTCGCTATGTACTAAAAGAGTGTCCTCCCTTCTGTTCATGTTCATGTTCCATGGTCATCGTAGGATAGAAACTTTTGATGTTCGAAATGCTTTCTCAAAGGCAGAAGCTATTTCTAACATCGAAAAGTTCCTTTCTTAGGATGAACATGGAAGCCATTGGCAGGCGAAGGTAGTTGGTTTACGCTCTAGATGTTAATTGGTCCATCGCTTCCACTTCGTATTGGCTTGAGTTTGGTCTTTTCCAACACCGGCAACCATTCGCTATGTACTAAAAGAGTGTCCTCCCTTCTGTTCATGTTCATGTTCCATGGTCATCGTAGGATAGAAACTTTTGATGTTCGAAATGCTTTCTCAAAGGCAGAAGCTATTTCTAACATCGAAAAGTTCCTTTCTTAGGATGAACATGGAAGCCATTGGCAGGCGAAGGTAGTTGGTTTACGCTCTAGATGTTAATTGGTCCATCGCTTCCACTTCGTATTGGCTTGAGTTTGGTCTTTTCCAACACCGGCAACCATTCGCTATGTACTAAAAGAGTGTCCTCCCTTCTGTTCATGTTCATGTTCCATGGTCATCGTAGGATAGAAACTTTTGATGTTCGAAATGCTTTCTCAAAGGCAGAAGCTATTTCTAACATCGAAAAGTTCCTTTCTTAGGATGAACATGGAAGCCATTGAGAAATATAAACATAAGATCAACATGAACAGAAGGAAAGAAACTCCTCTGGTACATAGCGCATGGTTGCCGGTGTTGGAAAAGACCAAAATCAAGTCAATACGAAGTGGGAACGATGGACCATTCAACAGCGCGCGAGTATACCCACTACCTTCTCCCACCAATGATCAGGGTATAAGTTGGGCCAACGGATCGAATTCAGCATCCCTTTTGGAAATTCAGCGGTCGAGTTACAACCTCAGACCAAGAATCCTCTGAAGATGCCTACCGCAGTTGTGGGCGAAACGTTAGGTGAAATAATTCCTCATAGACCACGACCAATGAGCCCGGAAGGCTCTCTTTACGTCATGCGATCATTTATTCGAAAATTGAAAATCGAGTTCAAAATCATGTTCTGCATTTTTGTTCTAAATACAGAACTTCAATTATTTTCAGTTGAGGACGTTACTTCACGTAGACTCTAATTGACTGTTTCTTCGTTTACTTCAGCAAGATACCGGTAGCATTCCTAATAATTTTCCCTCTTTCTAGAGCGTCAACATTTTATACGGAGCGTGCGGTAATTTATTTATTACATCTGAAGTTTTCTATTTTTCCAGTTGAATGGGGCCAACGTGAGGCCCTAGCATCAATTTATGTCACCCTAATGTATTTATGAGGAAGAAGTTGAATTTTATATGTTGGTGTGGGGAAAGTATTAGATGTTCCATTAAGTCGGAGTGGATTTCTTTAATGGTTTAACTTTTAACAGATGTCGAAATGAGAAAATGGTCTTCGGCCCATTTGAAACGCTTTGATAAGTTAATGGGCCCTAAAGGAGCAATACTTCAAAATTCGATTCAACTGGAAAATTGCGTTTGTTCAGGTTCCCGAATTAGAGCCATTTGCGGTACCGTATAATTTCGACGGAAATAGACATTATTACCCCTATTGAAAACAGCTGGATGTTAAGTTGAGTATAGAGTATTTGCGGAAAAGTCGTTTGGTTCCTCAGATTCATCGAATGATTATATCAGAAACACAATCGTTTCATTATCAGTAGATGTCCAGAAGAATTCAGATTCTCCACAAAACCGATATGGTTGTTGATGTGATTATACCTATAATATAATACGGTTAACGAATTCGAATAGGACTAGAAAAACCTATTAATTTTTTTCAAAACTTTGTCAATACTGATTGAAAAAAAATAGACCCGATCAATTGAAACATTTATTGGAAAAATGACGACTTGAAGGTTGAGGCAAAATATGTGAGTATGGTCAAAAAATGAAAATGTAATTCGAAAAGTTTGTTAACTCAGATAAAATTAACCGTTAACTTCGGTTAGTGTAAATGCACTGATCGATAAGTTTCATCTAATTTCTACAAAAATTGTTTCAGTAAGAGGAGGAGTAGATTCTTTTTACAAGCATTTATTATTGATATTCAACTCTAGAAATAGTCGATTGCTATGACTATAGGCATGAAGGTGGATTGCGCGAAAGACAAAAAAAATTACTTTTTCTAGAAATAGGCTATAAACGTATATTGTTGCTATATAATTAATTCGACTTCTCCAATATTGAGTTAGCTCCATTAATTCTGATATCTGAACTTCGCATGATTTTTCAAAATTAATATCACTAGGGGTACATTTTTTAGAGCTCATGAATGTTTTGTATTTCGAAGATGAGGAATACTTTACTAAAAATATCCATGAGCCAGAAAAAATTTACGGATTTCATTTGATTCTGTGTCATATTCAGTAAGATAATTCTGCTAACAGAAGTAGATTGTCAAAAAAGTATTCTGTCATTATAAACGTCATAAAAATATCAGTATACGTTGTTCGGTACCCACCAGGAAAAAATTTGTACTAATATTTATCCGTTCGATGATTTTATTGTTTAAAAATGACATTCGTGCAATTTTCATGGTAATACTTATTGATTACAATTATGTTGGTTGCATGCAACGGATTTCTCCATTATCTGAGAAATTCGTAAGAGAGAAAACAATAACTGTTTTCAATGCGAAAATCGAGGAATCATATTTATTGGAATTTGTATTTCATCAACTTCAATATAAATTCCCAAATGAGAAAAAAATAAAGGATAATACTTGTACAATATATATACAAAAGACAAACACACCCATAATTGAAAAACGAGCCATGTAGAGGCGGGTTTTTGAATTTTGATCTCATGGAAGAATATCAAAGCCTTCTTCTTTTGTCTTTTAAATAACCGAGTAAAAAAATAATGTTCTTGGTACTGATAGATTTTTTTGATATAGAAGCGATCTTGAGAAAATTTTCGAATAGAAATGTGTTACCATTTTCAATTTTAATAAATTTCACGCTTTTATGGGATACAACTTTCGATGGTAATGAATTTCATCAAATTCAGAGAAGGAAAATGTAGTAAGAATAAGACGATGGAACGATTTCATTACAAAGATACAGATAATAAGTTAGAGTCGAAATATCGAGAAAAAATTATTTTCAATATTTGTGACTTGATTCATATTACCAAAAAATTTTTTGGTAATAATATATTAACATAATTTTTGTGATATACAGTGGAACTTCCCTACAGCGAACGTCTCTACAACGAATTTCTCTGTACAACGAATTTCGTATCTGTCATTGCACCTTGAATCCAAATACCCTGTTAAAAACACCCTCTAAAACGAAGTGAATTCTCTCTATAACGAATTATTCCAAGAAAATCACTCTCTAAAGGCGTATTGGTAAGAAGGTTTTTCCCAGAGTATACTAAGGGATGGTTTTTTCCGTAATTCTGTCGGACGTAGGTAATAAATCCCGATCATAAACTAAACCATTACGGCGGACGGAGAGTTCCTTCTGAAACAGGAGGCTATACAGATTGTTCAGTTTTCAGTTTTGCTCTGATCGTTAATGAAAAAAGTAGTGCGAAAATGTCTAGAAGGAAGTGCTTAAGTTAATTATGTATAATGTATTCAAATTAAAAAAAAAATGCAAGTGAACGTTGCTTTTTTTTGACACTTGAAACAATAAGAAAAAAATTCTGCATAACGAAATTTCTGTATAACGAAATTTTTTTGCGGATTTAGCGTATTCGTTATAGGGAAGTTCCACTGTATATATATATATATATATATATATATATTTTTTTTTTATGAAAAAGAGAGCTAAAATAATACAATAAATGTTGAAACAAAAAGTACCTTAGCTGAGGTAAAAAAAGAACGGGGTATCATAACATTCTTCGTATGATACTATAGAATCATACGATTTTATACGATACTATACAGCCAGGGGAAGAAATCTCAGCCGGAAGAACCTGTCTCCCCGTAAAAAAAATAACCCAAAACTTCAAATATCAGGAAAATCAGTGCGATCAATTTCATGTTATCCGTCGATGGGCTCGGATAGACAGATTCTTCCAAAAACGACTCGCAATTCTTAATCTGAAATGAAAAAAGACAAAAGCAGAAAAGAAACCGATTATTGAGAATAAATCAAATGTATTTTAGAAGTGCCTTTGGTACTTTGAAAAACATCAACATTCAGATTTCTTGGCCAAATAATGTTCGGAAGTTTATAAATATTTATGACAGAAATGTCACAAAATTTGAAAGAAATGAAAAAGCTTCATCAATTTCCGTTTTCCGAATCTGTTGAAATTGACGAACTGATAATTTTTTAACATAACAAGCTAAACTTATAAAAAATCAATTAATACATAACCTTTCAACTGTTTTTTAACATAACAAGCTAAACTTATAAAAATCAATTAATATATAACCTTTCAACTGTTCCCTTTCACGTGGATTTTTTTTTCTGTTGCCGTGTGGGTTTCTTGCAGAAGAATCACTTCGATAACATGCTCATCAGCTAATTTGGAGACGTAATCACACTTGTCTTTCGAAATTCCTTCGATATTCAAATTCAAAATCCAAAAAGTCCCGCTCTTTAGATATATATTATTGACAATTCCAGTTGACAAAAAAGTATGTTTCATATATTTATTTTATTTAGAAAACCGGTGGGCATGAATGGGTTTACCGATTTCCATATTTGTAACTTGATTTATGTTACTATTGATATTGAAATGAAATTATACAGAAAGTTTTCATCCCAATTTTTCGAAACCAGCGTAAACATTCACCAGTTTGAGACAGAAGCGTAACATTCGGGAAGGAGTTGGAGGTTATTTAAGTTTCAAAAATTTTTGGGGGGTTCTGGGTATATTCATAAATTTAGTATGAGTACCCCCGATACAGCTGTCTTGTTAGATTGAGTTCTTCCAATATCCATGAAGCAGCTTTTGATTTACAATTTAGATATCATATGTTTCATGAAATTCACTGATTCAGAATGAATCCCAGGCAGAATCGAAAACTGTAACGTTCCTATTTAATGTTGCTAATGAATGTTATCATTATATTTTTAATTTCAAAATTCCGCTGATATGACGAAAACTGAGATTGATTGCATCCGAGTAGTTATATTAAGAATGACTAGACGTTTGCCGCATCCGTGTCTTTCAACATTTATAGTTCATCCATTAGAGTACGAGATCTGAGACGTTCATATCTTCGTGAAAAATGAAAGAGAAAAATGGAAGATACGACAGCTCCGCCCGAAAATGTACGCGACCCATCCATAATCTCCACTGCGGACGTCGCCTCCAGATATATTTAACCAGTCAATTATAATATCATAACCTATTTAACACAGCAAAAAAGAAGCCACTCACCGCATAGTCAAACCGCCCTCATTTATAAAGCGACGCGTTTCCATTTAAAACGAACATTATTTACATTTCAAACACAGCCTAGCCCCATTTTTCCGCATACGAAAATGAACTACTGCTCTTGTGGCCCTCATCAATCAAATTTATTCGAGTTGCTGATGTTTCCGCTCGTTCTTGACGCGATAAATAATTAATCATCTCGGAATAGCTCGCCAAAATAAGCAAACAAGAAGAAAGTTACCGGGTCTGTGCCCGGATGAGAGAATGAGCTCGAAAAAAGGCGTAAAAAGTTAGTGGGTCCTTCAAACTGTTGAGAGCGATTTCTCGTGTGCTCCATACATAACGGAGGGGCGGGCTCGATGGAAGATTGTTCGTCGAGGTTAGGGTTTTATTCAGTGTAGTATAGTAGCAAGCAGTCATCTACCTTGATATACTTTTGCTTCATTAATCCCAGTCAGAAAGTTCTGAAGAAGAGAACCACTTCCCGAAATGTTCACACTGAATGTGGAATTACACGAAATCGTTCATTTACTTATTTGTATCAATAAGAATAAAAACAGGTGATTGAACACCCAAATACAGTACTCACGAAATTAAAGAAAAAGTGTTACACATTATACATAATATGGAATAACTACAATATAAATTTTATGAAATACAATGAAAACAAAATACAGCCATGGGCGCCACCATGAAACAAAAAAAAAACAAGCAAACTGATTTCTAATTGCACCTCTAGTCTGGAAAAATTTATCGATGTTTATATACATTGCAGTGACGAATCATTAAGGTGAGTTCTTAGCACAATTTGTGTTTCTGAATGGTAAACAAAATATTTCATGTTGTCTCAGACAACATTTATTGTATTATTTTAGCTCTCCAGATATATCCTCCAAGATGCCTTCCGATTCATAAATGCCATTAAAAAGTTCATACATAAACAAAACATCAGAGATAGAAGAGTATGGAGGGGGCTTTCATTCAGGAGTTGATGGTGAATAGCTGGAAAAGAAGAAGAAGCAGATAATGTAACTGGAATATTGAAAAAATACCCCTAATTTGTTTTCAGGTTTCTAGCTTCACTAGAATTCAAGAGAAAAATTAAAAATGAAAACTGAATTTTAGTCACCAAGTTTTGAGGTTGATATCTCGGAAAGAGTCCAGCTGAGGAAACTTTTTCATAAAACGGATCCATCTCAATTTCATAGGAGCATTCACTACCAGAATTTTTCCGCATGATTTTAGTAACATCCTGCGAATATACAGTGTGATCCAACGAAAACTTAACACCTCGATTTTCCTTCTAAAATTTCTATCTCGTATTTCGAGATAAATGTATTTAACAATCTTATTTGTTCTCATATTCAATGATATCCATTGACAAACTATGCAAACTATTTGATGATAGTTATTTGTAAATGTTCACTGTCTCAAACGTGAGGAAGTATTGATGACTAGATTCGTTGAAATCACAAACCAAGTGATTCGATAGGTTCGAATTTTCTTATTAAATTTAACCTTATTTCTTCAGTTTTTTTGATGGCACAATCAAAGTATTGTGTAACCCACTTTACGGAATTCAAATTGATTCGATTTAAAAATTGATAAGATCAGAGGTCAGTACTGACAAACAAAAATCGAAAAATATAGCTAAAAACAATGCTGTAATGAGTTCATCACTATTTCAAGAACAGTTGTGATATTAAGATACTGAAATAGAGAAACAAATGTATATACTCGTGATCACCCTCTCGGGCATCTCTTCGAATCTTATGAGGGGTTACCGATAATAGAGATAATTCGCCCATATAGTATACTATAATATGAGTAGCGGTTGATTATGCACCTGAGAAGGGAAGAGCAAATAGAGAGAAAGCACTAGACAAATTTTCCTTTGACTACTGAGGCCGGAATCTATAAAATCCTGTGATTTCTTCTGAAATTTAGGGACCCTCTCTCTCAATAGACTTTTGAATAGCAACTGAAGTAAGTACCCACACGTTGCAATTGTTAAACAATTATTGAGGATCGGTTCTTCACTCTTATAAAATTGGAAAATCCATAATAAACGACATACCTATCATCATTCACAGAAAATTTCATCGTATAAGATTCTTGTTCCTGTCATATGAATTTTTTTTATCTGCTACAATCACCAATGATCAAGAAAAGTTCTACACCAAATTGAATCAAACGATATATTCGAAAAAACGTTTTCTTAGATTTATAACAGATCAGCACATTATCGAGATGATGTTTCTGAACAATATTTTCGTGAATGTTCCGACCAAGAAGAATAGATGTAAATCGGATAAGAATAGGGTCACTCAAACTGAAATATTCCCGAGTAAGAATAATAAGGAGAGTTATTAAGTTTTCTCAGAAGCCGGGATACGACTGAAAAATTAAGTTACGGGAGAGAAAAGCAGATAAAACGAGCGACCACTGAAACTAGCAGATCCTCCATTCAACAGATCCGGATCAGTGGTATTTATCAAAAACATTGGTTTCGTCAAAACTGTTGACCTTTCAAAGTGCAGTTTGAATGTGAGATAAGAAAACACCCCACATTTTATACCCTTTATGATTCTGTTATATGTATTAGTCAACAGATATTTATGCAAAACATTGGTTTCGTCAAAACTGTTGACCTTTCAAAATGCATTTTAAATGTGAAATAAGAAAACACACCACATTTTATACCAGTTATGATTCTGTTATATGTATTATTTTGAAATTTTGTTATTCATAATAATAATAATAATATTAATAATAACTTTATTAACTCACTAAGTATAACAAGCCAACAAAGAATATCTGTGTAAACAAATTTTTAAAAAAATGTATCACATCGTCAGGACAAAAAAAATGAACACTTAATAGTATAAGACTAGTACACGTAATCTATAACAAACAACATGTCTTAAATTCATTGATAAAATTCTTTGAGTTCATAGATGGTATTCTTCAGTAAAATATCTACGACTCTTCTTCTAAAGAGGCTTCGACTTTCACAAGTTTTCACTTCTGATGGCAGCTTGTTGAATAATTTGACACACTCGTGATTAGTGCCATGCTGACTAGCTCCTACTCTGTGTTTGATTACCATCAATTCCTCTCTTTTGCGTGTGATGTAATCATGGTAATGATTATTTTTTAGATATTTACTTCTATTATCGAAGACGTAGAGGACGCAGGTAAGTATATACAGTGAACACACCGTGAGTATTCCCAGTTCTCTAAACAAATCCCTGCAGCTTTGTCTTCTATTGCACTTACATATGATTCTAATGCATTTCTTTTGTAGTTTCAGAACTTCTTGAATCCGAGAACATCCTCCCCAGACCAGAATTCCGTACGCCATTCTACTATGGAAACTGTTATAGTAAGCCGTTATTGCAGTCTCTTCATTGCCCAGATCCATCATTCTTCTGACCAAAAACACAGAACTGGATAGCTTCCTGGTGAGTATTTCGACATGTATGTCCCATTTGAGGTTGCTCTGAAAGGTAACACCTAGAAATTTAATTGTTTGGTGTTCCTTACTTATTTTCAAATTGAAGGTGAGTTTTTGTGATTTGTCAGGATTTAGCAGTAATTTGTTTGTACATTATTTCACGATTGAAGAGGACGATAGGAATAATTGAGTTTCAACTATATTGGGGAATGAAATGTTTTGCATTGGAAACTTCTTCTTCAAAAATGTATGCGGGGTGTTACGAATACCGTTTGTACTCTTCTTATATTCAAGTCAATTTTCTATCAATTTCATCATTTAAAAAATATTAATTTCACAACACAAATTAGATGTTTCGAGATTAAGTGTTGATAAGTTTTTTAAATATAGAGACCAGACACACTTCCAAAATAAAATCATAGACTTATAGAACTATACAATCCCCAAATTGAAATAATCAAATACAACGCGGTTTCAATCCAACTCTATCCAACAGGAATACAACGAAAGATCATTGAATATAGATGTAATACGACCCTGTCTTCATCCTTGAGACCTTCTAACAGCGCTGAAAACGCGAAAAAGACTTGAACGCGAGCTAATCAAATAGCTCATTAAATGATAAGAGTTAATATCCCGAATTAAAACTGATGACTGGAAAAGTTAGAGCAGCTTCCGGAGGACCGAAAGACTTGGATTACTTGGAGCGAATAGCTCGAAATGAAAAATTTCTTCAGGAAACGACAGGATTAACGTTCATGTGAGTAAACAAGTTGGGAGTTTATTATTCGGGTTGTAATGAGAGTTATCATGAGAGCAGAATTAACTTTTTCGTATCAGATGGAAAATTTCTGTATTAGATTAAGTCACCTTATGAATGAAAAACGAAACATTTTTCAGAATCCAGAACTCCTTTTTGAGCAAGAATATCAAGAGGAGAATTTCCACTTCAAAATGTGAAATTTTCGAAGAGGTATATAATATTTTTTAATTGAAATTATAATCTATAAAGTGTAAGGGATGAAATAAGGACAAAAAATTTTTTGATGAATATAATACCGAGGAATCCCCAATCTCTATGCGAACAAACAACGAACTTGAAGCATAATATTCGCACCGAAATAGGCACCCCAGAGATATGCAGTTCAGACGCGTGTTGCCTATTTTTCGTGTTCAATTAGAAGAGTTCCAGCAGCGCGAGGGTTGACATTTGGACAGTATAATCTTGGCCACTCAATTTTCCAAAACCATGCCTTAATGTTAATGAAGACAATTTTTTTCTGAATCCTTTTTTTGTTTTTATTAAATACAAGCTCACATCCGCGGCCCTGCTCGCGTTATATTTCACTTTGAAACGGTTCTGATAGGTCCGCAACCCCATTCATAACCTCGTATCGAAGACACGTGTATACATGACAAAACGTCTTGTAGATTCAATACTTTCTTGCTCAAATTCACACTCGTTGAACCTGCTGTAACTTACAGAGTATCCGTTAGAAAACTATACTGAAAAAATCATTTCTCTATTTCAGTATCGTAATAAGTTCATTACAGTACTAAAAGTAGTGCTGTAATGAAACTCATTACAGCATTGTTTTCAGTTATATTTTTCGTTTTGTAGTTGTCAGTACTGACCTTCGATCCACTAAATTTTCGAATCAAATCAATTCAAATTCCGCAATCTGTCAAATTTCGTTAGTGACACCAACTGTCAGGATACAATATAAAAGTCACTAATCTGATTTGTCATTTTAATTTCGAGAGTTTTCCACAAAAATTTCTGCAATAGAGAAAATATCGTCTGATACTCGTTGCAAAAGGCAATTCCAACACTCATGCTTTCTAAAACTCGCTCCTTCGTCGCTCGTTTTCGAACTTCGCATTCGTGTTGGAATAGGAGCTCATTCTGCAACTTGTATTAGAATATACTATTCTTTATTTCAGTATCGTAATGAGTTCATTACAGTATTGAAAGTGGTGCTGTAATGAAACTCATTACAGAATTGTTTTCAGTTATATTTTTCGTTTTATGGTTGTCAGTACTGACCTCCGATCCACTCAATTTTCGAATCAAATCAATTCACATTCCGAAATCTGTCAAATTTCGTTAGTGACACCTGCTGCCAAGATACAATATGAAAGTTACTAATCTGAATTTTTATGTGAATTTCGAGAGTTTTCCATGAAACTTTACTGAAATAGAGTAGTCTCGAATCAAATCAATTCAAATTCCGTGATCTGTCAAAGTTCGTATGTCACATCAACTGACAAGATACAATACAAAAGTCAGTAATCAGAATTTTCATTTGAATTTCAAGAGTATTTCACAAAAATTTACTGAAATAGAGAAAATACCGTCTAATACTCGTTGCAGAAGGCAATTCCAACACTCATGCTATCGAAAACTCGCTCCTTCGTCGCTAGTTTCCGAACTTCGCATTCGTGTTGGAATAGGAGCTCATTCTGCAACTTATGCTGATTATTTCATATTTGCATTTCATTTCTAGGGGTCTTTTATACTTTCTTTGCTCTCAGTCAGGAATATATTGAAAGCCGTTATATCTATTTCGTACTACAGGCAAGTACAAAAAAACCTCACAATAAAAAGAACAAACAGATCTCAGATTGAAAGTCGTTGATTTCTGGATTAAATATCATATGATTCATTCTAAGAAATGCGAGCTAAATCTTAATTTCCTACTAGTAAAAAATGTTACTTTCTGAAAATCTCTCCTGTTGATGATAAGAATTGGATCCAACTTTCGTTGTGAAAATTGTACTCCGAACTACTAAAAAACCGAACGCTCACTTTCAATTCCAATCGAAACATACAAAAATTAAATATTATCCCCTGATAGGTATCTTGAAGTCCTCATAACTATTTCCAATGGGACTTAATTCCGCTTGTTGCTCTGCATTATGTTAGCTGTTGTCCCAATCCAGAACAACACTATTCACGCCGGTTAACTCTGGTAATTGTCCCGTTCATAAGCTTGAACCCAGGTGAATTAATGCGGTTACTGCGGTGGTGGGGTTGTAGGGTTGGACCGCAAAACCTTGACTATTTCCTCCTCAAGTTCTGAACTAAGTGCTCAAGATACGATATAAATTTATCAATGAACCTTGCTGATGACGTGTAGAACAGAACACTTAATATTATTCTCATCTGCTCATTATGGGGGTTTGCAGGAGCATCTTCGAAATGAAACAAAAAAATTTCTTCTGCTTCTTCGCTTGAATTGTTTGTTGATATTTTATTGAACTTTTTTTCTCTGCCTAGAGGTTTGCCTATCATTCTCGATAATCACATAAAGATGATGGAATATAGACAAATTGCAGATTTTCAAGGAAACATCCTGCTGTTCATTCACTCAATTCTCTTAACTTTTTTTCCGATAAATTGGCTTTGAAATGAATAATATTGAAGGAAAAGTGATTTTTGCAACTGGTAATGAATAGGTATCAAGTGGGGCTTCAATTTCTCATTGAAATATTAGTTGTGAATTCAATTTCGTGAAGAAGGAAATTTTGAAGATCATAAAACATTTTTTCGCCTACACGGCGGCCATACCGAGATATATTTTGAAACATAGATAAATTGAAGATAGTAGGGGAGCTCGGGGTAACGAGAGCGGTCGGAAAACCGTTATTCTACCTTGACACGTGACTGTAGTTAATTCAAAGTGTAATAATAATAAGAATAATATTTATTCGGAAGTATGAAAACAATTATAATATATTTGATTTTGTGACATTGTATAACCTAAGCTTGGAGCTTGTATGTTACACAGTACCTCACAGTTATTGGATAATCCCCACTGCAAACAAACTAAGTATTTATAATTAAACGATCCGCTAGCATAAGAAAGCAAGATGGAAAGGAATAAAACAATTCATGACATAACACTAAAAAATTTCTGGAAATGTTCTTTAACGTATTGTCATACGCTATTTTTACTATCCTTGTTTTTTGTGTTCACATATCTCAATGAAGAGGGCAATATATTATAGCATTTTGGTCCAAGATATTGAAAACTTCGCTGAGAATGAGTGGCACACGTAAGTTTTGTGGAAAAACCATGTTCCGAAATATATTTTTGTCTTAAATAAAGTCTGTTGCATTTTTCAAATAATTTTTCGGTGCTATGTCTTTTTCTGACACTGAAAATGATTTTAAAAGCATATTTTTGGATTATTTGCAAACATTCGAACGCAGTGTCGAAAAGGCCAATGAGGCCAATTAAGGTTCAACCGGCCAATCTCTTCTGAATGTGATAGAATCTAATTTCATCTCTCCAGTACTCATGATGAAAGATCTGAGAGTGCCAGAATTAAAGATGGTTAGTATTCATTTTGATGATTACTATTTTCAATTCATCTTTGATACCGAATATCTCAACAAAATTCACTCTATCGAACCATTGGAAACTGATTATACAGGAGAATGTGTTCCGTTTAATATAAATTTCATCATTAGATGAAAATGAAACTGCCAGGAGTTATTTCTGTATAGTTCAACCTCGAGTTCAACCTTCGATTTTTTGCTAGACAACCGAACAGAAATATTATAAAAAAGAAGAAAAACGTTACCATTTCAATTCGCAGTAAAAAAGCGAGCTAGACCCCATTTTTCCTCTTTATTCGAAAACCTGAAACGAGAAAAATGCCCGAGCGTTGTTTTTATGACATTAAACCCAGGCATATATATTATAATTAACAATTAATACCCTTCAGAGAGAAATGGAATGAAAATGCATTTTCTGAAATAAATTTTGACTCTAAACGTGTTTATGTGCAGTCATAAATCAGGGTTTGAATTTAAATGCCACACTGAAACTATCGCTATAAATTTGGTAATTCAACTTCCATGGATATTTTAAAAGAGCAGGATCGAAATAGATACCCTCAGAAACTGAAAATACTGATGGAGAGACGAATAATCAAGATTCAAATTGCTCAACAACCAATAATATGAGTAGGTTTATTCTAAAACAAAATGCAGAATAGGCTCATATTCCATACGAATGCGAAATCAAAAAACGAACGAGTGTGACTAGTGGAATTGCTTTCTGCAACGAGCATTACACGATATTTTCCATAGTTCAGTCAAGATTTTTGAAATAATCTCAAAATTCATGAAAAATGGCGATAATACGTCCTAGTGAAAATTGATCTCAGCAGTTAGTGTGACTGTAACGGAAATTGACAGATTACGGAATTTGATTTAACGCGTGTTGAAAATTGATAAAATCGGAAGTTAGAGTTGACAACCACAAAACTAAAAATATACCTGTAATGAATTCTTTACGATAATTAAATAGAATTGAATATTAATAGGCATCATGAATGATCGAGTTTTTCGAAAGTTAACTGGATGAAAATCCTCGAAAACAACTCACCAATAACAATAATCCTGGCAACAGCGAATAAGGTGTAACTCACCCGCTATAAAATGAGGACATCAAGTTCAATAGAGGATTTTACCTGAAAAAAAGAATATATGTAAGATTTCGATAAACCATTTTGAACAGAAATGAAGAATTTTCATGATACATTATGATTTGTGCATCTTGGTGTGACGGCATCTTGAGAATAAATTGAAGAGTAAACAATGACATATATTACACAGTGTCTGAATTGTACCTTTAGTTCAACATCAGATTCCAGAGTTTGAATTTTCATTATCATCATTATATAACAGAAATTTAAGATACTAAATTCTGAAAAGTATCTTGAATGCTTTTTGATGAATATTTGGCTATTTTGGAAAATAAAAGTGACATGCGTGAAACGAGCATTTTTCGAGTTGCTCATTTATATCAGCGAAATCGAAATACTTAGTTAATTAAGCTTAATTTTTTCTGTTCTGAGACGGTCCATACTGAAATTTCTTTCGGTAAACTCCAGGTAGAGATAGCATGGTGTAACATTGATAAAATCAATTTGTTCTTCAATAATACCACTAATTTCTGGAATTTGGTTTGGTGACATCATCTGCATCAATCTCTTCAAAAAGTTTTATATACAGGGTGTACCAAGTTCGACGGCCTATTAGGCGTTTCTGGAGAACTAGACTTATTTGAAATCTGAAAATTGGGATTATGATATTGTTTGACGTCATCTACCGAGCTAAAATATTCTTGGAGCCTGATCACTTTCAGTTATACAGGGAGAGAAAAAAAATTCTCAAAATTATTTTTTTCTGTTTTTTTGTTCTTGAATCTGATAGAGTATACAATTTTGAATACATTCGTACTCAAATCGTTGCATTCTTCGAAATACTTTCCAAAATATCGAGAAAAACCTGAAGAAAAAGCGAGAAAAGAGTATTCGGTATTATGTTTGTTATTCTTAATCTAGATACCTTCAGCACAAACCGTTTTCACATTTTTGGAGTCGAAGACTGTGGAAATATTGTACATTTTTAGAATTTTGAAAAACTCATCACAGGGTGTTCTAAATGTTGGGTCAAAACTTTCGTTTTTCAAATTAGAACCCTATTTTTTTATGATTGCGTTCGATTGTACGAAGAAAAATGATGATAATGTTCCAATATGTTAATGCTCCTAAAATTGATAATTCTTGAGTTATTTAGGATTTTCTGATTTTATGTCGTACGTAGCGTCAAATTCATTAAATCTGTTTCATATCAACTATGACCTTGGTCATAGATGATAAATTATTTCAATAACTCACTAGTGACACACCTTTTTTTTCAATTCATTCATCATTGTTGTTATGAAACAGATTTCATGCATTTGACGCAACGTACGACATAGAATCAGAAAATACTAAATAACTCAAGAATTATTAATTTTAGGAGTATCAACATTATAGAACATTATCATCATTTTTCTTCGTACAATCGAACGCAATCATAAAAAATAGGGTTCTAATTTGAGAACGAAAGTTATGGGCCAATCTTGATCCCAATTTCTGACCGAACATTTGGAACACCCTGTGACGAGTTTTTCAAAATTCCTAATATGTAAAGTATTTCCACTGTTTTCAACTACAAGAACGTGAAAACAGTTTGTGCTCAAGATATCTAGATTAGAAGTAGCAAACATTATACCGAATATTCTCATCTACCTTTTCTTGTTCAGTTTTTTTGTGATATTTCGGAAAGTATTTTGACGAATGCAACGATTTGAGTATTCAAGTGTGTGTCACTAGTGAGTTATTGAAATGATTTATCTTCTATGAGCAAGGTCATAGTTGAAATGAAACAGATTTAATGAATTTGACGCTACGTACGACATAAAATCAGAAAATCCTAAATAACTCAAGAATTATCAATTTTAGGAGCATTAACATGTTGGAACGATATCATCATTTCTCTTCGTACAATCTAATGCAATCATAAAAAAATAGGGTTCTAATTTGAAAAACGAAAGTTACGGGCCAATCTTGATCCCAATTTTTGACCCAACATTTGGAACACCCTGTGATGAGTTTTTCAAAATTCTAAAAATGTACAGTATTTACACAGTCTTCGACTTCAAAAATGTGAAAACGGTTTGTGCTTAAGGTATCTAGATTAAAAATAACAAACATAATACCGAATACTCTTTTCTCTCTTTTTCTTCAGGTTTTTCTCGATATTTTGGAAAGTATTTCAACGAATGCAACGATTTTAGTACGAATGTGTTCAGAATTGTTTACTTCATCAAATTCGAATACAACAAAACAGAAAAAAAAAAATTTTGGAGATTTTTTTTCGCTCCCTGTATAACTGGAAGTGGTCAGGCTCCAAGAATATGTTAGCTTGGTAGATAATGTCAAACAATATCATAATCCCAATTTTTATATTTCAAATAAGTCTAATTCTCCAGAAACGCCTAATAAGCCGTCGAACTTGGTACACCCTGTATATTCAAAACATTTTTCAAAAATTAATATAAGTGATTTGAGTCATAATGGGTATCACCAAACATTGATTGTTTGCTTGATCAAAAAACGTTACGTAAATTAAAATCCATTGAATCGTTTATTTTGAAATTTCAACGAATCTCTGTAGATCCAATTGAAGACGTGATAAACGATTTTCTATGTTTTAACGACCTAAATGAGACTGTTGATTTGAAATTAAGAAGTAAAAAAAATTTTAAAAATTTTGCGTATTCAATGCTCCAAGCGCTAACGGCTGAACAAATTAAATAATTTTTTTCATTGTATGAGGGAGGTTCATGTAGAGAAAAAAATTTAAAAGTTTGCGTGGGACATACGGAAATTTGAGGAAACTCATACTTCAAACTTTGCGACTTCATCGCTATAATTACAATTCATTAACGTAATTATTCGTTTGAAAACTATCATATTCTCGAAAAGAACTTAACATCCTTTATAATCCATGAATTTCTGTCATGATCTATTCGTGAATTGGTTGAGGCTTTTGCGGCCATCGTTCAATGTGACATGTTCTTTCGAGCATTTAGGCCGTCGTCGTAGATAAGTTCTCGACGTTTCGCCAGTTCGAGTGTCTGGCATCTTCAGGAGTTATATTTCAGGAGATGCCAGACACTCGAACTGGCGAAACGTCGAGAACTAATCTACGACGACGGCCTAAATGCTCGAAAGAACATGTCACAATGATCTATTCGTTTCTATAGAAATCTGTTTATTAATGGGTCATAATAGAATAACCAAATCGCACCTCTCCTTCAAGGGTGACACCACTCAGAATGAAAAGACAAAAATATTAGAATACTACATATATAAATATTTTTTTATTAATTCGAAAATTTGAATGAATAACCCCTTTGATATGTAGGTATATATATAATATATGTGAGACCCACTGCTGTGAATGAAATTCTTAATGATTTAATGTAGGCTGATGATCTACTGATCTCATAGCATCAACCTTAAAAAGGAAATTTCGAGTTGTGTCGCTTTTGAATTAAGAGTGCAAAATTTATTTGAATTATTCTATTGAATTGATTGTTCACAATTCATTCATGAAAACAAGATTGAAGATGCAATTATCTCATGAGCTACCAGGAGGTATTCTAGAAGCAGCAAATACAGCCTCTCTGTTGATGTGAAAATTAGTAGAATTGAATCAGAGTATTTATTAGTATGTTGTAGTCTATAATTTCAGAAGATGTTCTAGATAAGAAACCAATTATTTCATTTTCCCATTGATTCAAAATTTGGAAGTGGTAAAAGTTGCTATTCAATCTGGCCGCTTTCACAACTGAAAAAATTTTAACGATTACATCTACCTATCATTAATTGTTGTCAAAGCTAACTAGTCCGAAATGATCCGTTATTAATGATGGATTTCATTCATGCAGATGAGAGTTTATGTTTTGGCACTGAAAATGCGCTTGCTGTGAATATCAGCTATAATCTGTACTATATATGAATAAAACATCGATAATGACGAGAGTGATGTTTCGGGCGTCGAAATTATGCGTCGATTTCACAGTTTTATGTCAGCGAATAGCTGCAATTACCATGTAAATATAAATATGACATGAATATTATACAGTTGCAACCGCTAATGGCTTTTGCCATTCATATACATTCTGTTCCGTGTGTTTTGCTTCAATTTATTTAATATTGTATCGATATAAAAGTAAATCAAAATGTCATTCGTTATCTCGAGAATCTGGATAGAATGAAAAAAACTTAATATAAATTTGACAACGCGACATACATAAATCTTGATACTATTTTAAATGCGGAAGTTTGGATGGATAACTGGTTGTATCTAGTTTATTGCTGAATCACCCCAGAACTGACTTCAAAAAATTTGGCGAATATACCGATTGGTTCAAAAATTATGAAATATTGAAATTTTCGATGAATACATGAACTAGTCTGCATCTCGGTTACAAAATTCATCAGACCTATCATACATCGGTTGTTTCGACTCGCCCAGGGTGTCTGGAGCTCAAGTTACTGTATGTTCATTTACCAATGAACCACCCCATATGAAAAAATCAGCATCGCCGGAAGCAGTAGAAGAATGAATCAAGTTTAACGATAAATCGTTTCTCCCAATACATGTAGGGTCGAATTCACAAAACTTAGTTTGTACTGATTGGGTATCATGAAATTCATCATTGTAAAATGTTTTTTCTATTTCAGTTTCGTAATGAGTTCATTAGTGTATTAAATGTTGTGTTAGAATAATGGTCGGTTTCACGAAACTTTGCTCGTACCTTTAAATTAATTGGAGCAACTGCGATTCTTTGAAATTTCAAAACGAGTGATTCGATTGATTCGAATTCACGTAAGGTTTTTTAATCGCGCAATTAAAGTTTTGTGAAACTGACCCTCAGTTTGCTAAATTTTGTTTTTTTGAAGAAATATGGTAAAAATGGTTCGCCTTGAAAAAGCCCGAATTTGGAAATTGAAAGAGATTACTTCTTCTATCTGATCATGAAACTAAATTTTCTGAAATCATGAGAATGTAAGAAAAATTGGAATAAATTCACCACAAATCATGATCCTTAAAAAAAAAACTATAATTACGCTCGAATAAAATGGATTTTGAGTTTGAACATACTTGGAGTTTATTCAGATAATTGAAGACGCTTCAAAATCAAAGACTCCCTTCACATGAATCCATTAGGATGAAAATAAAAATTCACATGATTAAATTTTGGAGGAAATAGCCAGAGATATTAAATTGAATCATACAAAGTTGATGCAAAGCATCACAGAATGAAAATATTTGATTCTTCCAATTAACGAATTACCCGATATCCTGAGAGAATTCTAATGAACTAGTCCCGATACGTCCAACAAACAAATTTGATTTCCTGCTCGAAAGCAAAATTTGAATATCAGAGACATTTCTTTTTGATGCCTCCGCTCAGAGAGAACGTTAATGAAAATCTCGAATTTAATTAATTCGACTGCCATTCATTAAAACAAGAACGCCTCTCGACGTTGAAGAATTGTTAAATTGGAGCACAAAAATTTCGCAAATTGCCCGATTCGGAAATAATAAGTCTACTTGTCTCCTTTTCTGGCCGATGTCGAGAGTCCTTCAAATTTAGGAAGACTCGATCCATGCGAGGATGTTGTCTCTGTTAATCCTGTGGTGATGGGGAAGGTTCGGAATTTGACGAAATGTTGAATTTGAGAGGCAGATGATTGGGGATTCACTGTGTGGAGAGGAAAATGTTTCGAGATCCTGTGCCAGGACCGGCTCGGGATCGAAATAATGAAAAAAATATGACAGATTCGTCCGTGCTTTTTTACATGAAATTATTATCACTCTTTCATTCACGTTGAAGCAACTGAATTATTCCAATATGGGTCTGGTAAAGGATGTCAAAATATTTTTCTTTAATTAAGTGTAGAATCGGTTCATTCCGCCACATCTCGTTGGACGAAAAAATGTTAGAATATTTTATTATAACACTGTTTTCAGTAATATTTATTGATGACATGTTGGCCTCCTGTCAAGAATTTATCTAACATCTGTCAGATTTTATGAGATACAAAACAATATCTTTCAATGCAAAAATAACTAACGTTAATTACGAACATTTTTTATTTATCCCGATAAACATTGGGCAAATAAGGGAATATAATGATAGATACTCGTACAGAAAGCTCATCAGTTTAATTCGTTCATTCAAAAACTCGCCACTGCAAGGAACCTTTTTCGGATTTTGAACCCATGGGAGAATATCAATGCCTTCTGCACTTGTATCATAAATAACTATGGTGAAACTCCCAGCCTATGGAACCAAAAAATTTCAAATAATAAAAATCTTCCCGCCCACTAATTGATGGCTAATAATGAACGAACAATAGAAAACAAAATTCTAGTGAATCTAACTTTTTTTACAACGATCAAGTTCCATCGAAACAATTTGATTACCACTATTCTCAATTTGTTTTAGTATTCATGATTTCCCATCTTCTATATAAGTTTTTCCAAAAAATTAAATGAATGTAATGCAAGAAATTTTCTATTTTTGTTTTTTCTTCATTCGCTTTGTTGTGTTCTGAAAATAGTCCCTATTTCGAATCCAAATCTCTGATTGTTTGTTTGTGATAAGTAAAGAAATTGAAAAATATTTCTTTGTCCAAATATTCAGCTTCATCAGCTGAATACTGGGAAAAAATCCCATTTGCTTAAGCAAGAAAAAAATAAACTGCCTGTTTGGGAATATTCCGACTTCGCACAAGGAGAAAAAAATAATGTTTTTCTAGAATCGATCTACTGGGGGAAAACGAAATATTGCAATTATTGAATTCAAAAGAAAAATTATGTCCGATAGCTGCGTTGGTTGGTAGACCATTTTTACATACCATGGACCACATGAGGGTGTTTCAAAAAAAGGTGATTCCGTCTCTGAGACAGATTCATTGAAAAATGACACTTTTTTTAAGATTCTTCCGAAACTACTAACACCAGCATTGATGCATCGAATGAACTTGTTACCAGTAGTACCAAGTAATATTGAATATACCATTTCTGATATTAGATTCATCAAGCAGTATTTGAAGTGAACTCAAACATCATTTAATATTAAACCAAAAAGGTACTCAAGATAAAACTAGATACTGTGTTAGATACTGGTATGATGTATTGATGAAGTATTTATCAAACAAAAAGTCACAAGATGAAAATTAAAAAAAGCTAATAACATGAAAGATAATTAAATTATTTTAATTAGAGTTGGTGTGCTCCATTTTCACGTATACACGAGTCAACCTAGCCTTTTTTCTGAAGAATCCATGAATTTTCAAAACGGTTAGCAGTCAGCTATGAGTTCATTAAAGTGACATTGCATTCTGTCTTTCAGTTCTAGAGGTGAATCCATCTTTGCAGCGTAAACTTTTTTTTGAAATACGACCAAACTGTGCAATCCATATACATGACCGTATAACTTTTCGAAACACCCTGTATAACCATCACTCTCGTATGGACCCTTTTTGAGTCGATTTGGACCATTTGAGTTATCTTTTGAAATTCTTGTTGTTGCAAGTCGTGCAACGACCTTCCTCTTTCGAGCCGAAGTCATCTTAATGACTCTCAAGCTTTTTTGACTCAGATTACTCGACTATTCCAGAATTTTTTTTCTGGGCTGATAACGTTCAGTTCCAAGAAGGTCCATTATAATTTAGTGGTGCAATAAATTTTTCATTCTACTTAAAAAAGAAAATTCTATTGACGATAGCTGTGGACACCTTGTTAAATGATGGAATAAATTTTTAATAAAGAGAAGAAAAACTGGAACTTGTAAAAGAAACAAACATTTTAGAATTTATTCGTGGACCGATAGATATGTCGCTTGCAAAAAGGAAACCAGCAGTTTTCCTTCTCAAAAGAAGGTCTGTTCTTCGACCCGAATCCAATCCTTCGGAAATTAAAAGTGGAACGGGCTTGATAGGAAAAGAATGCAATAACCGAGCAACGCCTGGCTTATATTCTCCGGTTTTCGTCAGATTTCATAATGTTTTGCGGAAAGAGCTTCCTTTTTCATTACTGAAAACCCTCCGATATATGTCTTTGGGAGCAGGCCGTATTATATGGGTTATTCGCTTCTGTTCCGTTTACTCCCTACATTACGAAAATTACCTGTAGAATGGAATGGGGCTGCTATTTGCAATATGAACGGAGAGGATTGAGGTCATATATTTTAATAATGAATCCTCAAGTAGAAACATTTCGCTGCGAACATTCTAGAATGACTGAACATTACATGATGACTGTTCAACACTTGAAGAACGCCACAAATTTTACAAATAATAAGCATTTGCGATTGCATTCGATAACGTACAAGTTGTTTTTTAGAACAATATCATCATGTCGCTTATGAACGAGTGAATGAAAGGAGAAATGACAGTGAGTCTATGACAAACACACAAAAAAGACCTTGAAATTTGATATTGGCAACAGCAAAATGAGAATAAAAATCTAGAATATTAATTAGATGATTCACATAATACATGGGGCTGTAAGTAAAAGTTAAATAATTTAAAAACAGTACAACCTCGGTAATCCGTAATTCCAATGAAAGATAATAGTACCATCTGAGATACTAGGAGGGATGTAATTACTGGTTAATGTATCTACATCCCATATAGTATATACAATTTTTCCCTTCGATGTATAGTAGGTTTGCAAGACAATTCTGGATATATATTTTTGGATATTCATTATCATTACGTTCGATAGCAATTTCATTGGAATATGGCATCCGTGTCAGCCGTAATCAGTTGCTAGAGCATCATAAGCAGTTTTTATGTTAAAAACAACGTCAAGTTGAGAATTCGTAGCGAAAAGTTTGAAGAAGATCAATTGTTTAATTTTGTATGGACGCAATGGGTGTTTCAGTTAGAAAAAGCAGCGAATACTGATTGTTTATCTCTACTACTGAAAAATCCAAAAAATTATATGAAGCAGCATAAAATTTCTTTAAGGATTGGTGCCAAAGCAAGACCAGAAACCTTATTCTTGGCGTATTTCCACTAGCGAAGTGCTGCATTGAAGTCCCCATTGAGCTAATGGTAATATTCGATGTTGAAGTCCACCTTTTCTTCACAAGAAGATATAGATATTTCTGAGTGTTCAAAAAGGAGTATGTGAATAGGTTCATGCTTGAAGCCATTGATGATATATAGCATGAAGGTCATAAATCAGAGTTTCATGAGGTTTAATGAAGGTCTTCATATACTTCAAGACCGTGTAAACTACCCCTTTTCAGCATAAAATGTGTGAAAATGGGTCTCTTTCAATATAATTGATTGATTTCAATCAATTTTATAACAGTTTTTTTGATCAATGTAAGTTTTAGTTATTTTTATTTTTCATACTCTGAAAGCGAACCCTATCTGTTCAAAATAACAAAACGAGAATATAATTTGAACATTTCATTTATTCATCACTTCATTCACGTAAAATTAATACTTGTGTCAAAAATTTAATCTGATTCTGATGGCTGTCGCCACTCTCAATTACATCTTCATCTTTGTCATAAATTGAACAACTGTTTTCGCAGTTAACACCATTACATCGCTTGCATGTAGCTCCACAAAAACGACTTAGTATTCTGCAGGTTCATGACGCATTACATCTGTTTTTACAGTTTTCTGCATTTTGTGGGCTGCAAATATCTATTGGTACTATTCCAACCGCAATCAACTGAATTGAGAGCTTTATTACTGAGCCAAATTTGATTTGACGATTTTAGGCAAGCATTTATTTCATCGGCAGCTGTCGATTTCGGAATTATCGGTAATGGTTGTCGGAAGTCCCCAGACAAAAAAATCAATGCGCCTCTCAGAAAAACATCAGTTTAGGTAGCTTCGAATACACAGTAATTGTTAACATACATAATAGTAGAATGGAGAACTGTTCAAAACATTTCGTCATGAAATTTTTCGTATTGTTCGGAAGAAAGATAGGTGTAATAACACTCAGATGCGTTAATACTATTAGAAACTATAGTTCACCGAATTAATATCAAATATATTACTTTCACGAGAACGCTATCAACCGTTGCGACACATATTGGCGTTATTCGCAAGAAAGAAAATTATTTTCTATTTTTTTCCATTTCATAATATTCTTCAGTTTAAATGTATTTTATGTTAACCCCGCTGTAGAAGAATCCAACAAAAAACATTTCATAACAAACAGTTCATCCAATCTACAGTTATAAATGGTGTAACCAACAACATGGCCGACTTAGTTTTATATATTTAGATTAATATCACTTGATGCTAGTCGGTATTTCTGCAATATGTTGATGAAATTAAAAATTAAAATCATTTAATCATTTTTCACGTTTAGGGCAACCAATTGCTTGTTGACTAATTTTCACTGACGTTTGTCGAAGCAATGTCAAGATAGGTTGATTACAATACAACGAGGATAAAAATTTTGGTAAAGTGATGAAGAATAAGACATATCAATAACTCGATTACCGGTTACTCAGACAAACTGGATAGATAGAACTCTCAGAGATTCAAAATGCACTGAAATAAGTTAGGGAGCTGAGTATAATTCTTGATCAGAGCTTCAAGCATGAAGACATGGGAAATTTTGTTTCGCATGATAGAGCAATCAGCGACGAATCATTCAGAAAATTGATTAAGATTCTCATTCTGATGACAATTCCAGGGATATTTCCGAAATACAGTATTTAGTGAAAGATGATCAGGCAGTGTCCGCTTTTAATATGCACTTGCATTGCTTGGGCAACCAAAAATGAGGTCCTCTAACTTAAAATCGTTTTCTTGCAGGAATTGGGAGTTGAAAAAACAAAAACACAAGGAATGAGAATGTTTCTGAAATTTTGTGTGTGTTCTTCTGACTGTCTAACTTATACATATATATAATCTTCTGTTAGTTCACATAATACGGCAATATTCAACAAATGTATGAAAATCAATATCGATAGATCCGAAAACGGATGAGTTTTGTTTTATAATCGGTAATCCGGAGAATTCAATAATCCGAACAAGGTCTGCTAAGCAACTAATTGAATAGATAATTTGCATTGTTCTCGTTTTAAAATCTCTTTTTTATTTCCATTCTATTAATCGATCCCTTCATAGATAATCCATACAAAGACATTTTGGATTTTACTGTGTTAACTGTTTTCACATAACTATCCTGCTCTCATAGTTTTCACATCTGAACAGTCTCCAATAAATTTCTTTCGGACCATATATAGCAAATTCTTCGTCCTTGTTTTGGCCATAACCTCAACTCAACGTTGACTTACCCCAACAATATCGCAACAATATTGAACGGAATCTAATCCGGCAGCTACCCAAGGGGGCCCACTAAATATAAGTACGTCCAAGAAATGGAAACGCACGATGAAAGTCCGACATTCCCCCAGGCGGTCCAATAATTTTTGCTTTGGCCATTTCGTCGGCCCGCTATTTATTATTTATTGCCCGATATTGCCGGCGTCCGAAAGAAGAATTGCGGAAATGTGGTCAGTCATTTATCTAACATTATTGGACGGACCACGAGCTCGCTGTAGCAAATTTAATTGCGTTGTGCTGGACAAATAATCTCAATTCGAGGGGTGAGTGCATGATGTTGACATATTTCATTAAACGAATTGAATTTTCGGCAAACAAATGCTGGTTTTTTGGAGCGGAAATCGTTTCCTGAAATGCTGTTGGTTTTCCGCCAAGTATAATAAATATAGATATACGAGGGACTCAGAGAAAACTTTCCAGGGTCTCATCATGCTGCTTCCTATATTCAACCCAACATGTTCAAAGTTCAAACCAAGGTTCAAGCGCTTTGAAATTTCTTGGGAATTTCCGAGAAAACGTTAATGTACATTTCTGCTGAATAAAATCTTGAAATGAAACGAAAATATCTCGTTTATGGGTGATTCTCCAGAAACTGAGTCCCAACAGGTTACACATCCATAAATCTTTAAAATATTGGAATTTTTGTGTTGTGTATCAATCTGATGTTAGAAATTTCATTCTCCTTCCAGGTTCATATGAGTTCACTCAACATTCATTCATAAATTTTAATTTTTTTTAAATAAGTATCTCAAAATTGTCATTCCCGGTTGAGAACGGTCATAATTCACATTCCTGAAGAAACGAAAACCAGATGAGATACATTCACTGGAATATTGTACCATGTATTATAGTTTGCCACATTAGTTCGAAAAAAATAGTCAAAATTTTTCTTTCATTTGAAAAAAGAAATCTGTCACAGGCGAAAATGATCATTCCCGTGGCAGATCATGAATTTCATCGAATGATTCGAATTTAACGCGTTTACCCCTACTCAGTAGTTTGAAAAGAGCCTGAAAGTCATTTCCGATTGTTTATAACGTCAGTTGTGTTTATATGATTGAACAGAAGAGTTCTGCTAGTTAGCGAAAGTGTTGAGATCGGTGTGTAACATCCTAGCAGTCATTCCCGTGGAGGAAACTTTTTCAGGTAAAAATTAAAATTTTGTAAAAATTCATTGTATTATCATTTCATTATAGCGAACATTCATAAAATATTCTGTTTCTCATAAATGAAATATGTTTTTCTGGAAATACGAGAGTGAAATATCACTTTTGTCATTCCCGTGGATGTCATTCCCGTGCGAAATCCATGACACGGGAATGATTGCACTACCACGGGAATGAGTATAATGTCTGGATAATGATGAACATAGTTTTTTCAAAAAAAATATTGTTCGTGCTCGAAGCGAACTAGGGAACAACTGAGGATAAAGGGAAACAAAGAAAGATAGCATTGTTTAAAAATTAGTTAAAAGGCAGGAAAAAAATATGAAGCAGAACGAAGGAAAAATGAAGAAAACCATGCATGAAATGACTCCAAGGCAACAAAGGTTGCAAAGAAAGAAATGGAGAATTAATACAAAAATGTATAGAAGAGCAAGAAAACTTCAAATAGAGAAAATTTAGCTGAAAATACTCCTCCAGAGAGTTCTGATGATTAATTTTGAGATTGTAGGGAAATTCAACGCCAAAGAATGTCGAACAGAAGAAGAGTAGGAAAACACAGAGAAAAAAGAAAAAGAAATAAATATAAGCAGAAGTGCTGTAGAAGGAAGAAAATTTCCCGCAAAACTGCCTGAAGGCTCGCCTGCCCCAAACAAATTCTTTATTGAAATGAGATTGGATCTCCATCGGACCCAATTATGGACAATGTTTGGGGAGATTATTGAGCGTCAGTTGAAAGAAAGAAAGTAGTCATATCGAATGAAAACCAGAATTATTATCAAAAATAATGTCAGGCAATATTACAAAAAAATACAAAATGAAAAAATTTTCTTTTGTTCTAGATGTTTTTGAATAAAATTAATTATGCTCATTATGTATTTCGTGATGACAGCATCTTTGATCATTATTGTATATAGATATACAGGGTATTTGTCCTCAGAGGAGCCACCTCGTATATTTTTTATCTCAGCGATTGGAAAAAGTTCCCGAAACACGTCGATTCTGTCTTTTTATGCGAACAATAAAAAATTATATCTGCGTTTTTAAATCAAATTTTTCTCCATTGATTTCCAGAAATAATTTTGACTGAAAACCGTCTTTAACATGGTTCAGCATAATTGGAGTTGTTTGATGACACACATTCACAATTCGTTGGCGTAGTTCGTCCAAATTTTCAGGCTGGGTCACAAAAGTTTGAGCTAGTAAATTGATTCTTAGCTAAAATGGTTCCTCAAAACAACGTTATTATACACCGATGTGAAGAGACCTTTCAAATGAAGTATCACTTAACCCCTCTCCCCTCTTCAATTTTGAGGGGTTGAAGGCCCCCTCTTAGGGGGTTGCTCGTTCAAGCTTCCAATATTCATCAAAAGATGTCCTCCCGAACAAAATCATTCGACGTGATTTTTCCAATCACTATGGGATAAGAAAATAAGGAGGTGGCTCGTCCGAGAACAAACAACCTGTATATTATGGTTCCTAGAATACCTACTCTGTTTTTTTATATATATATGTATACTATATTGAAATTTTATGAAAGTTTCGAATCACTTCGTATCCAGAATCCTGATAGCATCATTTAGATCATTCCCGTGGACTACCTCGACCAAATATTTTTCTGAAAATAGCTAAAATGCAGGAATTTCAGGTGTTATTCAATTTTTGTTGAACAGTTAGGTTTTGATTATGACAAAAGTCCATATTTGAATAACATTTGTAACCTTTTTTGTTGAAATCAAAAGTACCGCTGAAAAGACACAGTTTCCGGAGAATCACCATTATGCAAACTTTTGAAAGGTTTCATCATTTTTATTAGACAAATTGTAACATTCGCAGCGACTCATTTGAAACGTTGCGAGTGAATTAGTTGAGAATCCATCAATTGATGATGATATGTTGCATCTGAAAGAGGGTATCAATGCTGTTATTCTTTTGGGAAATATCAATTTTTAGAAATAGGAACATGTGAGCTGATCATGGGCGCCCGCAGGGGGGGGAGACGAATTGATTACTCTCTGAGGCGTGTTGAGCATTTTTGGGAGAACAAAAATCATGGAAAGTTTCGGAAAACGATGAATTCCATGTTCTTGTTTACCTAAAAAGAAGTTATAAATTCATAAACTCCCCATGCTTATCGGCATTCCCCTTAATCGCTACAAGAGGAGGCGGAAATATAGAATCTTTTCATTAATATTTTTATTCTATAGAAAGATGTATTCGAGTTCGAAACAATCGAAACCACATTGAGAGTGTGTTCAGAGAAAATTCTTAGTTTTTCATGTCTTTGAATCCAAATTGTGTTATCGAGGGTAATTTCTCTAATTATTTACGTAGCTGATTTTTTCGTTCGGCACCTCTCAATGTGAAGTTTCAACTATTATAATTATGGATTATTGTTTAGAAGTGTGAAAAATCCTAAACGTGGCAGTCTTTGAGATCTGCCGATAGAAGTGAAAACAAAGTAACACGTGAATTTTATCGTAGAACGTCGACCTATTAGATAATAATTTTTGATTTGTGAGGGAGTATCAATGACCAATTTGAACTTCCTGTATCCCTGATCATGAACACTCTATTGTAAACCGAAAATAATTCAAAAATGATAACCGAATAGTTTGACGATACATTTCACAAGTTGCTTAGATTTCACTTCTATCGGCAGTCCCGGATGACTGTTTTTTTCTTGTTTGTTGAAAGTCAATTTTACTTATGTTTTCATATATATTTCATAAATTTTTATGGTTTGATGAATTCACCTTTGGAAAATATGGATATTTTAAAATTTCCCCAGAGGAGATCGAATGCTGATGTCGATATCCAAAAAATAAACCCTTGTACATCAATGCAGACTCATTCCTCATGTACTGAGAAAAATATAGGAATTAACTTCTAATTGAATTTCTTTGCACTAACAGAAGGCTGGTTTTTAGTTCAGAATAAAATATGCCTATTCATGGTATTACGATTCAGGTATTTCATTTTCTGAATTATTACTATGAATTTTGTGTGTGTTACATCTTTTCATTTATTTTCTTATAATTTATGTATGTTGTGTTATTTCGAATAATCTCTGAGTTTCTAGTTTTGAATCTATCGTTTGTTTCATTCAATCTATATTTCATATTTCATCATTATTTATATATGGTTTATATGAATATCATTTTATCGAGCGTATATGTATATTTGCTTTTATTTCGTTATTACTGGTTCATTCCTTTCTCTATATTATTTATATTGAATTTTCCAGTAAATATTCCTTCATGGACTGTGATTTGTTCAGAAAACAGTAACCGTATTGTATTACCTTATACATATTACCTTATATTGTTGATGTTCAAAAAATGTTGGGTGGAAAACTTAATGATTTTCAACAAATTCTGCGGGAGCTCATAAATAAATATAGAAAAAGAAACAGAAAGAAATGGAATATTGATGTCGCATGCGCCTTATCGTTTTAAGACGAAGTTTTTTTGACCCCCTGAAAAGAAATTCTGCGAGCGCCCATGGAGCCCGTTGGAAGTGTTGATAATACAATCACAAACAGTAGTTTCTTTACGACCCCTATGAAATATAGATATTAAATCGAAATCGATCACAAAATATCAGTATTCCATCACTAGATGTGTGTAATATTAACATTTAAACACCTGAGTCCGTGAGCATTTTGAGTGAATTCCTTGTCATGATATGAATTTTCCATAACACCTCCGAAAAGTATTAGTTGGCGTCAAACGGAGTTCGCAAATCGAGGTTTTTCAGTAAACCTTGCTTTATTTTCGAACAAAATACGATAAAAATAAAGCAAAAGAAACATCCTCTGTAACTATGACATTTTTGCAAAATGGATCACATGCCCATTGCCCCCTCCCTCACTGGTCCAACTGCTCTTTCCTTATGAAGAAGATCGTACTTCCACTACTTGGAACTTTTTTATATTGACATGCCTGCATGCATAAGAACTCGACCTCGAACAACGTACAATAGTTTGATTTATTGGTGATCCACTTCTCCCCTTCCTTTGAAGTCATGTTGAATATATTTTTTTTCCTAAGAAATTTTATAATCAGGAATTACTTTTCAAATACGTTTATAAAAAAATTCAGGTGGGAATAACTGTTGCTTTTATTGTTAATTCGGGGTAAATAATAAATATATATTTTTCTTTGAGAAAATTTACCCTGCATGAGTGAATTCAAAATGTTAGAGCAGCTGCTGAGCCTTTTTTCGCGCTGATTCATTATCTTGTCTATATCTTGCACGATAGATTAGGCAGAAAATCACGGTGCATCCACTTTACAATCTTTCACGGAATTCATAATACAAGAGCAGAAAGCATTCACATCCTTCCAATAATTCAAAATAAAAAACGAGCGGAAAAGTGGCGAGCGTAAGAATGAGCCTGTACATGTATTATACGTTAATTCCTCTGATTCACTGGATTTTGATTGAAACATATCAAGAAATATAAAAATCGAATTGAAATATTAGAAAATGTCAGAAGCTGTAGAAATTTAGAACGTCAGGTAAATCAAATTGAAAATGAAAAATTCTGAAAATTCTTAAGACTTGAACAACAACAATGGGAGGGTAATGTCATTATATGAAAACTTTCAAACATCGGAAATTTATCTATGTGAAAAACGTTGACGTCTGAAAAAAAAATACGAAAAATTCCTACTACTTGACCAAGGAATCAGAAGGAAATGAAAAGATTCGAACATTGGAAATCTATCAACCTACATATATTTCCCTAAATCGTAATAGGTAGCTTTCATCTTCATGTTCAATATCGTATTCCGGTGATACATGCATTGAGTTTTATGAAAATGAGCTTTCGAGTTTTAAGTTTCAATGGCGAGGGATCTCTGATTTAGTTTCCATTGAAACAACCTCCCCTGTGAGAACAGGTGATCTATCAATACAACAATGATAATAATGTCGAATAAAATTGAATTTTTGCTTTCTCTCTCAAATATTATGCATATTTTTTCTTGAATCGAAATGAAACAGATCGTCCTCATGGCAAGAACATTCAAAATACCTCAGTTCCAAATTTTTAACTAGGACAAAATAGGCCTCTCCTGACGATAATCTACTTATATCGAAACTACGGCGTCATTCAATTCAATGTCTCCCCTTCTGTTCAACTCTTGTTATACATGTGGCTCATGCGTTGAACATTCCAAGACCCCACTGGGATGTTGAGATACTTGTGGCTCTGTCGAAGTTTGTCTTCCGCGGACATTTCTATTCATGGGGAAGCATCTGCGAATGTATTCATGGTAATGGATTGGCTTTTGACAGCACGGCATTTCAAACTTGCTCGGAAGTTAATCGAAATATTACACGCGTGTACAACGCCATAATTAATGTTTCGGGTCGTAGAGCATCTTCAGGCGAATTAATTCTCCACAAATAAAGAGCATGTTGAGACCGAGACGGATTAATTATACAGGGTATTTCTAATTTGATGCGAAAAGTACAAAGACGTAGTACTTCTAGCAGAATTAGGGGGTTCTTCATATAATTTTTTGTTCTAACATTTTTTCATCAGGAAGGCATGATACAATTTTCCCATCAGGAATTTATCATGCTTCGAAATTTTGGAAGTGGAAAATAAAGTTGAACAATGATCACTAGAAGGAATAGAAGAGGAAATTGTTGATACGAATACCAACAGAATTTTCACTTTGAGCAGAAAACTTTAATTTGACCCAATGATTCGTTCATGAGAATAATAAATCATTTTTCCTAACGGAATTTTTTGGACTTGAAGGATCTAAAAGGACCAAGAATACCTATATAACAAAAAAATGGATATTATGTAATTATATGGAATAATATTCCATTTGGAGTTCGTATTTTCATTAAACTTATTGATTTTTCTTTGTGTAAATTATTATGTCATTCCTATTAGGAATTCTATCTAGCCTGAAAATACGAGATTTTCTCAAGTTCCTACAACAACATATTTTCTATTATTGAATAAATTCTGAAAAATATTTTATTAAAAGCTCATACTCGCGCCTTCGCTCCGTTATATTTTAATTTAAAACGGTACTGATAGGTCCGCAACCCCATATTCATAACCTCGTATCGAAGGAGAGACTGCACGTGTATTCATGACAAAACGATGTCGCGTATAGATTCAATAATACATTGCTCAAATTAACACTCGTTCAACCTACTGTAACTTTCAAAGTATCCATTAGAAAACTATACTGTAAAAAGCATTTTTCATCAGGAATAAATGCCGCAGATAACAGTCACATTCATTTTTATATTGATTCATTCCATGCCAGTTAAAAGCCCTCTTGAAATTGACCATTAGTTTGGATTGAATTGAAAATAATAAAAATGACTATCGTGGGTTGTCTTCGGCAGTTAGACTATACCATCGCGGACTTTTTTATGGAACTACATAGAGGACAAACGAACACACGAACATTCACATTCATAATATTAGTATGGACTAGTATGGACATTAACGTGGTATTTGTATTTCGAAATTTTAGTTCCTATAAAAGATTATAAAAACTATAAATTTCGAAATACAAATACCACATGGGAATGTAAATGTCGATCTCTTGTTGAAGACAGTGAGGGATTTTTTTGATTCGCCTGACTTGTACCTTTTACAAATTTATGTTCTACTGCGACAAACGAGAAATCGTCTCACATTCAATTTAGTACTGGGTAGAACAAATATGAGAAATAAAACTCACCAATTAATATTTGCTCTTCACGATGAGGAATTGGATATTGATTAGACCTCCCACCTCAAAGTCAGATATTTCAAGAGGGAATTGAATAGAGAATTGGATGCTCTGTGAGCTGCTCTCATGACTCTTATTATATTTGTTAATCATTTGAAATTGTGTTTTTTTGTTTTTTAATGTCTGACATTTTATTTGTTATTTAATTTTTTCTATTGAGAAAGTAATTAATGTATTATTTTTGGTATCCCAATTTCATGTGAAATGTGAATATCTATTTGGGTTTATACTCGGAGATATTCTATTCGAAAAAAAATTGAGCAATCTCAAAGGTATTAATAGCGCCATATGAAAAAAAAACTAAAAAATGTACATCTAGAATATTCTACTTTATGAAATGATTGGAATTTGTAAATTTATCTGAAGAAAGTGGATTAGAAAGAGTAGGAATATTATCGGGATAACTTTCATTTCGAATTAAGGAATTGGTTTTCACGATTGTGAAGTCGAAATTCATTAAAAGCTGAAATCTGTTGCGAAAATATACATAAAGATATTTCAAACTGCGACTTGATATCATGACCGTTGTAATTGCGACAACATGAGAAATATAGGATGAAACAAAATGAAGCTAAGTATTACCGCTTTCGTTATCTCGAAGGTTATAATAAAAATAATCCCTAGTGAGAGGGCAAAATGAATCCATGCACAGCGTTATCTGGTAACATTCGCGAACCGAAATCCTCCCTCTATTCCATATTCAGTATCATACGGACATAACCAACTTTCCTCTCCGTTTGCGGCGCCATAACCATAAAAAAATATTGCACTATTGTAAAACCATGACACAAAAGAAGTGCATTCAAGCATTTCCGTTTCGGCATAATCCGTTTTCAGTCGGGCGTTTCCTAGGACATTAGGCGATTTTATTGTCGATAATAATTATTTTATTGCCGTCGTCTCGAATTTCCTGTTAGGTTTTACAGTTCGTAAACATTTATATTCATTCGGGAGGATACATGTGGAATGTGCCCCAAAAATGGCCTATAACTTTCGTCTAATGACTATTTCGATGGATGGATGCTATAGTCATAGTCTGGCAGTTTCTTTTCAGTGCTGAAATTATAATACGAGAGTAGAAAATTTCAACTTTCACCAAAATCTGGCACTACTAGAATTCTGCAAAACACGTCTTTCAAATACTAGGATGAAATGGTCTCGTAACATATTGGATAAAGTGAGAAAATTTTGGTTCATGTTATCAGTATTTAGGAGGCATGTTTCAGACAGGACTTTGGAGGTGAGTGTGAATGGTGGGATGAAATCTGCTTGGGATTTCTTGAAAACTCAAAAGAAGAGTTTAATCTGAGGGACGCTTTCTTGAATAGTTTGAGGCTTTCAAGACACGACACAAGTTTATAGAAAACCAACCCACGCTAACAGAAATCTACATAAGAAGTCAAATCATCACCCAAAACAGAAACAAGAAGTTATCAAAACACTCGTAGAGAGAGTCCGACATTTTTCTAGCCGGAATTTCTGGTGATGAACTTGAACATTTAGAGCATTCATTCAACGCCAATGGATATAATGCCAAATAAATTCAGAGGGCAATAAGACCCTGCTTCAGTTGGAGGCACAGAGGCAAGATTTAATGAGGTTTTGGTTAACAATTTTTTCAAACATCTCATACCACAATACATTTATTTGCTTGAAATAATTCTTATAAAGAGCTGCCATGCATTTCTTCCCTGCCTCGTCGACCTTATCGGCAGAAGCATTAGATTTTCTTAACAATTCTGCTGCCATCAGCAGCTTAGTGTTGATTTCAGACGTCTTTAGGAATTTCATTTTTCCTTTACCGAAAGAGATGAGGTAGTGTCGAAGCCATTAAAAGCGTGAAGGAATAAAATGTTATTTTTCGAAACTTGTTGTCCAAGGGAGAAAAGGCAACATCGTTTCGCTAGCCTTTGCCAGACGCTAGAAAAAAATAGTGGGTACACTTAGAGGCTGGAACAGTCAAAATTATAAAAAATCAGTGTCCTTCCCAACATTATCCACGAACCCATGAGACTGCTGAGCATATTTAATAGCACTAGCTATGATGAAATGACCAGTATCATCAGCAGGATGAGCTATTGCACGATTTAACATTATGATTTGGAGAAATGGGGTTATGTTCACTTCAAGCAATGATGGTCTATAACTCTTATTCTATGATATTTCCGTTGTTTCATAAGTATTTTACGTTTTATAGTCGAAAAATGTGTTTTTTTTTAAGTGTGAAAATTTTCCATATTTGGACTTATGATTTCTTTAAAACTACTCGTTCATACTTTCTAGAAGCAGAATTTAATACTTAACACTTTGGAATATTATGATGTTTTTGATTGAGTGCTCAGTTTTTTAGCTATTCGAGAAAAACCTAAATTAGTCAGAAAATTTCGAGGCTTTTTCAACGTCACGATATACTCTTCTACTGGGAAATTAGTGCAAAGCTCAAACTACTCTTATAAGAGGCCTGAAAAAATGATTATAGTATATTCTAAAACAAGTTGCAGGATGAGCTCCTATTCCAACACGAATGCGAAGTTCGAAAACGAGCGACGAAGGAGCGAGTTTTCGATAGCATGAGTGTTGGAATTGCCTCCTGCAACGATTATTAGACGGTATTTTCTCTATTTCAGTCAATTTTTGTGAAATACTCTCGAAATTCAAATGAAAATTCAGATTAGTGACTTTTGTTTCGCATCTTGGCAGATGGTGTGACATACGAAATTTGACAGATCACGGAATTTGAATTGATTTGATTCGAAACTTGATTCGATCGGTGGTCAGTACTGACAACCATAAAACGAAAAATATAACTGAAAACAATGCTGTAACGAGTTTCATTACAGCACTACTTTTAGTACTGTAATGAACTCATTACGATACTGAAATAGAGAAAAACAGTTTCCGGAACTGCACCAATTATATCCAGGCATACCATTTTTAGAAGCTTATTTGCTTGGCCTATAAATAAGCTTGTAGTATTTTGTCATTGAATAAATTACTTATTTTTCAGTTTCCAAATGAATACTTATTCATAATTAATGCAGAATAATCTGCAGTGAGCATCCAATTTAACTGTGAAAAGTAATATTTTTCATCAAAGGTCAAAAATCCTCGTCTCCGACTTAAAATTTCAAGCAATGTGAATCAGAGTCCTCATTTATAACCTTTTTGCATTGCTAGATTCGAATCCCAGGAAATGACCGTTAAGCAGGATATGTCACCAGGAAAATGGCTCAGGAAACCCGACGACCATAAACGTCACGCGTATCACCGAGCTAACAAACATAAATTCCGATCATTTTCTTCGAATAGCCGGCTGACCGATCATCATCGATCTGCGAATAAATTAAACGTAAATCATCCGGCCCCGTATCATTACCAGAGAAATGATTTACTCCTCTTGCTCGTATCCCATGTAACGACTCCATACAAAATCGAATAGCTCATTTCGACCCCTATACATATGCATGTGGCTTTGTTAGCATCTTATCGGCGCAAACAGTAGCGTACGCCATTCGATCGTGTAGGGGACATAAAGGCCGGATTTTATCTTGATGCAAACATAAGTAGGGTACCATGTGAATTTCCGAAACACTAATGCGATAATAACCGAAAATCTTCTCAAGATAATCTTTAGAGTTTATGAGATTGGTTAGATGAACAATGTTGAAGGGAGGCATAAAATATTTGCTGAATAGGCATCCGAACTGTACTGGCAAAACGTCGAAAATAAATAAAAAAGTTTCATTGAACAATGACCTCTCACGCCTTGACCAATTAATTCATTACACTCTTTTTAATAAAGGAATTTGCATTTGCCGAATTGAACAAAAAATAACCTTGAATGAACCCGATTATTTTTGTTTAGACATAAGTTTTAAGGCGAGAAATGCCTTACAATATCTAATAATTCAGTTTTTGGAACGAGTCACGACATTTACGGAAAGACAAGATCAAATCAAATCCA
This sequence comes from Hippodamia convergens, assembly GCA_038502775.1. Classification (NCBI taxonomy): domain Eukaryota; kingdom Metazoa; phylum Arthropoda; class Insecta; order Coleoptera; family Coccinellidae; genus Hippodamia; species Hippodamia convergens. Next base: position 1,093,843 of record JAVSIQ010000801.1, on the reverse strand, counting down.
ACCAAAAACATTTTCGTGAAAAATATTTTCAAGACTAGGCCGTATTTCTAACTACAACAGTGTAGTTAGTCAACTTCATGACGTCATGGTTATCTTCGTGCCCTGTGTGGTAAGTTATGGCGGATGAGTGCAAATGAAAGTGTCAGTCCCTCTCTCTCCGTTTTCAAGTACAACTACACAACAAACCAGATTGATCTATTGGTTTACTGGAGTAGTTAACTGTGACGTCATGGTTCTAACTACGCCGCGAAGAAATTCGTGTAGTTAACTATGGTATGCTTTGGTTTGGTGTGGTAAGCTCGAGGAAAAATCCCTCAAGTCATAAAGTTATCAGATCTTATGTAGAACCAAGCTGCTAACTATACACGCTCCATCTTCAGTAGTCCTTATTTCACAAACTCTATGCCTTGGTCGAAATAACTGACTTGGCCGTTTCTCTTCCGCCACTGTTCATAACTTTCCTGTTATACAATAGTTCTTATAGTTACGAAACGGCCAAGTCACTTATTTTGACAACGGAAATAAGGACTTGCGAAGATGAAGAGATGTAGAGTTAAGACGTTGGCTCTACATGAGATCTGATAACTTTTTGACAATGTAAGAAATACGGCCTAGTCTTGGCAATTTTCGAGATAATTTATGTGGTGGTATCTTATCCTGAATAAATATGGAATACTTTGATTTCTCCAGAATTATGAGTTTTGAACGCAAAAGGAGCATTTCTTATTTCAATCCTTCTGTTTAATATCGTACTCATACCACATACAATCGTGCAAGGTACGCAAAGGCTACATGGTGGTATTCATATTTAGTTCTGTCACCCCGCAGAGAATTTTAATATAATGTATGTGTGTAATAAATGCATGATAGCGGTTATTTTGTGGTACGTACCGCTACACACTTGATTTACTATCGAATTTATCGATATTATAATTACAACATTATCTGACTTCATCTAATTAATAGTATATTCTAAAACAAGTTGCAGAATGAGCTCCTATTCCAACACGAATGCGAAGTTCGAAAACGAGCGACGAAGGAGCGAGTTTTCGATGGCATGAGTGTTGGAATTGCCTTCTGCAACGATTATTAGACGGTATTTTCTCTATTTCAGTCAATTTTTGTGAAAACCTCTCGAAATTCGAATGGAAATTCAGTTTAGTGACTTTTGTTTTGTAGCTTGGCAGTTGGTGTGACATGCGAAATTTGACAGATCACGGAATTTGAACTCGAAACTTGATTCGATCGGAGGCCAGTACTGACAATCATAAAACGAAAAATATAACTGAAAACAATGCTATAATGAGTTTCATTACAGCACTACTTTTAGTACTGTAATGAACTCATTACAATACTCAAATAGAGAAAATATTTTGTGTTGCAAAACGAAATGACTCGAATTGGTAGAAATCCAAATATTGACAATCTTGGTGCTTAATTATGAAATATGATTGAATCGTCAGGGTATTGAGAGACAATACACTGCCAAAGCAGAGGACAAGGAAAAATAATAAAGGACCTTAAGTCCGATTATTGTGAAAAAGGAGAAGCTGGGTATTAACCATTTTGATGAAGATTTGTACCTTATGAGTTAAATAGCCCTGTACCTCGCAACCGATCCTGAATATTTGGATTGAAGTGAACTTCATTTAGTGCATGATGTGTGGTCTCTGGGCGTATAATGATTGTCATTTACTACAATTTTGAATTCAACCTAATTTTGTTTTTACCCAGTTTGGATTCTCCATAAATATGCTTATATTCCATATACATTCGATAACGAATGAATGAGAGCGTGTTCGGAAAAATGCTTGGACAAGTCGATTTGTATTTTTAGATGCTTATTTTTTTCGAGAGAAAAAATAATATTGGGTGTGTCAGTGCCCGATACAAACTTTCTTATTTTAAATATTGTATATTATTAGTTTTTCGGATTTTTCAAATAATTCTAGCAACAATTCATGTAGAATGTAGCATACCTATGTTCAATGTTTCGCAAAATTTGATTCATTTCATTTCATACATGAAATCCTTCATGAAGAGCTTTTAGGTCAATTCAACAGGTGATTACAACACGTTGATTAGAGAAGTCGAACCATGTTGATTATACTCCTAGTCAATGAATTCCGGACAGGAATCTTTTCTCGTGGTGCTGCAATTTTGTTGAAATTTTCACCAGGTATAGTATTGGGTCTTGTTATATAAACCTGAAATATACTTTGCAAAAATATCTGGAGTTTATCCCTTATACAGGGAGAAACAAAACTTTGTTTTATACCCTCCGTTTCAAAACACCCTGTGATGAATTTGAGGCAAAAAATAGTATATCATTAACTTTTAATTTGTAGTGTAATCCTGTCTTAACAAAATGTTTTGCGATTTACGTCAGTATCTGCTTTTAAAAAAAAGATACACATTTTCAAACAAAGTGTTGCATTTTTTCAATTCTCATAACAATTTAAAACTTTACAATACCTTATCGACTACTACTAGTAAACATACACAAATATCTCAAAATTAATAGCGAGTATTTCCACTTCGTTTCTAATCACTTCTTCCATACGACGTGGTATACTTTCAATGCATTTCCGAATTGCTTCTGGGGGAATATTTTCCCGTTTTTCAAGAAGGGCTGTTCGTAAATCGGGTACGGTGTTAGACTGTCGATTTCGAACATGTCTATTTAGCATATCAAATACAGGTTCAATTGAATTCAAATCCAGACTTCTGGCTGGCCACACCAATCGTTGAATATTCGCCTCTTCTGTTACAACCCGTGCAACGTGAGGCTTAGCATTGTTCTCAGTAACAGAAATTGCTGTGGAAATATTTTCCCAGAAGTAATTCGTAAATGCATTGAAAGAATGCCACGTCGTGTGTTAGAAGTGATGAGAAAGCGAGCTGGAAATACACGCTATTAATTTTCAGATGTTTGTTTATGATTGCTGGTCGATGAGGTATTGTAATGTTTTAAATTGTTATGAAAATTGAAAAAATGCAACACTTTCTTTGAAAATGTGTGTTTTTTTTAAGAGCAGATACTGACGTAAATTGAAAAACATTTTGTTGATGAAGGGTCACACTTCAATAAAACTTATCAAATTTTCCGCCTCAAATTCACCACATGGTGTTTAGAAATGGAAGGTATAAAACGAGGTTTTGTTTCTCCCTATACAACGGATAAACTACAGATATTTCTGCAAAGTTAATTTCAGGTTGATAAAACAAGTCCCAATACTTCACCTAGTGAAAGTTTCAACAAGATCAGAGAACCACGAAAAAAGATACAGAGCGTTGAATTTGTCAAAAATTTTGCCTGTCCGGAATTTATTGACGGGGAGTGTATATTATCGAAAAATGTGTATTTGAAAAAAAATCCTGGCGTTTGCGACCCCCTCTAGTCTGAGGCATTAGGCCGAGGCCTAGTCGGTCTAGTGATAGATCAGGCACTGGAGATGAATAAAAACCTATTTCTCCTCTCGTCATTCATGAAATACGATATTTACCTGCTATATTGTAATGAGCGGTAATGCGATGAGTTAAATGGAATTGTGTTTAATTGAACGGTATTCTCAAGAATTAGATGTCTTTCTAAGGAATTGAATAAAATTGTGGTAAATTGCATAGAATCTGGGCGGATTGAATGGAATTGAGATGAATTTAATTCAATTCAATTGTGAATTTTACCTACTGTACAAAAAATTTTAATGGGTCTTCCATTAATGATGAAATATCAATTCACGACAACATCTAGGTTGAGGCATATTTTGATATCATTTTTCTTAACTATTCCAGAGATCGTTCTTAAAGATGCAATCTTCGTAACTCCAACATTTCAAGATTATTTTCGAAGCTAAAGTAGAACTTTTTTTTGCAAATGCAACTAAGTATTTATTATATTCCGTCTAGATATTCGGTGTTCACATTCTGGAGATTTGATGAAACGTAAACATTTGGATCTTTATAAATTGCAACAAAATTGCTCCCAACTTCTTGACATTTGTTATCAGGATATCTAACATTTCTATGAAACAATTCGAGAAACTTCATCATAATTTCATGCTTTTTTAAAAACTTGAGGAAAACATTTCACCTATCTCAATGCTTTGATCAATTAAGCATAAGATGAGTTAAATCGGCTAAAATAAGCTATTTCGCTGAATTCATCTCAGAAAAATCAGATCTTCTCAGCCTCTAGAATTTGGACTTTGTGGATTTCTGGGATCTCGTCGAATCTGAAGAAATGATATTTAACCATTCTATTCTATTCTATGAAATCGCTTCTCTTCGGAATTCTAAAGCGGAATAACGTTTTTCACAGATCGTCGGTTTTTTTATAGACGATAAAAACCACCGCTCGATTGTCCGCCACTGGAGGGTACACAAGTGGAGTGTAACATGAAATCGAGCATGAAATCCACGTGACCGTCCTACACTAAATCAACGGAAACTGCAGGTTGTCACAAACAGTTACATTATTGCCTGTTTTGAATTACCGGAAGAAGGGATTGTTAGCTTGGGAATATTTATCGCACCATAATGTCGATTATTACTGCCGACAAGTTGTTGTGTTATGTAGGATACACGATGTCGAAATTCCGTTTGGAATTGATGCTGTGACCTACGATGGTCATTTCAATATAACTTGGGATGTTGACTTCATACCCCACTTTGAGGTTGACATTTATAAGATGTGTCGGAGACAATTTTCAAGCTATTAGGGAGTTACCGAAACACAAATACAAGCCTTACTTTATTGAAGAATCCTGTGATAAAAGATTCCTCAACGTTGGATATATGAGCTATCGAATAGTTTATTTCTTGACAACTTTATTATGACATCCCTTTATTTTGAAAGTTGTGAGAAGCTCTTCAATCTAGAATATTGCAAGAACTGTCGAAATAAGGAATCTTTCATTTAAATAAGGCTGTCCTTTGTTTTAGTTAAATACAAGAGGACCGTATTTTATGACAGGCCTCCTTGTAATCTTTCGCAAATGCGCATGAGTAAATGTCAAAATAAGGGAAACTTCATTTTAGTTGGGCCTCTATTCGCGTCTCGATAATTCTCTATCGTCTATCATATCTATTGAAATATTTCATGGGAGGTCTTTGGATTTATGTGAATGTTTTCTTAGAGTTTTTTCCCTCGGTCTCTGAAACAAGAAACAATAAGACAATTTTTTTAAATAATACGAGAAAGGCCTCTGCGTAAAACTTGAGGACTAGTTCGACAGGGGCCAAATCTTTCAAAAAAATTGTTGCCTAACAATGAAAAAGGAGAAAACACTTCGGACTCTTTCATCAGACAATTTTTAGATTTCATTAAACTTTTCAGAATCATGAGAATTTTTTTATTTTGCAAATTACATTTTTAAATACCTGATCAATATAGATTTATAGATTAATAATAATAATAATGAAAGTAATCATATACAGGGTGTTTCCTAAACATGCGGCAAAAATTCAGGGAGCTGTTACTTGGACTATTCTAAGAATATTTTGTCCTTTGATGTTTTTGGAAAAACCTCTTTGTTTCGAAGATACAGGGCGAACAACATTTTTCATATTTTTAAAATTGATAATAGTATAAATAAAAATGCGTACCGCACTGTGTTTACTAAGTAGGTACAATTTATTTTTAAATGTGTTTGACAACTATAAAAAACGGCCAGTTTATACCACTCCAGTAGAAAATGTGGAAGACTTGCGAAATCGAATCATTGCTGGGTGTAACTTAATAAGAAATGATCCTGGTGTTTTTGAAAGGGTTCGGCAGTCAATGAGGAGAAGATTGGATGCTTGTATGCTGGCTGGAGGTGGTCATTTTCAACAGTTTTTGTAGGTTAAGTTAAATTTTCATGTAATTTTTCATAATAAAATGTTATTATCTAAAATTTTGTTTGCCCTGTATCTTCGAAACAAAGAGGTTTTTCAAAAATCATCAAAGGACAAAATATTCTTAGAATAGTCCAAGGAACAGCCCCCTGAATTTTTGCCGCATGTTAAGGAAACACCCTGTATAATAATAGTAATTGATAGTAATTACTATGATGGTATTATTGCCTTCACATTTCAAAACTTCCTGAAACGAGTTATATTCTCAATCCACTCTACTCTCAATCCACTGCTACTGAACAATTAGTAAGATTACTATCTGAATGCGAATAATACTAGGACAAATATTTTATTTTGAGTTTTGATTTTGATGTAATAAATCTTGTTTTTGATGTTTCAGTCGATAAAACACTTCAAATAGTGAGAACAAAATTAATCGATGATAATACTTTCCATGAAAATTCGAAACTAACTGTGAATATTATGAGGGGGATGTTCGAGATTTGTCTGAATTAGACGTATTTTCTGAGAAATAATAACATTTCTGTTTGAGGATTTGAAATCTTTAACAAAAAAGTGATAATTCTTTTGTAGTTCCTAAGTTATATGTTATTTCCCTTGATATATTCAGTTTGAATTTCGATGCAACAACCGCTTTGAGCTTTGTAACGCGTGTAATTACCTGCTGAACAGAGCAAAGACAGGATTTCACTCTATAACTACCATCCGGATAGGGCTAATAAAGTTGGTTCGTTATTTCGTTGGTAGATTTTCCGCGTTGTTGAATTATTCAATACTCTTTTATGTCGGTTAGTGCCAATTCCGACGAGAACGCTTCACGAGTAGGAAATGTGAAAATTTCACTGGCTGCTTGATGTATAAATTCCAATTTGACATTCATTCCACCATTATTGGCTGTGAAGGGGGAGTAACTATTTGATTCAGTTTGGTCAGATTCACGTTTCCGCTGTCTATGTTATAGGAACATATAAATACGAAAATGTCGCATGTCTTTGGATTGCTCATTCAGATATTAATATTAATTCTTCCTGTTTTAGTAAAAAAATGAATGAATATTCAGAAACCTCTTGGATTCGCACATGGTCTGGAATTAAATAATGGAAATATACCAATTTCTATGTTAAATTCAAATTATCTAATCTAGTAAAACATCGGAATAGTAGAAACCTCTTTGCGATTCGACAACAAATAAGGGATTATTTTATTCTAGATCGGTATATCTACTAACCAATATTGTTTTAAAACTATAGTTAGTTCAATATTTGCTTCGAAATCTCCACCAAATGGCAACAATGCTTGATAGAATAGAATTTATTTGCTTTCAACATTACAAAATAGAAGCTCTATACACCTGTAGTATAGGTTTCATCGTTGATCCACATCATCTCTAATTCCTCCGTTCAGATAAACGAGAAAAATAGTGGAGAAGGGACAAGGACCCCGAAATCATGAAAAAAAAATTTCTTTCACGAAATCCATCATCAATCAGATTTCTGATGAAATTTTCAAAACTTCATACATAAAGAGGGATGATATACTGAAGAAAGTTAAATGAATTTTACTATTCCAAAATGCTTTGATTGTTCTTAATAACCTTTCGAAACTGATTTACAAAACACTCCCCGTTCAATAAAATTATTCAAAACTATGTCACAGTCTCGAGTTTCCTTATAATCTCGCAAAATATTTTTGAACTGAGACTATTCTATTGCATACAAAAAGTGAAAATCTATCAAACCCATCAATTAAAACTTCTCTTAGAAGTAGTAAAAATCACATTGATGATAATGTATTCGATTTGCCCTTTGATAACTACCCATTCGGAAAATCGAGATGTTTTTTCATAGGTCCACCATGTTGAAACCTAGTAAATTAAATCAATAGTATATCGACAGATTGGATCAGGTATTATTCTTGAAGAACCACAAGGTTTCCAGAATTACCAAAATTTCAATTTTCGAAGATTCACGAAATTGAAGAAATGAAACATGTCTATTTAATCCTCTTACATGAAAGTAACTATTAATTCCGAAATCTCTCTGGAAAGATTTATTCTTGAATAGTGATCAATATAAAACTCTTAAAACTTCGAGTAAAACTAATATGCATCCAACACCATTAATGGCCTCCTTGGGATTTAAATGAACGAGTTGGGTAAAGAACAAAAGATCCTTGCGGTCGAAGTTCCGGAAGGCTGAACGAAGCCACAACGACCCCTGTTCATGATAATAATAATAATAATAATATGCATTCCATGCAAGGAAAACGGACTAAAATTTTAAACATATCATTTCTTGAACCCCTACCTCAAATTTTTTAGTGAAGTGAGGATAGGGGTAATAGGATGTCGCAACAGTGTTGCCAAATTTAAAGTGTTTGAGGTCTTAGAAAGCTACTACAGTATTAGTTCTCTAGACGAATTCTCGCAAAGAGTTGTTCCAGAAAAAGTATCGATCCAAAGCTAGAAGAGATTTAAAATATATAATGACATTTACTCACTGCAGGGTCCCGTATATTGTGAGTATGGCGAGTTTTGTCCCTTACCTGAAAAAAATTTAAAAACATTAATATATGAAAATAATAGAAGAGAGAGAGGGAGAAAGGGAAACACTTTATCAGTACAGATCAATTGACCATTGACCGAAGTTTTCCTGCCACGATGTTCTATATTCTGATATCCGCAGAAATGAATAGAGAGAAGCTGAGTACGTCAAGCTCGAAATAATCAACATCGACGTGTCGAGAGGCTCCAGAGCTGACATTATGGATTATGTGGACCCTTCGAAATCGCTTCAAATGATCACGAAAAGGTCCGAATGTGTCATAATTGGACACACGAAAGATAAAAATGAGGTACGCTCTTTTTCAACATGACGAAATTAAATTTCGACCGGCGGGAACCGCCTCTCTCGCATTTCAGAAACAGCCCAAATTAAAGACATGTTCGGCTCCGGTCCTAGGGCAATATATATCATTATTATTCAGGAGGCGTGAGCAGTAAATGGGACGACCAGCTGTTTCAGCACAGTGGAGAGGTGTGGACAAGAACATTCCCGGAATTCCTATCCAGGTAAGACAGACGGTCTTCGGGTGGTGACAACTCAGAGGCGAGATGGGGAGATAAGATGATCAAGAAAAACATCTCAGAGAACATTAGAAGAGTCGTCAAGTAGTCACAGATGAGTATCTGTTTAAATTTATTAGAATAGAAAAAAAACTCGTTGCTTTTGCATCGAGGGTAAAAAAATCACAACTAGGAAGAAATAGGAGACATCTTGAACTAGGAGGTAAGCAATGAAAAATCATTGAGTCCAAACCAAAGCTTAGGAAATTTAATTGGCGCTTGAAATATCAACAACAATAGGGACCTAGGTATTATTACGAGCGTAAATACCTACATCAGAGAGGTTTTATATTTTATGTAGGCTCCTCCTTATCCACAAACTTTCGCTTAGTAGCAAGCTCGGTAGCGATGGGCGAAGTTTTTTCAGAAAATTCTCCATAACTATCATCGATATTTCAAGTTTTGATACTATCGATTATCAATGATCATTTTCGAGATAACAAGTTACATATGTTTTTCATTTTTGGATGAGGAATGAATGTGTCTATAATTTCACATGATATATTATACTTCAGTTGAATTAGTTACTGACATTTCCATTTCGCGTCTTCAATTTCAGATCATGTCGTTTCTATTTGCATTTGTTTATATTCGCCACAACCATATATCTAAAATATCTACTTGCAATACTGAAAAAGCAAAAATTGCTATGATTATCGAAAGCTCGCCGAATTTCGGACAAGCATTATTGATTTATTGGTGAGTTTTACGATAGGATAAACACATTGTTTTTCCTGAAATATTTCGTTCAGTGGTTTTCTCAGACCGGGTCCAGACGAGTGTAATCGAGAAATTCGCATAACATTACACGTTGCATTACAGCCGTCTGGACCCGGCTTCAGAGATCTCAATCTGCTTATTTTAAACTTAAAATTGATTCTTTAAATTGGTGTGAAACACTTACTGTCCCTCATAAAACCTACTATCAATGTGGTTCATTTTTACCTGATATGAGGTACATTCCATTCATTTAGTTTACATAATTTTCAGTTAGTTTGAGTTTAGTCCCAACAGTGATCAGCTGATTTCGATTTAAAGTTTTCGATCGATCAGGTTGAGACAGTTGTTTCAGATGTGCCCACAAATCGATATAGTGATATTTTCTACTCGATATACAGTTCGACGGCCTATTAGGCGTTTCTGGAGATCTGAACCTATTTGAAATCTGAAAATTGTTATGTTTCCACTGATAAATGACATGTCATGTGATGTATTGAAATCAAAATATCTTTCTAAAATACCAGCTATTAAGTGAAGAAAACTTCACTTTGGACTCCAGATTTGGTGGTTTCATGCATTTCAGAATTTCAGATATTCTTCGAGTATTCATGTTTCTTCTTTTCTAACTTTATTACACGTGAAGCCAATTGAAGGATACAACCCTGGGTAATACATCTTTATCCATACACTTGATACCCCAGGCAATTGAATCTCGATTATTTCGGTCATTTACTGTCTTGTTGATAACTTATTTCGAATTCTAATCTGCACTTGGCCTCTTAATTGAATTGCAATTCCTATTATATAAGACGGCGTAGAGATCGTGAGGAGATGGTTGAGCTCGCCTTAATTAAAATGGGCAATTTGGTCGGCGCATTCTACGAAAAATTAATGGCTGTTTGAAATCCCCTAATCGATATAAGAGATATTTCCAGTTAACGAGACCGCGGTTGGGGTTTTCTAGATGAAATTGGGGTGGATTTGAGCGATTTTTTATTAGCCACAGGTCTTCGTCTTCATGACATCGCCTGATTCGCTGTTCTTGGGAGTGACATTCCTAGAAATGAAGTTGATGAAACGGCCAGATAGGAGAGCTAATTATTATCATTGGGGGAAACATTGTGTTCTGTTGGAGTATTAGAAGAGAAAGGAAGGTTTGTAGGCGTTTTTATGAGTTATCTACCTGATGATCTTTCCCGTTCTGGGCAGCTGCACCATGAGAAAAAGAAAGAAACCTATTAATTTTATACCTTTCATTTTCATAGGTAATAATACAAGCCGCATTTTCGAATACACGAGGTCTACAAAATAATTGGTAGGTAGTGAGAATCGCCAGTCAATAATTTTCTCGATTCCCAAAATGTTCGAATCATGCTGTAAACATGCCGGATCTTCATGAAATAATTTTTTTATCGTTCGGTCCCCAATCAATACTGCCCTGAATCACAACACCCACTACTGCAGTGTACAAACCACTAATAAACTATTCAAACCATTGAACTACCTTTTAAATGTGATCTATAAAATGCCTTGTTCGTGTGGCAAATAATACATAGAACAGACGGGACAGTACTCGAAACTGAAGGTAGAAAAACCCAAAAACTATTGTAAAAATCACAATCAAGTCAAAACAAACAAAACTGCGTTAACTCTACATCACTTCAATACTGGTTATGATTCTAAATTTGAAGAGGCGACAATTGTGGTTTAGGAGTAATATACATATACAGGGTGTACCAAGTTAGACGGCCTATTAGGCGTTCTGGAGAACTGAACCTATTTGAAATCTGAAAATTATGATTATGCTATTGTTTGACCTCCGAGCTAAAATATTTTTTCAGCTTGACCACTTTCAGTTATACAGGGAGTGAAAAAAAAATTTTGTTAATTTTTATTTTTGTTTTCGAATTTGACAGAGTATTCAATTCTGAATACATTCGATTGCAAATCATTGCATTTGTCGTAATACTTTCCAAAATATCGAGAAAACCTGAAAAAAAATGGGAGATAAGTGTATTCAGTATATAATATGTTTGTTATTCCTAATCTTGATATCTTTAGCACAAACTGTTTTCACATTTTTGAAGTCGTAGACTGTGGAAATATTTCACATATTTAGAATTTGAAAAAAATCACATCAAGGCGAGTCTTAAGGTATCCCAAATGTTGGGTCAAAAATTGGGAATAAAAATTATGATAATGTCTCAATATGTTGATCCTCCTGGAATTTATAATTCTTGAGTCATTAAGGATTTTCTGATTTCATGTCGTACGTAGCGAAAAATCACGAAATCCGTTCCATACCAAAAATGGAAATTTCAGAAAAGAGTTCTTCGAATAATTTATCTTTTATGACCAATGACCTAGGTCATTGATGATATGAAACAGATTGTATGAATTTGACGCTACGTACGACATGAAATCAGGAAATCGTAAATAACTCAAGAATTATTAATTTCGGGAGCATTAACATGTTGAAACAAAATCATACTTTTTCTTCTCACAATTAAATGAAATCATAAAAAAATAGGGTTATTATTTGAAAAACGAAAGTTATGGACCAATCTTCATCCCAGTTTTTGACCCAACATTTGGAACACCCTGTGATGAATTTTTCAAAATTCTAAAAATGTACAATTTCCCTATAGACTTCGACTTTGAAAATGTGAAAACGGTTTGTGCTCAAGATATTTAGATAAGGAATAACAACTATAATACTGAATACTTTTCTCTTTTCTTTTTTCTTCTGTTTTTTTCTTGATATTTTGGAAAGTATCATGACGAATGCAACGATCTGTATACGAATGAATTCAGAGTTGCATACTCTATCAAATTCGAAAAAAAGAAAACAACAACAAAATTGTTTATGAAAAATTTTTCTTCACTCCCTGTATAATTGAAAGTGGTCAAAAAATTTTAGCTCGATAGATTATGTCAATCAATATCATAATCCTTATTTTCAGATTTCAAATAGGTTCAGTTCTCCAGAAACGCCTAACAGGCCGTCAAACTTGGTACACCTTGTATAATAAGAAATTTCTAATTCTGGTGATGATTTCTCATTTTTAATAATTAAAAAAATGGAACTGTCAGGCGGGGTGAAGTGGATCAAAAAATCGAGGTTTTCCAGTACTTAATGACATTCAAAGTATAACATCAATCGAGCTGATGTTTGGAATAAATATTTCATCATACCTTATCTATCGATTGTCTCATTTAGAAAAGTTTCGGTCTGCACAAATTTTGAAAGTTTTCCGATTGGATTGAAGCTTGATCTACTCCACCGCATACCTTGGGTGAAGTATATCGATTTATATCAAGTTTAATTATTACATGGTTGAAGTGATTCCCTTATAATGAAACAGATTCTATTTTAACTCGTAGAAGTGCTATGAAATCGAAACTAAAATCATTTATTCATTCATTTTTTTGATACAGAAAAAAACCGAGGAAGAAACCTAGCATCAAACTCCTGAAGAGTGAAAAACACAAAAAAAAACAAATACCGCACTGATATGCTATGGAAACGGATCAGATATTACATCAATGAAAATACAAGTAATGTAAACTTTTATTGTAAATAAACTATTAATTTGTTCCACAAGACACAATCACGATCTCCTGTAGTTATGAAATTTTTGCGAAGAAGAATTTTTTTTATATTCACAAGTCTGCAATCATAAAATCTCAACCTTAAACATCTAAGAAGAGTCCAAATTATTGGTTATCGACTTAACCCCTTCTTTTTGAGTGATTTGTGATATTTTTTTCCTAAGAAACTGCTGAGGTATATTTCATTTTGAAATGAGGAATCACTTTTCAAGTAGTTTATACGTGATCTACAAAAGTTCAGGAGGAAAAGCTGTCGTTAGTTTTGCCACTAATATAATTGGAGTTGAATAATTTGAGATTTGAAAGATTCGAGAGAGTATTTTTTTTTTTTTTGAGAAAATCTAAGGTGAAAAGAGCAGGTGCTGACCTATTTTTCGCAGCCTTGTTTGAATAAGAACTTCAACAACCGTTCTCATGTGATAATCTAGATTCTAGATGAATCTTTAACAATAATTCTGTGTAGTTCTGAATGGGGATAACCTCAGACAGGGTCATGAATTCTTGAATAGTTCCGGAAAGCAATTGCGATGGGAAAAACCTATTTTCGATCGAGCCAGAATTAGACTACCAGTCTGCAGAATTTCAGTCTTTTGTGAACCGGCAACGCCTCTTTGGGCGCATATGGTCCTACCCGGACTCACCGATGCGTTAATAATTACATCGATACCCCATCATTCACTACCAGATGAATAATGCATGCCGGTTGAAAAAATTGCGATACATCGCGACGAATAGGCCTCGTCGCTTCAATCAAGTCATGTGGCAGACGCAATTACGTCACCATTGTTTTCACCGTCGTATCACGGTAGATGTAACTTCATTTGGGGCGATACCTACGTGTTTTTCAGTCCCTATTACGCGGTTTGGTATCGGTTTCGGTGCCTCGAAACCCGGATCCTTGAACAAAACGATACTTAATTTCGGATGCGATCAACGATCGGCTTATGGAGGCGTGAAATTCGAGAACGGTTGATTACGAACCGCCGGCAGGCGGGATGTGTGCGGCAATCATCCAGTATACGTGAATTTTCAACAACAAAAAATGTTCACTATGTCGATGAAGTGCGCTCATTGATTTTCATTATATTCGTTCAATGAACTTTTCACCCTAATGACGAAAAATTCTTCGAATGATAAGTAGGAGGCCTCAATCACTGCGATTTTGTTCGCCCATAACAATATTGCTAAGATAAAGATATTGCTTTCGTTGCATAAAACACAGTTTGTCAGATCTTAAATCGAAGATCCTTGAACACCCTGATAGCAATATTGCTATAACAAAATTCACAACCAATATTGTAATAACGCTAGGAACAGAATGAGTAATATCATAGACTTATTTTCATAAAGTAGAAGATGGTAATATGACTATAACATCAAGATTATAGGTAAGAGATTATCAACATGAATGTTGTTTTTTCTCATATGAGCTAAAATAAATTGAATTGTATTTTCTTTTTTGTTTTTGGCAATTTGTATTTCTTTATGTAAAATGGCAATGCCGTATGAATAAATAAATAAATAAATAAATAAATAAAGATTCATAGCAATATACAAACGAAATAGGCCTGAATATCTATCTCGTATATGACTTAAATCTTTTTTGAAAAAAATAGCTTCAGTTCTCTCGACAAATTTTTTGATCTAATTATATCGGAATGAAAAATTTTCAGACTTTTTAATATTCCGATATTCCTATTCTATATTACCCAAAGAAAATTAAAATTTCTGATAGTAGTATATTCTGTAACAAGTTTCAGAATGAGCTCCTATTATAACACGAATGCGAAAGCATCAGTGTTGAAATTACCTTCTGCAACGAAAATTATATTTTCTCTATTTCAGTGAAGTCTTTTGCAATACTCTCAAAATTAAAAAAAAATCAAATTAGTGATTTTGGAGTCGGTTTCATAAAACTTCATTTGTATCGTTAAATTGATTGGTTCGAATTTACGTAAGGTTTTTGAATAGGACAATTAAAGTTTTGTGAAACGGACCTAATTTATCATTATTATTATTGTTATTATAATGATAATGATACATGGTCTGAAATTTGAGAGAATCAGAGGTCAGTACCTAACGAGTTTAGTACTGACAACCACGAAACGAAAAATATAACTGAGAACATTGCTGTAATGAGTAGTGTTACAACACTACTTTTAGGAATGTACAATACTGGAATGAAGGAAGAAATTATTCCGATTCAATTCAATGCCTCGAACCGAAGTCAAAGACTTATTCAGGAAAATTTAATTAGTTACGTTTAATTCGTCTGATGACACAGAGCCAGTTGCTTCAACCATAGAATTGGATGCATCCCCTTTTCAGTCTGCTGCAAAAACGCTGGGGTAGGTTCTTCTACTGTAAAAAATCCAGATCACACCAAAAAGCGGATACTGCTCTCATGTTTGCAGAACAGCATTCGTCAGATCTTTTGTTTTCCATCCAGAAAGAAGCTTATATTGATTGACAGCCAAATTATAACAGCAAGTTTGCACTTGCCGATTTATTCTATAGATATCATCAAGATAGAAAGATATCTCAAGAAACTGAAACATTATTTGGGCTATTTCCATTAACTATATTGTTGGTATTTACCGACGTTTCGGCAAGCATTCGCCTGCCGTCATCAGGGTGTTGTTGGTCCTGAGAAGAACCGGTCTTTGCCAAACTTGTTCCGTCTGGACTTTTGCGCTCCCTACTATCCAATTGAGTTGTGGGAATGCAAACGCGAGCTGTCAGAGGTGTAAACTCCGAAACTCAACCAACTCTGACTAACAGTCTACTGAAGTAGGAAATTCTCATTTGCTACGCAAAACCATGAATGTTCTGTCTGCTATTATTCTGTCAACTCAGAGAACATATGTTTATCAAAAATCTATTTTCTATCTGGGTGGGCAATTGTGTCACACACCTCAAGCTACTGAGTTTATGTCGAAACATAATCTCTTTAACGACTGGAGCTAACAGAATCCAACTAGTTTACCGCCAATGATTGTTTTCAGTTTTTGGTCAACTTGCACAAGCAGAGAAATTTGTGAAATTCTTGCTTACCTACAATAGGACGCTCATAAAGCTGCCATGAGCTGAGCTCCGAGTAATGGTAGATCTTTTGTATCTCATGGGAAAATCATCAGATGAAACCTGCAGATATGTGGATCAGAGAGAGAAACGGCTGAAAACATTGTATGCAAGTGTCCAGAGCTGGCGGAACTAAGAATCATTCACATGGGGAAGTCGGTTCTGGATCCATATGAGGTAGGAGCTAAAGCTCCTAGGGATGTCACTGGATTTATCACTGCCATTGAGATTCAAATAAACGAGTTGGGTAAAGGACAAAAGATCCTTGAGGGCGACAATCCCGGAAAGCTGAACGTAGCCACAACAACCCCTCTTCAGAATAAGAACAAATAACTGAACTCAGATTCTCTTGATCAAATTCTGTCTTTATTTTCTTGTCTTGTCATCAAACCGCCAACTCACTAAAACTATAATTTTAATGTAAATGCAAAAATAATAAAAAAAAACAAAGGGTACCCAATGCAAATCGTGACAGGTTGACAAGATTGAACAATTTTATATTATATAGTCCAAAGGGTATGAGTCTTTTTTCACGAATAACCGGGAACACGAAAAAGATGGTCCAAGAGATAAGCATATAATAACAAAAATTATCTAGAGAAAGAATATATATCTCTGATATTGTCTCCACTGCTTTGTCTTTGTAATAGGCACATTATTCTTGAAGTTGACATTGGGTTCGGGCAGAGGTTAGTCGCCTTTTTTTCATCTAATTAAATAATTTCAGTTTCCCCAATTTTACTTGTGAGATAAGATGCTTTTTTCTTGGTGGAATTAATCTCGGAATTAATGGATATCTACAAATTTAATTGCTTCATGATATACAAGTAAATGCGCGAAAGCTCGGTCAGAAGCAATTAAGACTTCGATAAAGATTCCACTTCGATTACAAACCAGGCAGAAAACTTAATTAAATTATTAGAAAGTCGGAATCCTTTACTAATCAGTGCATCTAGATGGACATTCGGTATCTTTTGTCTCTCCCAATCAAACTCACCTCATTGTTTCGTGAAATCATGGTACCTCAAAAGTTAAAGCGATTTACAAACTCGAAAATTTCGCTTGTCAAAAGAACCCAGAATTCTCATAGTATGAGTGCAATCACTGGATCCGTGAGGAGGAAATGAGTTAAAATGAAAGCAGAACGAGAACAAGTATGTTTAGCGTTTTTATTAAATTCCAGATTCTTGGGTGCACATAACAAATTGCACAATTTCTGACAATTTATACGAAACGGCGAGAATATTCAAATTCGCAATTTTAATTTAAAGGTCATAATTTCTTTGTTTTAGCGAAGGAGAGAGAGATAACGTAATAATATATTTCGGTGAAAGGTGGATGAAAGAGAGCGGTGCAGAGTGTTACTTCTCTGTACAGATCAGGCTTCAGGGAGTCATCGAGTTAACCTCAAGATTTAGAATGCATCTACCGAAAGTTTCCGTAGATAGATATTGAGATCTCATTATTGTATCTCAATAATTCGATCGACGCGAAACTGCGCAGTTAGTTATTATAACCAGAGTATTCATGTGAAAATTCGTGAGGATTACTATCCTCATCATCTGTGAGTGTGCATAATGGGACTTGATTGTTCCAAAAATATGGAATAATCTAATTATAGTGCAATAAATCAAGGTATAAATACTACGTACTACATCAAGTTGGTGTCGACAAATGGTGAAATACAGTCCATCTCCAGGACTGCAAAGATATACTTTTGAAAAACACAGTTGTCGTTATTTCAGTTCGGTTGATATAACTTCTCGCAACAATGAAAGGATTTTCAACAAGCTGTATCTCAGTAAAAGTTGTCATATGAAAAACAAAAAAATAAATCTCAGATTTTCCGGATTACCAGTAGCCATTCAATACTCGGATAAATTAGAAATAAAAAATTTTCAGAATTTTTTCGAGCTGGACCGATGCAAAGGTTGCATAGCCTTTTTACTCATCTCTAATTTGCTTTTTACGATCCTCGAATATGACCATTTGTCTTCCAGATATTTTCAATGCAAAAAGAGTCTTTTTCACTCAACTACCGATATCTTCGGAACTACTGAGCTCCTCCTCCTTCTCTGCACAAAATTTCCTACAAAATGCCTAATGAAAAAATCGTTTTTCGCCTGTAATGTCAAAGTAAATAAAGAGCAAAAAATGTCATTTTGCCATTTTTTGGTTGATACGACTGTATATCTTAGTCAATATATGGGGTAATGCTTAAGTTAGAATAAAATTTCACAGCCTGATGTTACCGGAAGTCCCATATGAATCGGTTAATCGATTGGTTCAGCAGTTTCGGACCGATTGATTGAAATTTTGAAAAAATTAAGAGAACAAGATAATTTTTTTTTAAACCTGAATAAATCTTTTTAATCAATAAATAATTACATCATTTTATTATTCTCTACCTAAATTAGTTATTATATATATTATTGAAAAGTATCAAGAATTTTGGTATTTTGAAAAAAAAAATTGAATTTCTGCTTCACCTCCACAAAAGCTATAGACACATTTAAACGTTCATTTTGTGCAGCAAAAATTTCAATGAGTAACTTCAAGGTCGATAGATCCAAGCAAGATTCTGAGGGACAGGATTTTTCCGTTTTTTGCATAGCTATAACGTATTAAAAGACGGTTTCCTCCAAAACTTTCATTCTCATCCGGTGAAAACACAGATATGACAGGATGATTTCAGGGAACTTAACTTTTTCAAAATTTCAATCAATCGAATCGAGAAAACCGCCGAACCGATCGATCTACTGATTCAGGGGGGGGGGGGAACTTTGGGGAAATCAGGCTCTAAAATTTCCTTCTAACCGAAGCTTTTCCTTCAATATTGACGAAGTCCATTAACCAAAAATGGTAAAATGGCATTTTTCATCTCTATTCTTGTTAACGTTACAGGCTGAATTTTTTTTTTATCAACCAATTTTGGAAGAAATTGCAGGAAAAGAAACTTCCGACTCGCTAGACAGTTAGTAGTTTCGGAGATATCGAAAGTTGAGTAAAAAAGGATCTTTTTGCATTCAATATAAGATACCTCGAAGAAAAATGGTCATATTAGAGAGTGGTAAAAAAGAGAGCAAAAATAAAATTTGATAAATATTGAAATTTTTTTCTTTCTGATTTATCCAAAGATTGCATGGCTACCGGATCTCCGAAATTGGTAACCAACAGATAAAAAAAACTAAGATCTTCAAGCTTTATAAGTTTTTTTTTTCATTTCGTAAACGACCATTTGTGAAAACAGCCTGTTGAAAATCACCCAAAGATTTTTCTGTTCCTTTTTGATTGTTGCGCGAAGTGTAATTCGCTTCAAGATGATAATTCCGACAAACATTTTTATGAAAAAGAAAATTCTTTGCCTTTACGAAGGCACATCGAGAACATTTTCGAAACATAGATGAATTCAAAATAGTAATCATCGAAATGAATATCATTTTCAATTCCCAGGCTCAGAGATCTTTAATCATGAGGTTGGAGAAATGATATTAGACTTTGTCACTGAGATGAGAGATATACTGGTTTCGGCCTTGTTGGGCCTCATCAGTATCCCGCACATCTCAGGACTTCATAAAAAACTTCAGAATTTATAGCAATTGGTTGTGAAGTAATGAGTAAAATATTACAAAGTACTAAGGTGGTGACATCCAATTGCGTCAAAATGAAGTTTCACATCTCGAATCAAATGCAAAAAAAGAAATCTGTACTTCCTCTTTCACTGAATGAGATTTTAGCAGTGGCTCTATTCAGGGCCCGCTTGCTAGTTTCTCAAAGTGATGGAAACGCCCAATTCTTTTTGTGACTGTGAAGCCTGATGTTTTTAAGAAAAAGAAAATTCACAAAAAGAATTGGGCGTTTCCATCACTTTGAGAAACTAGCAAGCGGGCCCTGAATAGAGCCACTGCTAAAATCTCATTCAGTGAAAGCGGAAGTACAGATTTCTTTTTTTGCATTTGATTGGAGATGTGAAACTTCATTTTGACGCAATTGGATGTCACCACCTTAGTACCTTGTAATATTTTACTCATTACTTTACAACCAATTGCTTCAAATTTCGAAGTTTTTTATGAAGATTTTGTCCTGAGATGTGCGGGATACTGATGAGGCCCAACAAACCAGTATATCTCTCATCTCAGTGACAAAGTCTAATATTATTTCTCCAACCTCATGATTAAAGATCTCTGAGCCTGGGAATTGAAAATGGTATTCATTTCGATGATTACTATTTTGAATTCATCTATGTTTCAAAAACATTTTTATGTTGATACGAGTGTCGATATTTCAGTTACATTTTTGAGTTAGATTTTTTTTCCTTCCCAACAAAAATTTACAATTATTTCTTGAATGTGAGGAAATAAAGTGAAGAAAATATCCAAAAGCCAGCCTGAGAACCTCTCAAAATTCCACTGAATGAAACTTCAACTCCTGAGACGGTGCTGCGTCGGAAGAAGTCAGGGGAATCACCTCGGCCAACAATACAAAAGGGGGGCTATTTCATAAACATTAAAAGTTGTGGCGTTGAAGAGAACAATAGCGAGGCAGGATGTTGATAGCGGATTTTTGCACGTAGGACCTGTAGGAAGCTAGCCAGGAATCCTGAAATTTGCATTTATATGCATATTCGTGAGTTTTAATTCGGTTTTTCAGTTCGGGGTGTTTTGCAGTCGGGCTAAGTGAGTGTGAGATTATTCAATTCGTTGTAGAAGCAGGGAATTTTCCATTGTTATTCATCACCTTGTTCGGGTGAACAAACATGAAATTCATTCACGGAAAAACGTAGATTAATATGTGTACAAATGGTCGAGAAAAAAGCTCCCGATTAAAATGGAAATGCATAAAGTTTTCCACCCAGTTGATCAAACTTTGAAATTTTTCCTGGCGAATTGCTAGGCTATCCGAAATTTATTCTGAGGGAGTTCCCTAGGAAATTCGATCGTGTAACAACTGTTCCAATGTTAGGAAATCACACTACTTGATGATTTAGAAACTTGTAAGAGAGGTATTCTACAGTAAAATTTTTCCTTCCGAACGAAATATTTACTATTTACTATGGCAATTCAAGCCATAGGTTCGTAAGGCTCTCACTCGTCTATATTACTCGCAAGCCACTCGGGTTACATAAGCACGCGCAAGAGTAGTGTGGACCGGCCCTATGTTATAGGTATCTTTTATGCAGCTGTATGGAATCTATAATATACATCGAACGGATTCGAACGTCCAGAGTGTCTGGCTCCAATGGAAAACAATGTTCAAGCTGATATCAACTACATACCCGAAGATGCGCTGTTAAGAATTGAGGATAACTAGAATTCAATGCATTGAATTGAAGAAGGCCCAAGAAAAATAAAAAAATTGGACTCTCTTATAACTTGTATAAGAATCAAAATGTGAAGATTTTTCCTTATCGTATCCTATATCAACACCTCAGAAGTAAAGTGTATTAAGTCACATTTTTCTCAGAGACGATTCATCTACAATATTGGATATACATCATTAAATTCTACCTAGTGGAAAACAGATTGCACTTCCTAGGTACATCATTTCGCTGAAAATAGCGATAAACATTCTTTGAAACAATAATTGAACTGAAAAATCTCTCTTTTGGCTGATATAGATATTGTGACTTAACACACCTTACCTCTGAGGTGCTGATATTATCATATATCCAGGTAGCGAAGCATGGAGGCATCAGGTCTACGTTTTTCGCCCTGGAGTACTCGTGAACATGCGAAAAGAAAAACATGGAAATGATGAAAATGTTCTCGAGAACAAATAATAGTAGATTACTTCACGAACCGGAATATAAATAACAAAATTAAGACCTGCCTTCCTTCGTCTTCAATTCGACCGCCTACGCCTTTTCATCTCGTATTCGTCTCCGAAAGAATTCTTCGATCACATTGGATTTAAATATACCCGAATTCAGATGAAGGAAACGGCATTCTTCCGTGATGTTCTAGAGTTCGGGAATCTTAATTTGTTGCATTTCCTTTCGGTACCATGTATATGTCTGGCCGGAGAGCAGCTTTGAACGGTCTGTCCTCAGAATTCCAATAAGTTTCGTGGTTAGGAAGCAAGGAAAGAGGAGAAAATCAATCACGCTTTTACTCCAAGGAGTCACGTAGAGAGGTATCGAGGTATTGCACGAATTCATCAACCATTCCATTTCCGAGGAAACCACCATATCAGGCAATTTCGATTATTGAAACGTAAAGAAGTATTGGTTCGTGGAAATAACTTCCTTCTTGGTTCCTTATTTCAAATTGAAATTTCCATAATTTGGTATGCGAAAACCGAGGCGAAAACAGGTTTTCAGAATTTAAAGTGCACTCACGATCCCTGATGAACACATTCGGCATAATGGTGGAAAATGAAGATCGCTATTCAATAAAAATTTGAAAAGAGTTTTGACGTTTTCTGCAAAGATTATAGAGTATAAAGATGGGAAACGAAGCGACTACAGTTATGTCAGGTTATGGTTAAAATATTTAATTAGGGTCCATTTGGCATAGATTAAATAGAGATTATTAGTAGGCTGTTGTCAATTTTGAAAGAAATACTTGAATAAATATTTTTGCTGAATGATGATTGTATTTTCTCGCGTATTTTCCTCTGAAATACCTCGAAATCTACAAGAGTAGCACCTAGCTCACTCCATAATCTTGGTTTGTGTGTTTTTCTGTAATAAATTTCGTGTTAGAAACTGGCCGAGATTCGAAATGCATGGTGAATAATTGCAGAAATAATAGAAATAATTATCTTGAATGTGCATTCTTTTCATTACCAAAGGAATGGAAATGTAAGTTTTGAAACTCGCATCATGTAACTGTCTTGTTCATTGTTTTTTATTTTCAGTGTTGTCAAATGGATAGAGGTTTCAGGGCAAAAAATATTGTTCGGGATAATTTGTTTGCGAACCGAATTTTCTTCGGTCTCATTCATTAGATCCAATAAGTTCCACTCATAGAGGCAATGGCGGTCAGAAGAACGACTAATAGAGGTGGTGGTTCTCTTGACGACCCTTCCTGCAGTTCGACCCATCTTCTAGACCCTCTGTACAAGATATGTATGAATCTGGTCCAAAACAACTGTTTGATTTATCGATGTTTGTTTTATCGAGAGTTCACAGTATGAATAAGTTCTTGAAATTGTTATAATAATTCTCTAATATGTGAACAAATTCTTGAAATGTTCCCAATTTCATCATTATTCCATTGTAGTTGATTTTACACAATCATTTCAAATACAAATATAAAGAATCCAAAACGTATTTCATTTGATTCAAAACAATGTGTGAATGGAAAATATAATCCTGATCAAAAAACGGAGCTCTGCTTTTGTTTCTGTAAAAGCTCGACAAAGAATACTCATTTTAATGGAAATTTATGAAAAGTATAATTCGAATTTCGCGCCTATCAAAATAATTTTCTGTACTGAATTATGTTTTCAGCGCCATCTAAGTGTCAAAGGTAGGAAACTATCCAAAAATCGTAATCGGATTTTAGTACCACAGATGTAAGGGCGTTTCCTATCTTTCTAACTCTATAATCTTTGGTTTGGTTTTCTGTTATCACCTCCACAAATACGAATTGAAACGAATGACAGAGATTGGTTCCACAAAACTTCGATTGTACCATTAAATTAAGTGGAGCCACCGCGATTCGTTGAAATTTCAACACGAATGATTCGATTGGTTCGAATTTACGTGAAGTTTTTTAATCGTACAATTAAAGCTTCGTGAAATCGGATTGCGGATTTCGTTAATCACAGCAGACCTCTTGAAATATAGTGCTGACATGTGGCACTATAACCTATTATTCGAGTTGAGTGATCGAAAATAAGGTTTCCTATACTGATATCGATATCTGGATTCATCAGTGAAACGAACACTACACCATTGATCGTTCCAATTGATATGTTGCCTTGCTCATTCCAGTCTTAGACGCTTATGATCATGAGTTGATGGAACTCTTTTGAATGGACGTCTAGAACCTAGATTCACCTCTCTCAAAAGTAGTCTGATGGTTTCGACATTGGACACCATCTGCATTTTGAAGATTATTCCCTAGCATTCCACCCGAAGATGTGGGCTTGCTTCTTGATTCTAAACAGATGTTGTTTACCGTCGTCCACCAAGCCTGATAGTCTTTCCGACACGGAACCTGTGTCCCTAAACCTATTCCATAGTCGAGATATCAAACTTTGGCTGACTTGAAGCCTTTTCGCCACTACAACAGAGTTGGGACACCCTGTAGTATTCTGATAACCTTAGTAGCCTCAGTGTTTGTTAATTTACATCTTCGCATTCTTGGAAAATGATTTTCAAATCAAAGCCAACTGCATTTCAAAATAAAAATATTCATGATTCGTGAAGAATATGCAAAGAACCAAACTTCAGAAAAAAGATCATAGTGATTTTTATTGGATCGATTCGAGTTGTTGTTGCGTTCTGAATGATTTCACAGCGATTTTCTAGGAGATTACATACTTTTCAAAACGATTGAATACGATATTCCCAACTCTTGTATGTCAACTACAACTAACCGCTATGAACAGCTGTTGCAAACCGTCTTAAGTAAAGTTTTTACATCAACGGAATATTTCAGAAATGATACCGAAACGTTGTCTTCTCATGTAGAACTTTCATGGAGTAGCTCATCGAGGATAACCTGTTTACACCGAAAACTTCCAGTTATTAAATAAATAAATGAAGAAAAACAAAAGAGAGGCTTCAAAGCAAATTGACTTCACCGATCGAAACCAACTTGGTTCCAAAGTAAAGAGACCTTCAAACCAATTAATTGTCTTCATTCGAGAAGCCCGACGAACCACTCTCCATTCAAAACACTTGCCATTTCACCGCCGTAATCAGCAGTTCGTCATTCCACTCGTAACCCTTAATAGAACTTGTCAATAGCGTTCAAAATCCTTTCGTGAAAACCCCAACATCAAAGCCATATACCGAATTTCCTGCGCGCCAACTTCCAACCAAATTGGAAAGATATAAAAGTGTTGACAAAATTAACAACGAATCCTCGCATATTCAGGGACCCGCCGGAAAATTTTCAGAGTTTTCCACGACGATATTTCCCCCGGAAGGACCGGGGTGTTTGAACAGACCCGATAGCTGGAACTTCTCCTTGCAGAGTTCCGAAATACGCTCGTTACAAAGTTGATAATAATTAAAAAGTTCCTGAAAACTTGTTTAAAGACGACACTGGCGTATGAAGCCAGACTTACTTTCGAATAATACAATAAGTAAATACCTGCAGGATGCGATTGGGAATGGGTGCTTGAATAGCGGGGTAAAAATTTCATGGCAAGTTTGAAGTTGAATTTGTTCGTGACTTCAGTTCATGGACCAATTTCGCCAATCTTTTATCTACTAACTCCATATGAAATCTTCATAGTATTAGGAAGAGTCAATACACAAATATTACCTTCATCAATACTGATTGGAAATTCAGACCCCTGGAGTATCAACCAACAATTGAAGAACCAGTTAAGTTAATGCTCGGGTTAATGTGAATACAACCGAACGTGAAATTTTCAAAACCATCAAATCCGAGGTGAAAATACTGTTAATTTGACGTTATCAACTAAAATTCTGGGAGTTAACATCGATTGTGAGCTCAATTAGGGGAATCACGTTGATGTGCTTTATAAGAAACTCAAGAGTGTACTATATACAGGGTCTTTCACGAGGAACCTCACCCATACTTATACGGGAAACTACTGAACGTATTTTCATGAAATTCAGCACTTGTAAGTATTTCACGATGCTGATGAAATCTAAAATATTTTCAAGGCATGAGCACTTCCGGTTTTTCCGGAAATGACGTCAACTTCCGTTTTTCAAATTAGAACACCATTTTTTTATTGCAGAAATAGATGCCTTAGAAAATTTCAAGTTATTTTGATGTAACATTTTTCAGTTTTGGTTGGAAAATTCTCTCTGAGCGGGAAAATTCGAAAAAAAAATCGAAAATAGAGCTCCGCTGAAACAAGAATAACTTCGAGGTTTTTGAATGGAAAATTTTCATTTTTGGGATTTTTCAAGATGTAAGATTGATGTATCCACTTTAAAAATCGAAATCGCGATTCATGATACAGGGGGTGAAAAAATCGCTTTCAAAGTTAGGGATGACAAAATCGTGAAAAATCAATTTTTTCAAATTAGAACCCCATTTTTTTAAGGCAGATATTGAATCTACGTTAAAAAATAATGTGAGTGTATGCATCACACCCTTGCCCTAAAGTGGATATTTTCTGAGTTATTCACAAAAAACTGTTTTTCGTCTTGAATTTTCAGCTATTTCTTTTCCCTTCACGCCAAAAACATGAGATACCATTAACAGAACCATGACAAACTTGAGAAATGTCGGATCTTTCGTTAAGAAAACTATACACAGAGAAAAAAGTGTAGTAGAAGATGAGAACAACGAAATAACAGTTCTTGCATATTTTCGTGTGAATCCTCAAAATTCTCTCAAAGATGCCGAGATTGATCTGGGATTATCTCAATCGAGTGTTTGGAGAATATTAAAAAAACATAAAATGCACCCATATAAATTCAATAGGGTACAGCATTTGAAGGAAACAGATTTCGTCAGGAGAACAGAGTTTTGCGAAGCTATGATGATTCGATTTCAAGAGAATGAAAACTTTTTGGACTGCATAATTTGGACAGATGAATCTAAATTCACAAAGAATGGTTCTTTCAATAGGCATAACAGTCATTATTGGGATGAAGAGAACAACCACCACTTCAGACAATGGAACTTTCAAGAGACCTGGAGTTTCAATGTTTTTTGCGCCATCAAAAATAATGCAATTCTCGATGTTCACATTCATGATGGGACTTTAACTGGTAAGATAGAACACTACACATGTTTGCATTATTTAAAGAATGTTCTCCCTTAGGAGATAGATATTCTGACATATTGACTCAAGTAATTGAGCCGCTAGTACAGAACCATAATGACTTATGGTATCAACAAGATGGCGCGCCTCCACACAATTCACTCAATGTGTCAAATATCCTCTACAGGCTATTTGAATATCGATGGTTGGCGAACAATGGTCCACATCTTTGGCCACCACGTTCTCCCGATTTAACTCCTTTCGACTATTATGTTTGGGGTAGGATAAAAAATATTGTCTACTCAACTCCCCTGACTGATAAAGAGGACTGCATAGAACGAGTCAGAAATGCGTTCAGGTTTGTTTAGATTTTTAGATTCATAGTTTTGAAACTCAATTTGGTTTTTAAACACTTTTGCAGATCTCTTCCTCATGATGAAATAAGAAGAGCAACACACGAAGCATTCCTGAGACGTATAAATAAATGTCTAGAAATTATCGGTCAAAACTTTGAGCATCTTCTCTAGTTATAACTGCGAGAGTTTGCCATGGCTCTCCTAATAGTAACTTGAAGTCGGTTTCAAGAAGGGGTGAAAAATCTACAGCATGGTTCAAATAACAGTTCCTGAAAATTTAATCTTTTTGGCGTGAAGGGAAAAGAAATAGCTGAAAATTCAAGACGAAAAACAGTTTTTTGTGAATAACTCAGAAAATATCCATTTTAGGGCAAGGGTGTGATGCATACACTCACCTTATTTTTTAACGTAGATTCAATATCTGCCTTAAAAAAATGGGGTTCTAATTTGAAAAAATTGATTTTTCACGATTTTGTCATCCCTAACTTTGAAAGCGATTTTTTCACCACCTGTATCATGAATCGCGATTTCGATTTTTAAAGTGGATACATCAATCTTACATCTTGAAAAATCTCAAAAATGAAAATTTTCCATCCAAAAACCTCGAAGCTATTCTTGTTTCAGCGGAGCTCTATTTTCGATATTTTTTTCGAATTTTCCCGCTCAGAGAGAATTTTCCAACCAAAACTGAAAAATGTTATATCAAAATAACTTGAAATTTTCTAAGGAATCTATTTCTGCAATAAAAAAATGGTGTTCTAATTTGAAAAACGGAAGTTGACGTCATTTCCGGAAAAACCGGAAGTGCTCATGCCTTGAAGATATTTTAGATTTCATCAGCATCGTGAAATACTTATAAGTGCTGAATTTCATGAAAATACGTTCAGTAGTTTTCCGTATAAATATGGGTGAGGTTCCTCGTGAAAGACCCTGTATATGATCGAGTATATGATAAGAGTTATGTCTCGGCGAGTGGACAGAGAACTCTCAAGATCAGTTTACTTAGCGAATTTTGAATCCCTTCTGAGGTTCAGTAAGCTTAAATTACTCACATTTCCTGGATAGTATGTTTTGGGTTGCATTCTATTCTTCAAAAATTTCCTCAATATTTTGACGATCATTCAGATACAAGTAATACGAGGTGTACTATTCCTTTCCATATTCCGAGACATTGATTTCGAATGTGGAAACTTACTCAAGAATTCTTATAATTTTCATTCCAGACCTCCTAACTGTGATTTTAAAGTATTTTGTTTTGCTGACGTATTCTCTTCTTTTCTTTTTTAGTATTTTCTGAGATATCGAATTTTTCAAAATAGGGGATGAAATTTCACCCCCTGGATCCCTATGCAAGTTGACGATATTTTCATCAAATGTTCGAATCGATATAATAGTCCAACCTAATGAGTTTAATTATGCTCCGTTTAGTAATTTCTGAGAAATCGAATTTTTCAAAATAGGGGATGAAATTTCACCCCTTGGCTCCCTTTGCAAGTGGACGAAATTTTCACCAAATGTTCGAATCGGTATAGCAGTACTACGTACCGAGTTTAATTGTGCTCCGTTGAGCATTTTAAGAGATATCGAATTTTTCAAAATAGGGGATGAAATTTCACCCCCTGGATCCCTATGCAAGTTGACGATATTTTCATCAAATGTTCGAATCGATATAATAGTCCCACCTAATGAGTTTAATTATGCTCCGTTTAGTATTTTCTGAGATATCGAATTTTTCAAAATAGGCGATGAAATTTCACCCCCTGGCTCCCTTTGCAAGTGGACGAAATTTTCACCAAATGTTCGAATCGGTATAACAGTACTACGTACCGAGTTTAATTGTGCTCCGTTGAGTATTTTACGAGATATCGAATTTTTCAAAATAGGGGATGAAATTTCACCCCTGGATCCCTATGCAAGTTGACGATATTTTCATCAAATGTTCGAATCGATATAATAGTCACACCTACCGAGTTTAATTGTGCTCCGTTGAGTATTTTCCGAGATATGGAATTTTTTAAAATAGGGGATGAAATTTCACCCCCTGGCTCCCTTTGCAAGTGGACAAAATTTTCACCACATGTTCGAATCCATAATACAGTACTACGTACCGAGTTTAATTGTGCTCCGTTGAGGACTTTCCAAGATATCGAATTTTTCAAAATAAGGGATGAAATTTCACCCACTGGCTCCCTCTGCAAGTGGACAAAATTTTCACCACATATTCGAATCCATATAACAGTACTACGTACCGAGTTTAATTGTGCTCCGTTGAGTACTTTCCGAGATATCGAATTTTTCAAAATAAGGGATGAAATTTCACCCCCTGGCTCCCTCTGCAAGTGGACGAAATTTTCACCAAATGTTCGAATCCATATAACAGTACTACGTACCGAGTTTAATTGTGCTCCGTTTAGTATTTTCTGAGATATCGAATTTTTCAAAATAGGGGATGAAATTTCACCCCTGGCTCCCTTTGCAAGTGGACGAAATTTTCACCAAATGTTCGAATCGGTATAACAGTACTACGTACCGAGTTTAATTGTGCTCCGTTGAGTATTTTACGAGATATCGAATTTTTCAAAATAGGGGATGAAATTCCACCCCCTGTATTCCTATGCAAGTTGACGATATTTTCATGAAATGTTCGGATCGATATAATAGTCACACCTACCGAGTTTAATTGTGCTCCGTTGAGTATTTTCCGAGATGTCGAATTTTTCAAAATAGGGGATGAAATTTCACCCTCTGGATCCCTTTGCAAGGGAACGAAATTTCCAGGCAATATTCACATCAAAATAACAATTCCGCATGCCGAGTGTCACTATGCTCTCGTCGGATATTTTCCGTGATAATGTAATGATCCAAGGAAATATTCCCTATATAGCGGATCACTGATATTTCATATCTTTCCGAAATAGCTCCGTTAAAATCAACCCTCGTTTCCTGTAGAAGTCTTTTTTTAATAGAAATTCAATAAAGTTTGACATCCCTTGTTCATTATTTATGCGAATCAGCCGTGTTACACTGTTCATCTTACTGCAGATCCGTACGCCACTGGACACCGCGTTCGGGCGTTTCCGACAAACGGTCTGATGGATTTGGTCTGATAGGTTCACACCGGTGAATTTGTCTATTGTGCAAAATGAGTATTCTTTCAATGAATTATATTTTTTTCAATTAAGAATAAGGAAAATCTTGACCGGTGTGAACCTACCAGACCAAATCCATCAGACCGTTTGTCGGAAACGCCCGAACGCGGTGTCCAGTGGCGTACTGATCTGCAGTAAGATGAATGGTTTAACACGGCTGATTCGCATAAATAATGAACAAGGGATGTCAGACTTTATTGAATTTCTATTAAAAAAAGACTTCTACAGGAAACGAGGGTTGATTTTAACGGAGCTACTTCGGAAAGATATGAAATATCAGTGATCCGCTATACAGGGTCTTTCACGAGGAACCTCACCCATATTTATACGGGAAACTACTGAACGTATTTTCATGAAATTCAGCACTTATAAGTATTTCACGATGCTGATGAAATCTAAAATATTTTCAAGGCATGAGCACCTCCGGTTTTTCCGGAAATGACGTCAACTTCCGTTTTTCAAATTAGAACACCATTTTTTCATTGCAGAAATAGATTCCTCAGAAAATTTTAAGTTATTTTGATGTAACATTTTTCAGTTTTGGTTGGAAAATTCTCTCTGAGCGGGAAAATTCGAAAAAAAAATCGAAAATAGAGCTCCGCTGAAACAAGAATAACTTCGAGGTTTTTTGATGGAAAATTTTCATTTTTGGGATTTTTCAAGATGTAAGATTGATGTATCCACTTTAAAAATCGAAATCGCGATTCATGATACAGGGGGTGAAAAAATCGCTTTCAAAGTTAGGGATGACAAAATCGTGAAAAATCAATTTTTTCAAATTAGAACCCCATTTTTTTATGGCAGATATTGAATCTACGTTAAAAAATAATGTGAGTGTATGCATCACACCCTCGCCCTAAAATGGATATTTTCTGAGTTATTCACAAAAAACTGTTTTTCGTCTTGAATTTTCAGCTATTTCTTTTCCCTTCACGCCAAAAAGATGAAATTTTCAGGAGATAGATATTCTGACATATTGACTCAAATAATTGAGCCGCTAGTACAGAACCATAATGACTTATGGTATCAACAAGATGGCGCGCCTCCACACAATTCACTCAATGTGTCAAATATCCTCTACAGGCTATTTGAAGATCGATGGTTGGCGATCAATGGTCCACATCTTTGGCCACCACGTTCTCCCGATTTAACTCCTTTAGACTATTATGTTTGGGGTAGGATAAAAAATATTGTCTACTCAACTCCCCTGACTGATAAAGAGGACTGCATAGAACGAGTCAGAAATGCGTTCAGGTTTGTTTAGATTTCTAGATTCATAGTTTTGAAACTCAATTTGGTTTTTAAACACTTTTGCAGATCTCCCGATGAAATAAGAAGAGCAACGCACGAAGCATTCCTGAGACGTATAAATAAATGTCTAGAAATTAACGGTCAAAACTTTGAGCATCTTCTCTAGTTATATCTGCGAGAGTTTGCCATGGTTCTCCTAATAGTAACTTGACTTCGGTTTCAAGAAGGGGTGAAAAATCTACAGCATGGTTCAAATAACAGTTGCTGAAAATTTCATCTTTTTGGCGTGAAGGGAAAAGAAATAGCTGAAAATTCAAGACGAAAAACAGTTTTTTGTGAATAACTCAGAAAATATCCATTTTAGGTCGAGGGTGTGATGCATACACTCACATTATTTTTTAACGTAGATTCAATATCTGCCATAAAAAAATGGGGTTCTAATTTGAAAAAATTGATTTTTCACGATTTTGTCATCCCCAACTTTGAAAGCGATTTTTTCACCCCCTGTATCATGAATCGCGATTTCGATTTTTAAAGTGGATACATCAATCTTACATCTTGAAAAATCCCAAAAATGAAAATTTTCCATCAAAAAACCTCGAAGTTATTCTTGTTTCAGCGGAGCTCTATTTTCGATTTTTTTTCGAATTTTCCCGCTCAGAGAGAATTTTCCAACCAAAACTGAAAAATGTTACATCAAAATAACTTAAAATTTTCTAAGGAATCTATTTCTGCAATGAAAAAATGGTGTTCTAATTTGAAAAACGGAAGTTGACGTCATTTCCGGAAAAACCGGAGGTGCTCATGCCTTGAAAATATTTTAGATTTCATCAGCATCGTGAAATACTTATAAGTGCTGAATTTCATGAAAATACGTTCAGTAGTTTCCCGTATAAATATGGGTGAGGTTCCTCGTGAAAGACCCTGTATAGGGAATATTTCGTTGGATCATTACATTAAAATTCGATATCTCGGAAAATACTGAACGGAGCACAATTAAACTCGGTACGTAGTACTGTTATATGGATTCGAACATGTGGTGAAAATTCCGTCCACTTGCAGAGGGAGCCAGGGGGTCAAATTACATCCCCTATTTTGAAAAATTCGATATCTCGGAAAATCCTCAACGGAGCACAATTAAACTCGGTACGTAGTACTGTTATATGGGTTCGAACATGTGGTGAAAATTTTGTCCACTTGCAGAGGGAGACAGGGGGTGAAATTTCATCCCCTATTTTGAAAAATTCGATATCTCGGAAAATACTCAACGGAGCACAATTAAACTCGGTAGATGTGACTATTATATCGATTCGAACATTTGATGAAAATTTTGTCCACTTGCAGAGGGAGCCAGGGGGTGAAATAACATCCCCTATTTTGAAAAATTCGATATCTCGGAAAATCCTCAACGGAGCACAATTAAACTCGGTACGTAGTACTGTTATATGAATTCGAACATTTGACGAAAATTTTGTCCACTTGCAGAGGGAGGCAGGGGGTGAAATAACATCCCCTATTTTGAAAAATTCGATATCTCGGAAAATACTCAACGGAGCACAATTAAACTCGGTACGTAGTACTGTTATATGGATTCGAACATGTGGTGAAAATTTTGTTCACTTGCAGAGGGAGCCAGGGGGTGAAATTACATCCCCTATTTTGAAAAATTCGATATCTCGGAAAATACTCAACGGAGCACAATTAAACTCGGTACTTAGTACTGTTATATGGATTCGAACATGTGGTGAAAATTTTGTCCACTTGCAGAGGGAGCCAGGGGGTGAAATTACATCCCCTATTTTGAAAAATTCGATATATCGGAAAATACTCAACGGAGCACAATTAAACTCGGTAGATGTGACTATTATATCGATTCGAACATTTGATGAAAATTTTGTCCACTTGCAGAGGGAGCCAGGGGGTCAAATTACATCCCCTATTTTGAAAAATTCGATATCTGGGAAAATACTCAACGGAGCACAATTAAAGTCGGTACGTAGTACTGTTATAT
Organism: Hippodamia convergens; assembly: GCA_038502775.1. NCBI lineage: Eukaryota > Metazoa > Arthropoda > Insecta > Coleoptera > Coccinellidae > Hippodamia > Hippodamia convergens. Next base: position 1,059,814 of record JAVSIQ010000801.1, on the reverse strand, counting down.
GAATTCGAACATGTGGTGAAAATTCCGTCCACTTGCAGAGGGAGCCAGAGGGTGAAATTACATCCCCTATTTTGAAAAATTCGATATCTCGGAAAATCCTCAACGGAGCACAATTAAACTCGGTACGTAGTACTGTTATATGGATTCGAACATGTGGTGAAAATTTTGTCCACTTGCAGAGGGAGCCAGGGGGTGAAATTACATCCCCTATTTTGAAAAATTCGATATCTCGGAAAATACTCAACGGAGCACAATTAAACTCGGTAGATGTGACTATTATATCGATTCGAACATTTGATGAAAATTTTGTCCACTTGCAGAGGGAGCCAGGAGGTGAAATTACATCCCCTATTTTGAAAAATTCGATATCTCGGAAAATACTCGACGGACAAAATTTTCACCACATGTTCGAATCCATATAACAGTACTACGTACCGAGTTAAATTGTGCTCCGTTTAGTATTTTCCGAGATATCGAATTTTTCAAAATAGGGGATGAAATTTCACCCCCTGGCTCCCTCTGCAAGTGGACAAAATTTTCACCACATGTTTGAATTCATATAACAGTATTACGTATTGAGTTTAATTGTGCTCCGTTGAGGATTTTCCGAGATATCGAATTTTTCAAAATAGGGGATGAAATTTTTCCCCCTGGCTCCCTCTGCAAGTGGACAAAATTTTCATCAAATGTTCGAATCGATATAATAGTCACACCTACCGAGATTAATTGTGCTCCGTTTGGTATTTTCCGAGATATCGAATTTTTCAAAATAGGGGATGTAATTTGACCCCCTGGCTCCCTCTGCAAGTGGACGGAATTTTCACCACATGTTCGAATCCATATAACAGTACTACGTACCGACTTTAATTGTGCTCCGTTGAGTATTTTCCGAGATATCGAATTTTTCAAAATAGGGGATGTAATTTGACCCCCTGGCTCCCTCTGCAAGTGGACAAAATTTTCATCAAATGTTCGAATCGATATAATAGTCACATCTACCGAGTTTGATTGTGCTCCGTTGAGTTTTTTCCGAGATATCGAATTTTTCAAAATAGGGGATGTAATTTGACCCCCTGGCTCCCTCTGCAAGTGGACAAAATTTTCATCAAATGTTCGAATCGATATAATAGTCACATCTACCGAGTTTAATTGTGCTCCGTTGAGTATTTTCCGAGATATCGAATTTTTCAAAATAGGGGATGTTATTTCACCCCCTGGCTCCCTCTGCAAGTGGACAAAATTTTCGTCAAATGTTCGAATCCATATAACAGTACTACGTACCGAGTTTAATTGTGCTCCGTTGAGGATTTTCCGAGATATCGAATTTTTCAAAATAGGGGATGTTATTTCACCCACTGGCTCCCTCTGCAAGTGGACAAAATTTTCATCAAATGTTCGAATCGATATAATAGTCACATCTACCGAGTTTAATTGTGCTCCGTTGAGTATTTTCCGAGATATCGAATTTTTCAAAATAGGGGATGAAATTTCACCCCCTGTCTCCCTCTGCAAGTGGACAAAATTTTCACCACATGTTCGAACCCATATAACAGTACTACGTACCGAGTTTAATTGTGCTCCGTTGAGGATTTTCCGAGATATCGAATTTTTCAAAATAGGGGATGTAATTTGACCCCCTGGCTTCCTCTGCAAGTGGACGGAATTTTCACCACATGTTCGAATCCATATAACAGTACTACGTACCGACTTTAATTGTGCTCTGTTGAGTATTTTCCGAGATATCGAATTTTTCAAAATAGGGGATGAAATTTTTCCCCCTGGCTCCCTCTGCAAGTGGACAAAATTTTCATCAAATGTTCGAATCGATATAATAGTCACACCTACCGAGATTAATTGTGCTCCGTTAGGTATTTTCCGAGATATCGAATTTTTCAAAATAGGGGATGTAATTTGACCCCCTGGCTCCCTCTGCAAGTGGACGGAATTTTCACCACATGTTCGAATCCATATAACAGTACTACGTACCGACTTTAATTGTGCTCCGTTGAGTATTTTCCGAGATATCGAATTTTTCAAAATAGGGGATGTAATTTGACCCCCTGGCTCCCTCTGCAAGTGGACAAAATTTTCATCAAATGTTCGAATCGATATAATAGTCACATCTACCGAGTTTAATTGTGCTCCGTTGAGTTTTTTCCGAGATATCGAATTTTTCAAAATAGGGGATGTAATTTGACCCCCTGGCTCCCTCTGCAAGTGGACAAAATTTTCACCACATGTTCGAATCCATATAACAGTACTACGTACCGAGTTTAATTGTGCTCCGTTGAGTATTTTCCGAGATATCGAATTTTTCAAAATAGGGGATGTAATTTCACCCCCTGGCTCCCTCTGCAAGTGGACAAAATTTTCACCACATGTTCGAATCCATATAACAGTACTACGTACCGAGTTTAATTGTGCTCCGTTGAGTATTTTCCGAGATATCGAATTTTTCAAAATAGGGGATGTAATTTGACCCCCTGGCTCCCTCTGCAAGTGGACAAAATTTTCATCAAATGTTCGAATCGATATAATAGTCACATCTACCGAGTTTGATTGTGCTCCGTTGAGTATTTTCCGAGATATCGAATTTTTCAAAATAGGGGATGTTATTTCACCCCCTGGCTCCCTCTGCAAGTGGACAAAATTTTCGTCAAATGTTCGAATCCATATAACAGTACTACGTACCGAGTTTAATTGTGCTCCGTTGAGGATTTTCCGAGATATCGAATTTTTCAAAATAGGGGATGTTATTTCACCCCCTGGCTCCCTCTGCAAGTGGACAAAATTTTCATCAAATGTTCGAATCGATATAATAGTCACATCTACCGAGTTTAATTGTGCTCCGTTGAGTATTTTCCGAGATATCGAATTTTTCAAAATAGGGGATGAAATTTCACCCCCTGTCTCCCTCTGCAAGTGGACAAAATTTTCACCACATGTTCGAACCCATATAACAGTACTACGTACCGAGTTTAATTGTGCTCCGTTGAGGATTTTCCGAGATATCGAATTTTTCAAAATAGGGGATGTAATTTGACCCCCTGGCTTCCTCTGCAAGTGGACGGAATTTTCACCACATGTTCGAATCCATATAACAGTACTACGTACCGACTTTAATTGTGCTCTGTTGAGTATTTTCCGAGATATCGAATTTTTCAAAATAGGGGATGAAATTTTTCCCCCTGGCTCCCTCTGCAAGTGGACAAAATTTTCATCAAATGTTCGAATCGATATAATAGTCACACCTACCGAGATTAATTGTGCTCCGTTTGGTATTTTCCGAGATATCGAATTTTTCAAAATAGGGGATGTAATTTGACCCCCTGGCTCCCTCTGCAAGTGGACGGAATTTTCACCACATGTTCGAATCCATATAACAGTACTACGTACCGACTTTAATTGTGCTCCGTTGAGTATTTTCCGAGATATCGAATTTTTCAAAATAGGGGATGTAATTTGACCCCTGGCTCCCTCTGCAAGTGGACAAAATTTTCATCAAATATTCGAATCGATATAATAGTCACATCTACCGAGTTTAATTGTGCTCCGTTGAGTTTTTTCCGAGATATCGAATTTTTCAAAATAGGGGATGTAATTTGACCCCCTGGCTCCCTCTGCAAGTGGACAAAATTTTCACCACATGTTCGAACCCATATAACAGTACTACGTACCGAGTTTAATTGTGCTCCGTTGAGGATTTTCCGAGATATCGAATTTTTCAAAATAGGGGATGTAATTTGACCCCCTGGCTTCCTCTGCAAGTGGACGGAATTTTCACCACATGTTCGAATCCATATAACAGTACTACGTACCGACTTTAATTGTGCTCTGTTGAGTATTTTCCGAGATATCGAATTTTTCAAAATAGGGGATGAAATTTTTCCCCCTGGCTCCCTCTGCAAGTGGACAAAATTTTCATCAAATGTTCGAATCGATATAATAGTCACACCTACCGAGATTAATTGTGCTCCGTTTGGTATTTTCCGAGATATCGAATTTTTCAAAATAGGGGATGTAATTTGACCCCCTGGCTCCCTCTGCAAGTGGACGGAATTTTCACCACATGTTCGAATCCATATAACAGTACTACGTACCGACTTTAATTGTGCTCCGTTGAGTATTTTCCGAGATATCGAATTTTTCAAAATAGGGGATGTAATTTGACCCCCTGGCTCCCTCTGCAAGTGGACAAAATTTTCATCAAATGTTCGAATCGATATAATAGTCACATCTACCGAGTTTAATTGTGCTCCGTTGAGTTTTTTCCGAGATATCGAATTTTTCAAAATAGGGGATGTAATTTGACCCCCTGGCTCCCTCTGCAAGTGGACAAAATTTTCACCACATGTTCGAATCCATATAACAGTACTACGTACCGAGTTTAATTGTGCTCCGTTCAGTATTTTCCGAGATATCGAATTTTAATGTAATGATCCAACGAAATATTCCCTATATAGCGGATCACTGATATTTCATATCTTTCCGAAGTAGCTCCGTTAAAATCAACCCTCGTTTCCTGTAGAAGTCTTTTTTTAATAGAAATTCAATAAAGTCTGACATCCCTTGTTCATAATTTATGCGAATCAGCCGTGTTAAACCATTCATCTTACTGCAGATCCGTACGCCACTGGACACCGCGTTCGGGCGTTTCCGACAAACGGTCTGATGGATTTGGTCTGGTAGGTTCACACCGGTAAAATCTTGTAATAGACTCGTTTATTAATTTAGCGAACAATGGACTCGAACAAGAATCTCTTGATTTTTAATCGCTGTCATTAATAAACTAGATGAATAAATAATTCCCTATTGCAGTTGAGTTTCTTTCAGGAAATGCAGAATCCTTACATAATTAATTTCAATCGATATACCGCTCGTCACTATTCCAAATTGAAGGGAGCAATAGATCATCGTATTTCATCACATTCGAAAATCATTATCTCCAAGAACCACTACCTGATAAATATGTCATTACCTCCCAGAGTACATGTAGGGTGAAAGGCTTTTGCTCTATCTCCTGTCAAACATATATAGGATGACTCCACATAATATTCTACTCAATCACAGATCGATTTCAATCAAGTCTAGTCTGACAACCAATAAACTCAAAATTAGCAAACAGGTTCATCGAGTGTATAAAACGCGTCATGTGATTACGATATCATTAAATCCTAGTTGAAAATTAAAGTGACGTGCACTAAATTAATACGAATCCAGCTAAAATTTCTGTGCCAGGGGCTATTACAAGCTGGTGGGTTTGTCAGCATAAGAGAGGGGTTGTTGTGGATAACCATATTTCGCAATTATGCTGCGAAGGGTAGTTGCCGTTAGGAAATTAATATTGTACAACAATAATTAAATTGAATATCATGGGGAGGACCAACGATGACCAGTTGAAGAGGGGAGCTTCAACAAACAATATGTTTTTTCCGCTTTCTCTGATCAATAAGGATAATGGGTTTCAACTCATATCAAATATTTGTCGACGGCGTTGATAGGATTGTTTCATATATAAGTTTTCTATTGATTGGTAGATTAATTTAAATCTCTCAAGATCAGTTATCTGTCACCACGATAATGCATGCTTTGGAAGATCGCAAAAACCTGCATTTTTGAGCACCCAGAAGTTCCACGTTTCTCAACACTCGAAGAAGCGGTTGGAGCGTTCAGAATGCATGTTTCGGAGGAACGTCAATCACGTGCTTCGACAGTTAGTTCAAACCGAGGTTCAAACTGATACAAAAGTGTAGTAGTATAGAGCTTTTTAAAAACAAGAAAATTCTTTGCCTTTACGAAGGCACATCGAGAACATTTTAGAAACATAGATGAAAATGGTATTTATTTCGATGATTACTATTTTGAATTCATCTATGTTTCAAAAAAAGTATAGATCTTCATGGGTTAGTGCCTTGAGAAACAATGAAACGACTTCCGATAAAATACTTGTCGAGATACTTGCTTATGTTCTCTGATCCCGAAATAAAAAGCAACCCACGTAGATTCAAATTGGCGAATTCGAGAATGGAACAATTTCACGATCTTGCTCACTCGAGTTTGAATCGAAATATAATTTCACTCAGAAGGTCCAAACAAAGAAAGCGGGAGTTTTATTTCACAACTCTTCAGAACGCTTGACTGAATTAATGAATTCCCAAAAATGCTTCCAATTTCCCATCGACCCTTCCAGGAGCCAGTCTCAACCCCTTCACGAGCCCCGTTTCTTAATTGTTCATCGTCAAAGTTGAGGAAAAAAAATCCGTCGGGTGGAAAAAGCACTTCGATTATCATCCTAAACAGATCAGTTATCTGGTCCGCGTGACAGCCCAGATGTCGGAACGACGTGAAAGCGATGTAAAACATCCCGAAATGTAATTTGGTATTCAAAAACGACTCAGGTGGAATATCGCAAACAAGGAATTAAGCGGAGTGTAAAGCATTTGATTACGAAAATTGATGAAATCGAGCCTGTCGCGAGGCCGTAATAGATGGAGAGACGGCACAGCTGCTGCTTTTCTCTAGCGTTCCTCCCTGTCAAAAAGGCGAGAGAAAGAAGCGAGGAAGCGTCGAGATTACTCGGGATTTTATCGCGGTTAATATTGAATTCAAATAGGTGTTATGACCGTGCAATGAAATGAAAGCTCCACTTTTTCAATTTAACCCAAGATTTCTTCGAAAAAGTTGATGAAGAATTTTCTATAACGAGCAGAAAAGCGTTTTCTGAGACTCACTTTCGTTTACTATTGGGGCATTTTGTGTGATTATCGGTTTGGTGTCTCGTTTTGTGTAAATACTTTCGATTATGAGTGGGAGCGTGAGTTTATTAATGAGTTCAAGTAAAGTTTCATAACCATTAATTTTTCACTTTGAAAATAACCTCATATGATTCAAAAATAGACTGCAAAGCTAACTTTGGTCCTCTTCTGATAGTGATCAGGAATTTTTTTTGGAGTCGACAGTATATAGTCTAGATAAAGCTAGCCAAGGCTTGAAGCATCAGATGTCAATTCATAGATGTTTTAATCTGAAGCTGGGGAAATTAACTCAGATTTTTTCACTGAGACAAAAAAATATACCGATTTCAACCTGATTTCGCACATCCGTATCCCTTAACCCTCTCAGACGAAATTATCCTAAAAAACATTTTCTTTCGAAGCAACTACACCTTTTCCAATTGTAATTCAGAAAACGTAAAATGTTATTCAGAATAGCAAATTGAATTTCAGAAGATGCAAATTGTAATTCAGAATAGTGAATTGATTTTCAGATATGGCCATTTGAATTTCAGAATAGTGATATGTAATTCAGAAAGCGTAATTTGATTTTCAGAATAGTGATATGTAATTCAGAAAGGGTAATTTGAAATTCAGAAAATATAAATTGTAATTCAGAATTGGTGATTTGAAATTCGGAAATGGGAAATTGTAATTCAGAAAAAGGAAATTGCAATTCGGAATTGGTTGCATGTACTCCCGAAATAATGAACATGAATATGTACCTATTTATATCTATGTTATATAGTACATATATCTAATACTATTCAGAAATAAATATTACATTTTCTGAAATTCAATTGATAACTTCTGAATTACAATTTCTTTTTTCTGAAATTGAGTTTGCCATATCTGAATTTCAATTCACTATTCTGAATTACAACTTTGTTTTTCTGAATTCCAACTTCCTAATCTGAAATCTGAATTTCAATTTCGCTCTTCTGAAATTGAATTAACTATTCTGAAATTCAATTTCTGTTTTCTAAATTACATATTCCTATTCTGAAATACATGTTCCCTTTTCTGAAATTCAACTTTGATTTTCTGAATTACAACTGTAAAAGGTGTAGTTTAATCCCTCTAAGCTGACTTCTCAGTGAAAAAAAACAAGTAGAGACACCTAATAGCGTCATGAGAGATAATAAAAAAACTCTCTTTACATTCAAAATGATATCCATTTCGACGAGAACTATTTTTAATATATCTATGTTTCAAAAATTATGTAGGAATGGTCTTCGTAATGAATTTTCGTTATGTTTCTAATTTTTTTTTCTTAAAAAAAATTCTGCGTCCACTGTAGTGTGACATATTTCGTGAAATAACCGAACTGAGAATTTGTGTTAATAATAATCATAACTTACGTTATTCGTCAAAGGTTAGAATTGAATGAATTTATAACTTTTGTTAAAACGTTGAAATGAAAGTGGTTCAATGTATCAATTATTCTATTTTTGTTGTAACTATTGTTAGAAGTTAGTTTTTATAAACATAAATAAAGCACATAAAATAAAACGTTCCGAAACATCCATGTTAGTATCAACGATGATATTAGGCATACACGGGGGCATACATAATGACAAAACCCTCCTTGATATATCGTTCGATAGATTAATTCACGAGATGTATCCGAAAATTAAAATTTTCAACGGCCATTTTTTAAACAGCCCAAACCTTTCAAATTCAAACGAAATATAAACCGAGAGTAGATTGTCGAAAACAGAAATGTCATTGGAATTTTCAATTGCTCACTACAAGATGAGAGTTGCATTTTCATTACTGTAGGTAAAACATGAACTATTCGACAAAAAAACGATACTGGAGGGTCAAACGCTTTCATTTTATGCTAATATCGATCCAATACAAAACGGCTTCCTGATTCAGTGGTAATTAATTGAAAATTCAGTTACTTCATCGAAGGCAATGTTGTTCATTGTCAGAATAAATAATTGCGTTGTGTCAACATATTTCGTTTTTGCGGAAAACAGTGTTATTGATAAGAACGTGACTGTTTTTTTTTTCAGTCAAGAACCGGTCAATTCAAATCAAGAACTATCATTGATATTCTTGTCAGAAGATAGATTGGTATAAATTAACTCTCAATATAACTTCCGATCACCTCCCGACTCGCCTCTCGAATACTGGTAAATATTTAAACATTTCCGTAAGCTACAAATTTTTAAGAAACGTCCAGAATCGCAATTTTCTGGATGCTCTAGATAAGTTACAACTTGGCTCACAAATGAGAGCAGAATGCAGAATACCACCATCAGTTTTATTCTCAGGGTGCATTTCCCAAGCCCTGCGTCGTCATAAAAATTTCTGAAATTTTTCTGATCAAAATAAAATAAATAACTGTGAGAAGGCAGGCAACGTATTTGGCAGGGTACAAAGAAAAGCGAACTCTTCGACATATCGACCTATTAATTTCACCCGACACTGAACATTCCTCAACGATATATTTCTCAAATGTGCAGTTATAGATCTTGTCGTTCTTTCAGCATTGGCGCACTATAAATATAAAATTCCGCATTTTCTACAAATACGAATTCTCGACTTTTATTAATTGTTTCCTCCTTCGACCCGTTGAAAGTTCAAACGCGCTTAATGGATGGTCGTTGCGTTTTGATTTGGAAATTGAATTTTTCATTGTCGTTTCTCGAGTTGAAAAGCTTAAAAGGCCCGAAAAATAAAATTAATAGAGATTTGAGGAATGCGATGAATTTCAATTTATGAAATACAATTTCTTTTCGAATTGAAGATATGAAGAAAAATATTCACTCAGCACTGCTTCAAGATTCTTTTCTTGTAATTGCTGGAAAGTGACAGAATATAAATTCATTCGGATTTCTTTCGGTATTTTCTGCCGTTGAGAAAGTCGTATTATATACAGTAGAACTTCCCTACAGCGAACGTCTCTACAACGAATTTCTCTGTACAACGAATTTCGTATCTGTCATTGCACCTTGAATCCAAATACCCTGTTAAAAACACCCTCTAAAACGAAGTAAATTCTCTCTATAACGAATTATTCCAAAAAAATCACTCTCTAAATGCGTATTGGTAAGAAGTTTTTTCTCAGAGTATACTTAGGGATGGTTTTTTCCGCAATTCTGTCGGACGTAGGTAATAAATCCCATAAACTAAACCATTACGGCGGACGGAGAGTTCCTTCTGAAACAGGAGGCTATACAGATTGTTCAGTTTTCAGTTTTGTTCTGATCGTTAATGAAAAAAGTAATGCGAAAATGTCTAGAAGGAAGTGCTTAAGTTAATTATGTATAATGTATCCAAATAAGAAAAATGCTAGTGAACGTTGCTTTTTTTGACACTTGACACAATAAAAAAAAAATTTCTGCATAACGAAATTTCTGTATAACGAAATTTTTTTGCGGATTTAGCGTATTCGTTATAGGGAAGTTCCACTGTATTTCAATTTAATTTTGATTTTTCAAAGCGATCAAAAATTTCTTGATAGAACCTTCAGTATTCCAAGAAAGATTTCAGAAAACATGTTAATGATCCCAAAGTCACTCCATGGTTGATTTTTTGATAATTTGCTAATGTGATATTGTCATATTCAAGTGAATATGACAGGAGAGAAATAATATATAGACGCTGGCTTATACAATCACCCAATACCACTGCAGCCACATTTTTTTATGCTTCACAGAAACTATTATTCCCTGAAGCTCTTTTCTTATTTGATAGAGATATGAAACATGCGACAGAAGACTTTTGTGGGCAGCAACAATAGGCCAAGCTTTTTTATTTCAGTCAAGGTGAGCTGACAAAGCATATGGGTCGATATATGTGCCCCACAAAAGATTCGTATAATGCTTCTTTGAAATCATCGGACTCCATTAAAGATCTCCACCTAATACGATTTCAAACTTGAATATAGCAAGCAGTCAACCAAAGTTCATTCTTTTCGGTGCACTTTTTCCAGATGGTAGCAATTATTCTATTGTCATTCTGACAGGAGCTCTCGAAAAGGCACATTTCTTTTCTTTATGATCTACCCCAGAGGGTTCTTTCACCACACTGAACATTCAAGAAGAAAGAAAACAAAACGATACTAACAATATGTTTAGACAAGCCATTTTTTTCTTCTTTTGAGTAATATCTTCCGTAATACCGATATATAATCCTGAAGACTATGATATGATAAATACCTACAAATTTTCAACAAGTAGTTCAACAAATTTGATATTCATTGGTAGGAGTATAAAATGAAAAAAACTTCATATCAATTTGATGACTGATGACTAGCACATATTCACGGTTTTTTCTTTTGATTCCATTAAAATTAGTATTGTGTGGGCTATACAGAGTGTTTCAAAACCGTGATCCCTTCTCTATGATCCAGTCTAGGACAGATAAGAAACTGGAAAGAATATAAATCGAATTAAAATAATTATGATGTGAGTGTTTAAATTGATGGTTTATATTGTGGAAGTGAATAAAGCGGAGCGAAACTGGTGGCGAAATAAACAAATTCACAAACAAAATAAATTAACTCCTAATATAGCTCTTATTGCTGTATTCTGATAATTAAATCGGTGAATTTGGAAACTTCAAAATGCTTTTCAATACAAAGATATTCACAAGGTTGTTGCCTGATAGCATCAACAAATGCTTGGTTGAAAATAAAAAAGACGCTCTCCAATTTTTGTCCATGGTTCTCGACAGCTTAACATGTTTATCAATAGTGTAACAATTAATAAAAGTGACGATTTGGGTTTTTCTGTAGATATTGAAGAATGTGCAAGAAGAGACTTTTTGGAACTCATGCATACCTCAAAAACGAGCTAAAAAATGAGCTCAGTACCATATTGCCGACGATATTGCATATAGTAACCAATTTCCTGACTTGCTGTAAATTGAAAAATGTAGAATGAAATTTTTGTGAACTTGTTTTTTCATTCTATCTACAAGGTAATGAAACATATGAAGCTCATCTAATTTGTGAAGCAGATTTTCAATGATCAAGATAATCGCCCTTGTTAAAAATGGTGTTGAAGCTAATGAATACTTCAAGGTACGGAAAAATCAGAGATAGTATTCAAAAAAATTCTCACACGAAAAAGTTGAAAAGTTTCTGAACGGGACACCAGATGAGAATGGTTAAGATTTCAACCGGGGTTTCAACTATTCTTGTTATTTAGACCCTGTTGTTTTTGTCATTTATAAGAAGTGAAACATATTAAAATAACAAAATAATGATTGCTGATACAACTTCCACAAACAAAAACGAAAGTCAGGTGTTATTTCTTTATTATTGCAAGGTTTTCACGTGAGTAAAGTAAAGTGCACTGCATCTGAGACTGCATCCTTCTGCTATCAAACATCGTCGTTTTTTCCTGCAATTCATGAAAAATAAATGCTTCGCCAATCTCTAGGCCAATTCAGTTGGTATTAATACATTCGGAAAAAGGTTAAGAAATGTTGGCAAATTTCTCAAGCTACCATGAACAGAAAAATATAATGGTACCGAAGTTGATGGATAATGAATAATTCGATCATTTCCAAATTTTGTGTGAAGGTTAAGCTAAGAACACCTTAATTTATGATATTTAGGGGGTACCAATACCAATATATTTGAAATCTGAACATTGGGTTCATGATATTGTTCGATGATATTGTATCTACAGAGCTAAAATATTCTTGGTGCCTGACCTAATTCACTTTTACAAAAATGGGGAAAAAATTTCAAAAACTTATTATCTGTGTTTTCGTTTCTAATTTTGATAGAATATTCAATTCTGAATACAAAAGTATTAAAATTCTTGCATTCCTCGAAATACTGTTCAAAATATCGAGAAAAAAACTGAAGAAAAAATGGGGATAACAGTATTTTGTTTGTTATTTCTTTGGTTATCACCTCAGTTATTCCCTCGGTTATTCCTATTATAAATATTTTAAGCACAAACAATTTTCACATTTTTTGTGGAAGGTTATTCCAAATGTTGGGCAAAAATAAGGATGAAGATTGGCCCATAATTTCCGTTTTTTGAATTAGAATCCTATTTTTTCTTAATGCGTTTTATTCTGGGAAGAAAAATAATGGTAGGGTTTTGATATCATAATGCACCTCGAATGAATAAATTCAGGGTTATTTAGGATATTTTGATTTTCTTGTTGTACGTAGAGTCAAATTCATAAAATCTGTTTTATATAAAAAATTTAATTCAGAAAATAGGTCTATCACTATTGAATTATTGGAATAATTCATCTTTCATGACCAAATATCATCATCCATATGGAACAGATTTTATGGATTTGACTTTACGGTATGGACATAGAAACAGAAAATCGTGAATACCTCAAAAAATTTTCATTTTAGGAATATTACTAAAAACTATGTGAACTCTATCATTATTTTCTTCTTTGCAGAATTGAACGCAATCATAAAAAATAGGATTCTAATTCGAAGAACAAGAGTTATGGGACAATATTGATCCCAATTCTTACCCAAGTTCAGTTATGATGAATTTTTCAAAATTCTAGAAATTAAAAATATATCTTCAGTCTTCGACTTCAAAAATGTGAAAACGGTCTGTGCTTGAAATATTCCAAATGGGAATAACAAACATAATAGAGAATACTCTTACCAGCCATTTTTCAGTTTTTTCTCGATATTTCGAAAAGTATTGTATTGTATTCCGAATCGAATGCCTATCATTTTAAAATTGGAAACGTTAATGAAAGTAGTCAGGCTTCAAGAACATTTAATGTCGAACAATATCATCATCAAAATTTTCAGATTTCAAATGGGTCCAGTTTTCCAGAAACGTCTAGTAGGCCGTTGAACTTTCTATTTTTTTTATCAATGACTCCCGCTTACACCAGGAACGGTATCCACTTTTTTATGTCCAATGGACTCTGTATATTGTGACTTTTTTAGTTATATTTTCGAAATTCGCATTCATTTATGTAGTGACGAACCACAGCAATCAGTTTCGTATTGCTCGAAAGGGCCCAAAATCGCGATACGAATTTGAAGGTTCAACTGGAGTTATTCTAATTTTGGCAATGTAAACATCACCTCGCTTCTCTCTCAAATCCCCCCCGAACAATTCCATTATTTGTGTCATTGTCAACAGCCGAGGATAATGGAAGGAATACCTGCCCATAGAGAATCGGGAATCTTCTCAATGAGAATCGCATTGACTAGAACCACTCAGGGGTCCTCGTATTCCGATATATTCTTAAGGTGGCGTGAAGCGCTATAATTCAAGTTGAAAGAAGTCGGCTGGCGTCGTCCTGTGAAATCTATATATTATTATCGTTGCCATTATTTTCGTTTTTGCGCTTGGCAGCTGAGTGCCTACAATGGAAAATAATGAACACAGTTCATAAAATCTATTCGGATGAATTTCAGGACTCATGTGTTATTGAGTTGTTGGATTTATTGAAGAATACTACAATGAGCCTCACGAGGAGCGTGAATGAGACCTGATAGTGCAGTGCGGGCAAAACAGGAAGGATCAGATTCCTTTGCAAACGCTCGGATGATTGACGTTGAAACCATAGAGTTTTTACTTTCTTATCGATGCTTGTTCGTGCAGATGTCGCAGGCACACCGATTTTTTTTATCTTATACAATCAACTAAACATCCTCCAAAAAAAAAACTCTGGTTTCTGATGGTTGATAGTTTTCGTAAAAAGGAATGTACAATGAAACCTCGAATGAAAAAGATGAAAAGAATTAGAAATACGTTTGCTGGATGAATCTTACACAGGGTTTTCCTGACATACAAGGACAATCAGAAGAGGTCATTACCAGGATGATAATCGGAAATAATAGTCTCGTCGAAATTTATCACACAAAAATTAGAACACTTCATTTTTGATATATGAGAAATCCTAGTTATACAATCTACTTCAAAGATAACATCATTTAAAGTTTCAAAGAGAATATTTTCATTTTTTCTGGAGTGATCTTTGAAGTCACTGTTAGTTAATAACATCAGATACAGAACTTTTTGTTCAATTTGTATTGTATCTTGTTGGTGAGACAGATTAAGGAATTGATTTTATTTGAGAATTGATAAGATCAGTGGTCAGTATTGACAACCACAGAACGAAAAATATAACTGAAAACAATACTGAAATCAGTTTTTTACAGCACTACTTTCAGAACTGTAATCGAGACTGTAATGAATTCATTACGATACTGAAATAGAGAAAAATATTTACTAAAATTTTTTCAATGTTCCCAATTTTTCCACTAGTAGTAATAAAATTATTATAATAACAATGATAGATCAAATGTCTTCTTCGATATTTTCTAAATACAAAATTGTTTGATATAATCCCGGATTTGATGAGCAATTAGTTGAGATTTCTACGAATTTGTGTTCACATCGAGCCGAACCATATACGTCCGATGAAAAGAAACAGCGAACTGAAAACAATGCATCTCTTGAGAAAATACCATTTTCCTGGAATAAATGGGAAGGATCAAAACTTTTAAGATTAATTTATGGCTGCAGGATCTGAAGATAACTTCAATTTTCATGTTAAACATCGCTTAATGCAGCCTTAAAATGAGACAACCATAAAATAGGAAGCTCTCTAGAAAGTTTTTATTGCTATGCCAATTACTTTCGAGTTGAATAAAATATGATAAACTCCTTTATTGTCCATATTTTCATCTCCGCACGTCTAGATTATTTTCTTTCGAGAGAAAGTACGTCCTACGAATCTGATCAGCGTCGGCGCTTAACATCTGACATATTCGACAAAATCGAACCACAATTAAGCCCGGTCTATACAGGTGTAATGTAACGCGTAATGTTATGCTGGGTCCAGACGGGTATAATGTAGCACGTAATGTAACGCGTAATGTAATGGGATTAATTCCTTTAAAGCGTTACGTGTGATGCACGTAGTGGCGTCCAAAGCGTAGATTACAACTGTCTAGACCTCGCCTTAGGTATTTCATACTTTTACCATTTGATTATTAGCAATAACTGTTATGCGTGATTCAGACTGGATTGATCCACTGTTACTCGATCGAAATTGAGGTTGAAGAGCTTATCTTGAGAATGGGATGATGAAAATTCATAATCTGGGGTATTCATATGGGGAACAGTGTATCGGTTATATTATGAAATAAAAAAACTCAATTATATGAAGAACGATTGCTGTAGCAAGACCTTCAAAATGTTATGTTAAGACGAGTGTTTAGATTGAATTCAGGACACTCACCCTGAATATTCCTAGAAACAATTCGTCCCATGAATGATATTCGAAGTATCATCAGAAAATCAATAACACCAGCATCACATATCCATGAGAAGAACATTCGAAAGATCGATCTTAATCACACTTTTTGAGAGAGAAATCAAGGTCGCCTTACGTAATACGCGAATATGGGCCTGGAGCCTTGAATGATTCATAGCCTTCGAATTCCAGAGCAAAGAAGTGCATCAGATTGAGTCGCTGGGTCATTGACTCAACAGCATACCGCCATACCACGGATCTTCGGCGGCTCTAGCGGCTTCGGGCGCTCCATCTCGTTGCGAAGCATATGACGTTTTATGTTGAATTCCACCAAGGACATAAAAACTGCTTAAAACCCGAATATCCTCCTAGCCTTTCAGTGGACATTAATTGTTTCAATCTTGGAAATGACCGTTATTATGGGGTTATTATCGTTATTCCGTTTCGGGCAGCACGACAAGATTGCGACGGGCTTTCGATAAAAACGTTCTACAAATACCCAGTTAAATGAGGGGAAACCAGCAATTTTTTAAAGGATCAGGTTCCACCAAGTATTTGATTACTGCAAGATTGAGAGTGCCCAATGACTGCACCGAATCGACTGCATACCTCTATAATTCAAACAATGATCTGGAATAATTTCAAGGGTTAAATTGAGAACAGCATGAATACGTTTTCATTAGTTTTCGAATGAGACCAGACTTAGATGTCATTGACGACATACTAAATTTTGCATCAGCGATTCACCATTTGATTCACGAATAACCAAATATTCCGGAATGAATTATGAATGATCATTTTCATCAACATGCATCTTCGAAGTATGATCGAAAGTCTCACTTTTCTTCTAACAAAAATGACTCTTGGGGGATTATAGCCCCATAGCTCCCCCCCTGGGTCCGCCAATGATGCAGACTACGGAAAAGATCGGTATGATTTCAATGGTTTTTCAGATCGATGAGTAATTAGTAAGTTCAACATTTCCTTCTTGATACTTGATAAATTTACTGAACAAATTCAATGAATTCATCCCCTTCATTTCATATCTTGTTGTATGTTCAAGGAGCCAGATATGTGAAACATCGCTGAGCCAGGGTTGTTTTAACTTTCGTCATCAACAAAGAATCCTGATCGGGTATCATGAAATTCATCATTGTAAAATGTTTTTTCTATTTCAGTTTCGTAATGAGTTCATTACTGTACGAGTTACTGTATTAAATGTTGTGTTAGAATAAAAGTAATAAAAGCGTTGTTTCCAGTTACATTTTTCGTTTTGTGGTTATTAGTATTGACATCAGATCCTCTCAATTTTCAAATCGAATCAATTCAAATTCCGTTATATGTCAAATTTCGTAAGTCACACCACTGCAGAAATACAATACAAAAGTCAATCATCTGCATTTTCATTTGAATTTCGTGTGTTTCACAAAACTCGTTGCAGAAGACAATTCCAATACTCATGCTTTCAAATTTCACATTCGTATTGGAAATGAACTCGTTCTGCAACTTGTTTTAGAATATACTATTACTCCCAATTTTTTTTTCTGAAAGGATAGGCTAGCAATATACAGGATGTTCGACGGCCTATCAGGAGTTTCTGGAGAACTGGACCTATTTGAAATCTGAAAATTGGGATTATGATATTATTCGACATTATCTACCGAGCTAAAATATTCTCGCAGCCTGGCACCTACACAGGGGATAAAAAAAAAATTTCAAAATGTTTTCGTTCTATTCGATAGAGTATTCAATTGTGAATACATTCGTATTAGAATCGTTGCATTTGTCATAATACATAAAATATCGCGAACAAACGGGAGATATGAGTATTAGGCTCGGTATTCGGTATCAGATTCGTTATTATGTTTGTCATTTCTAATCGTTTTCACATTTTTGAAGAAGACCGAGGAAATATTGTACATTTCTAAAATTTCGAAAAACTCGTCACTGAGTGATGCAAATGGTGGGTGAAAAATTGGGATCAATATTGGACCATAACTTCCGTTTCTCAAATGAGAACCTGATTTTTTGAGTTGGATTGTGCGAAAAAAAAAATCTTGGATAACTCAAGAATGATCAATTTTAGGAGCATCAAAAATAAAGAACATTATCATTATGTTTCTTCGCAGGATCCAACGTAATCATGAGCCAACATTTGGAACACCCTGTGATGAATTTTTGAAAATTCAAGAAATTTACAATTATCCTAATATCTTCTACTTCGAAAATGTGAAAACGGTTTGTGTCTTGTTTTGTGCTTAAGATATTCAGTAAATCAATAACAAACATGATACCGAATCCTGTCATCTCTCTTTTTTCTTCAGTTTTTCTCGATATTTCGGATTTGACTACGTATTCAGAAAAACATACTCTATCAAATTCAAAAACAAAACAGATTTTTTTTCACTCCTTGTTTAATTGGAAGTGGTCAGGCTCCAAGAATATTTTAGTTTTCAGAAAGCTTGAGTTCTCCAGAGACACCCAATAGACCGTCGAACTGGGTACACCCTGTATTTGCCGTTTGCATCTTGGTACAATAAATCAAAAGATTTAGTTTCTTCTCTTTGAATAATACCTTCAATATCAACTGAACAGTTTCAATTTTTTTCAATGATGGTTGTATGCTTCACCCCAAGCTATAACACCATATTGAAATTCGTAAGTGATTCCGAATGAAATTTTCAATATTCCCCGTTACTTTAAAAGTGAAATGTAAAAACCTCGGTAAAAACAGAATGAAAAACCAAATAAAAAAAATTCAAGAAAGTAATGTTAAATCCATATCTACTTATCCTCGACTTATCTGCAGTGCAAAGAGAAGCGCCACATTAAAATATTAATGGATTCCAGCATGATCCGATCGTCATGTCATTTCCATTAGTTGAACAATAATGAGCTATGTTTTAATTTATATCGAAAATTTTCCTGCTTTTCTGTCACAAAGACCGGACCACAGGAATATTACGCTGAAAATTACAAAACGAAAATAATTGTTAGCGAACTAATGAATATAATCGAGTACTTCCGACTCGAGTTCCGACTACAACGAATTTGCATAAGAAACACAGCTCGTTGTCCAACAATGTGGTTTGAAACTAATGAAAACAGTGGAAATGATCACAATAGAGAAGGCGAAGATACTCGTGAACTGCTTGGTTAGAAATTCAAAATGGGGAATCATAACATTGCTGCGGAGTTAATTAACAGCAGTAACTTTATGAATGTATTTATTATGCTGAGAATTGCTTCATTTTTATTCGAGTTTTCATCAGTTTTCTATAAGTATCAGAGTCGAGTCGGAAATGATATGAATCTATACACAGGTGAACAATGGATGTTCAACCATATATTCATCACCGAAAGATGATAGGGGTTGAAATCTTCTTTCTCTATCTGTTGTGTTCAAAACCAGATAAGCAGATGTTTCCTTCAATATTTTTTCATGTTGACTCCGAAAGAAACATATTATCTTTTTCAGATGTTCTTGTCGTCCTGCAGTTGAATTATGAGTGCAATACAAGACCCAATAATTAAATAAAAACATCGTGAACCTCGAGAACGTCATTCCAAAGATTCATATAGTGTTTCACTGCCCAGTAAGATATAACGGCTGCTAAAATAATGAAAGCTTGAGTAAAAACTCTATTTTAAATACTTCCTAATATTATGTCGCTATGAAGCTGATGATTAGAATCGAAGAAAATTACATTGAAAACCGAGTTGAAAACATTACCCCATTACTAAAAAACTGAAAGTCTTCTTCGGATCGGCTTGTGTCAATCATTTAAACAAGGCGTATTCGATCAGTATTGGTTTCACAAGCGTATCCTATTATAACACACACATGTTCAGCATTCTCAACCGCAAAAGCTTCGAAATAGAGGATGAGGAGGTAGAAATGAATTCTTCGTTCTCATGAGTCTATTTCATACCCTCACTGGTAAGAAAATTGGTGTTCAACCGAGTGTTCAACCGATAATGCAATACATGCGTATTAAACTTCAAAATATCCGTTCATTATATTCAAATCAGGCAAGAACTTCATTCAACCGTATTAAATAGAAAAGAGTTGGATATGTATGTAAAATGCTCGGTATAATGTATTCAACTTCCTTCAGAACTCGTTTTACGTAGTTTTCTGCTACCGTTCTGTATCTTAAGAATTCACAGTTAGTGCTCAAATTAGAAGTAGTTTAAAAATTATACATAATTTGGGATGACTAATTATATCGAAGGAAGTGAACCTCTTAAATCTCGCATCATAATTATTCACTGCTTGCGTCAAGACATTAGCCTTACTCCTATACTCATTCATCCAGTTTTTAGGTGAAAAAAATTTCAAGCAAGAACAAAACTTGGTTACTTTATACCGAGCTTCATACCAGTTGACGTTAATGTAAGTCGAGTCCTTCTGAGTGGAGTCTTATCCGATGAAAACTTATATCAGGGTCTCAGGGTCTGTAATTGAGAAACTGGAAAGAGTGGTTTTTGCGTGTATGTGAATTGAAACAGATACGAGAGTTGTCTACGTAAAATTAGACGGACAAAGCGAGAGGGGGGCGAGTCAGACCACGCACAACGCAAGGATTGTTAGTCAGGAAGGGTTTTCACTTGTTGATTTTTTCCGATTCTATTACTGTTCTGAACTACTTAAAAATTGTTGAGACGTATTTGTACTTATCATAGTCGAAAGTCCGAACCTTAATTGATCTTCACCTAGCTGATAATGGAATAAAATTTACTTTATCATGAATTATGAAATATATAAATATAATATTAGAAAATATTTATAAATAGGTTTTCTTAAAAGATCCTTGATGGAATATTTTTAATTATTTTTTGAAAAGTGGGTTTTCTTCGGATTTGTCATAACACCTTGCACTCGACTTTGCAACATTGAGACAATAAGAATATTCACTCATTTGACAGATGAAAAAGACTTATATCAGCATATTGTAAACAATTTGATATAGGGTTTTCTGCAGAAAAGTTGGTCCAAATGGATGTTTGCGAATTCTGAAGATTTGAATTTCGCCAGGAATGAAAATGAGTAACAGAGAGTTCCTAGGTAGGCATACCCGTGGGTATACCGTGAAAAATAAAGGACCGAGTAAAAGACCGGACATTGCAGTAATGTCTGATAGAATCTGTCTATTTCTCGGTTTATCTTTTCCTGGATCTTTTCTATTATTTCATTATCGAGTTTAATATATAAATTTTCGGCGGTCTAGTTCGTTTACCTTACTTTGTATACTTTACTTGCCTGGCAATCCAGTAGTTCGTCAAGGTGAATAATAGGAAACTGAGTAGAAAACCGAGTAGAAAACCCTATGTCTCCAAATTTTCTTATTATCTTGCAGACTGTCATGAAAAATCATTTTTTCAAAAAATAATTGAAAATATCCAGGATATTTTCAGACAATCTATCTGAAATATATTTTCTAAAATACGAAATTCATTATTGAATAGGATTTAGTATCAGCTCGTTGAAAATAGATTCAAATTAGGATCTGTCATACTTGTTCAGGACTTATTCTTATGGAAGTGGGAAAGTTTGAGAAAAAAAACATAACAATTACTTCACGTATTCATCAGTCATCTGATGTCAGTAATTTGCTGTCGAGTTTTCTGTAAAATTCATTTTCGTATGTATGTAGATGTTTATCGAGTCTTATTATGTTCATCATTCAATAATGTCACTCTTGCTGTCACCTCTACTGCCACAGTCACAGGTAACTGTGAAGAACTGAGCAAGACCGAGAAGCAGGACACATTCTAAAAAAAATTCTCATAAATGTTGAATATATAAATTGGTTCGGTTTTTAATAATTCATCGTTTATTTTCCGTGAGGGATCACCAACAAAGTTATAACTCGGTTTATAAACATAGAGGAAGACAATGGCGAGCATCTAAGAGCTTGGGATACTTATATGAGTAATTGAGCATGAGTATCCTTCAGATATCTCCCCTGTTTTGAAAAACAAAAACTGAAAAACCGAGTTCAAGCTCGGTTAAAACATAGTTCACGTATTGGGCGAAATTCAATGCAAATAATGCAGACAATTCACCTCTTGGTCAGCCATGGGTCAACCCGAGGGTCAACCTGGAGCGAGACCTGGAGGGTTTAATAATGTCAGTACGTTAGGCTGACGCTCGAAGGCCCGTTTGAAATTTCTTCGGAAATTAATTCATTCTGACATATCGGCTCATACCGAGAGGGTGATTACGGGTGGAAATTGTTGTACACTTGTTTGGAAATGTGTGGAAATGTTTAGGAAAAGTATGGTAGGTAATGTTTGGAAACTTTAAGAAATGTTTGGAATCGTTAAGAAATGTCCTGGAAATCTATGAAAATGTGTAAAAATTTTTTGGAATGTTAAGAAGTATTTGGAAATGTTAAGAAATATTTGGAATTGCGTATGAGCCTTAGCATTCAATTGAAGACATTTTTGATTAACCATATTCTGGATGGCAGGAGAGAGAGTTAAGAGTCTTTTAATGAAAATCATATTATACTATTTTTTACGACTCTAAGTGGTATCTGGAGAGAGTTATTGGAATAAGGGGAGAAAGCTCAGAGATAAATTTCTAAAGGGAAACTTGAGTGAATTTGAGTAGCTAAAAATTCCCAAATAGAAGAAGTCCACAGAAATTTTTTTTATCGTCGACATTCAATAGTTCAAAATAATGTTATGCACTAGCATGTCCCATGCATTGTCAGTATTTCAATGTTCGTGGCCTTTCCCAAGTTGAATGAGTTTTTGGTTGAAGCACTTCGCATATATTTATGTATTTTACATATTTTCCATATATTTTTTGCTGTTGTTCAACAAATATTATTTATATTTATCCCTTGATTTTTACACCATCAAGCTCTCGTGTCTGCTACCATAACGCTTAATCAAACTTTTCCACAAATTTTCATTTTTTGTTTCAATTATTGTTTTGATTAATTTATTAGTAAGGATGTGTTTGGCCTGAAACAAACTTAACTGGAACAAAATTAAGATGTTCGAATTTAAGGGAATGAGGATTTCTTCTGTGAGGTAGTATATTTGTTCCTCGATTTGTTCTGACACGAAAATACAGGTTATTTTATATAACTGTAATTTTGTATAATATACCTTTTTGCCGAAAAAAATTTAATGTTTTTTTCAGAACGGCAATTTAATTCGGTTTTTTCTCGAGTTTTCGTCACTGTTGAGGTTCAGTTTGCCTCCTCGATAATTCAAAAAGAATTTGTTTGATTTGCCAGGTCCCTAAGTCACAAACACATTTTTCTGATTCCAATCGAAGGGCACGAAAAGAGATAATTTGTTTATACGAATTTTCTTTGGACACTGCGCGCATTACGCATAACCCATCGTAACCCAATATACAAACGAGGCTTTAAACCAAGCTACAAACCAAGAATTCGCATTAGATTACACGTTACTTACATGTTAAAACCCGCCTGGACCCGGCTTCATTCTCGCCTACTTAACCCATAAAATAAAAGTGAGATTTAGTTGTAGCCGAGTTGTACCCCTGTAATATCGAAACTTGAATTCTTTGAATCAAATCCGATCTGGTATTCCACCATATGAAGGAAATTCAATGTAATTGACATAAACTTCCATTTACTCAATGATCTTTGCTTGCTTGTGCCTATAATAGCGAGGAATTCATGTCAACAATCGTGGAGGTGGACATAACCGTTCTTGACATTTAACACGCGTTCGCAAACCAGCACTCTCGAGGGGAGTTGAAAAAAATATCGTCGTGGTTATTATTTGATTTATGATCTATTGTTTTTCAAGCGAGTCTTATTTTCCTGATCGTGTACCAGATGAAAGACGACTTGTTAATATAACTATTATGTAGGTATTTCAAATGGAATATTTATGTGAAAAAGACAAGTAGTTTGCTGAAGAACACACTTCCGCATCTGAGTACCGTTCTAGGAACTTGAGAGGATTGAGTATGGCAACAGTTTAATAGTTATAACTGTGCGAACGATATAATCCAAAAGTTAATAGTGTTTTATCTGCACCTCTTGACATCCTCTAGAGCTAATGAGACCCTTGATATTTCTTAAAGTGTTTCATTCTCGTGTGAAAATAACGCCGTGTAAGTTTCGCATGATGACCCACATTGAAAGGAAATGAACAAAACTTCCTTACTCAAAGTTAGCGGTCGAGTGCTTGTCGTACAATGCTCGAAGGAGGAGGAACGTTTATGATTCCAATAGGATATTTATTACGGTACGTCGTAAATTTTCACTGTTGGTCACCCGATAAATATCGTATTCATTAATTGAGAATCTTTATTGTGTTATACGATATCCGATTACAGAAAAAAGAAATCGGGAATGTGATCAAACCATAAAGAGCACCCACGCATATTCCTAAATTCCTAGCGGTCGTTAAATCATTGAGAACATGATTTCTAATAGCCGGTTGTAATTTTAACCGATGAAAAATCTCATAGATATATTACTCGAATGAATCCCAACATCATATTTATGTGACGAAACGAATCGTAAATCAAGACCGAACAAAACCTTGAGGCGTTCTCATTCCAAACGGCAAATAGCAGGTCATTTCGGTAGATATTCCATCCGATGACAGCTCGAGACGTACCGCAGTAGCCAATATCGAATTTATGCTGTTGTCACATTGAGAGTACTATACTATTTATTAGTTCTTGATTCTGTACTATTCAGTGTCAACCTAGGCAGATAGTTTTAGAGATGAATTACAAGACGAGCTGATCGTGTGTATCCATTCTAGCATGGTAATGTTATGCAGGTCAAGCTTTCACGTTCACGCAAATGAAGTTAAGGTCATAGGAAACTACTCTACCTGTAGCTTCTGCGTATGGCCACATCGTCGACAGCAGTATGACAAGTAGTCCGGTATGGACGGCATAATATTCCTTAAATTTTCACAACTTTTGCTGTACTCGTCCACCAACTTCCTGTAATGCACTCGTATATTGGTACTGCCAGTCGGGGATTTTCCCAATCTGCCCATGATGAGTATCAAGCGAAGAGCATCTCGGCAACACACCAGCACATGCTAAAACGAATGACGGAAGAACAAACACCCACTCGGCACCAGAACGCAACACCGTGTACTCGACTAGGTACCACTAAATCACGAAACTATGGTACTATTCATGAGTTACCGCTCTTGAAATGTAGATCAACCCTTTGGTAAGCAGATGTTTTCGCCTGATTCGATTTTGTAGTTTTCGAAGTATCGGAACAGCAACGGGTACGATCGGGTACTCGCGCGGTACTGACAGTTCGTTCTTTCTCGCTCGGATCAGGTTCTCTGCACCTCGACTGCGGGCGACTGGCACCGTTGGAATGTTGTCACTGACTGCCGCCGCCGACTGTAACCGAGCTCTCTACAAATAAAGCGTTCAGAATTTGCGGCCTCTACGTCTTCTTCGCTTCTTCGGAGATGGTAGCCATTGAAAGTTGTGTGTGATAATTCATTTGAAAATGAATGAGAAAAGCCGCGATCTGCGGCAATAAATCTTGATTGGAAGAGCATGAGTGAAAGGCTTGAATTGTTGAGGAGCTTGTTGAAATTCAATACCTATACTGAACCAGAATTTATTATTATTATATTATTATCATCAACCTGAAATAATTTTGAAATAATGGTGAATCTGCTTCTATTGTTTTTTCTCGATTGAAGGCTAATGACTCTAGCAGCCAAAATTTAAACCTAACTCAATTGGAATTTGTGACCAGAGGTTTGAAAGTTGTGTACCTATGTTATGAAATTTTGCATGATTTGATACAGAATTAAAAAAAAATTGTTCGAAATTGTATGTTTTGATTTTATTCAATGTCACAACATAACCTACATGAATTCCATATACAGGTTGAAACTAAACGATTGTTTGACATTTCATTGGATCATTAATAGTTAAGATGCAGCACTTTAAAGGGGTTCATGAAATTTTTATAAGAATTTTTTCGTAAGCACTGAAAAAGTTACAATATTGAAATAAACTTGACCCAAAGGACACCTAGCCGGTAATTTATTAATTCATTACCCTTCAATAGTTTGATGCAAGTACCAACTACAAAATAACAATACAATATCTGTATGTCTGTATGTCGGAGCAAAAGTATAAGACGATATTCTCTCTATTTCGGTAAAGTTACTCTCTTTCAGTAAAGTTTCATGGAAAACTCTCGAAATTCACATAAAAATTCAGATTAGTGACTTTTATATTGTATATTGGCAGTTGGTGTCACTAACGAAATTTAACAAATTTCGGAATTTGAATTGATTTGATTCGAAAATTGAGTGGATCGGAGGTCAGAACTGACAACCACCAAACGAAAAATATAACTGAAAACAATGCTATAATATAATATTTTTTTGCAGTTAACTGGTTTATTTTGGATAAAAAACCCAGAAGACATTTTGTATTTAGAATGAAACAGACAATCGGAAATGAATAAGAGAAAAAATTGCATTGGAAATGAATTTTACGGGTTGCGTTTTCCGCCCCTTACTACCATGGGGTGAACCCAATAAATTACAGCGTGAACGTCATTTGAATAGTAAAACACGTCAGATTAATTTCAATATGGTTACTTTTCTAGTGCTTGTGAAAAAAATTCTTCTTAAGGCAGCTGTATCTTATCAAGGGATGCTCCAATTAAGTTTCTTCAAATGAAAGATCCTATATTATTTCTATGAAGAATCACCTTCATAAATGTTTTACAATTATCAAGTTACACCCTATATATACCTAGGTATCAAAATTCTAATTTAAGTTTCTTTGCGTACATTCTAGATATAAAAATTGTTTAAGTTGAATTCCATATTTAATTTTAATTCTAGATTCATCTAGATTTATTGAATTGAAGCTCTTTGTAAATTCTAGTACTGAAAGCGGAATATTCAGAAAAAAATAAGTTATTTTATGGACATTATAGATAATCTTAGAAGAACTAAGAAATTGGAAATTTTTAAATGGAATCGTAGAGACGAGAACGAATCGAAAAAAAGGTTTTGCAGTCCCAAGAAACGTCTGGGACGAATTATACTTCTCTTGAAGCTTGAAGACTCTCGTTTCTGAATTCATTGGCTAACAATTTTTCAGGGACAATATTACAGGAAATACAAAAAAGAAATATAGTCAATCTTAATGAGTTCCGAGAGAAGTGATTCGTCTTTATGAATAAAGATGAATAGGGATGAATATGACGATAAATATCATTTGTCAACATGAAATAACATTTATGGAATTTGGTTGTGTTCATATAAATTTCCATTCAAGTATTTCCGAAAAAAATTCAATTTCATTGATCAGAGATGGTTTCTTTCTGTGTTATTTTTAAATTAGTACTAGACTAATACAGCTATTTAAACTCCATATAGAAGTTTTGAGTCACATTGTGGAATACTAATTTTATCCAGTCGACAATTATCTGAACCCACTACAATAGGTAGTCCATGTGGTAGAAATCTATAACACTCAGTATTTATCTTGACTAATGAATATGCACCCGAAAACATCACCGAAACGGCCAACGAACGAATGAAAATCCCATTACATTCCTTCAGTAAAATGCTCATTCAATTACCCGAAAATTTCAAGTCGAGCTGTGCTGATATAAAGATTAAAAAGCTGTTTCACGTTCAGACAAAGAATAAACTTGATATAATGGAACTGGAGCACCCTTGATTCCGTTCCAATGGAGAGAGAAAAATGGAAAAGCGGATTTTTATTATACAACCAAACAAACGGCAAGAGAATCTAATTTGGGGTCACGCCGAAACGCAAACAAGTGTGTGTTTTGTTAGTAATGCACGTATTAGCCTGGAAATAATAAATGGAATGTAAAAGCTTTCACGAGATTAGAGGAAAATCCAGTATATTAAGCTGCGAGTTACAGTCGTGCGTGGAATGAAGATGAACAAACATTTGAAGACTCTTCATGAGATGAAAAATTCGTGATCCCCGGCAGATATATAGCCGAATCTCTAGATGCCCTAGAAGGCCGTTTCTAAAATAACGAATGATGCGCTGGAATATGGGAGAAACAAGTTCGCCTTGAATAAAGATCAGGAATACATGTGAATGTCTATAAACATCAATAAAATACTATTATTATTATCATAATATCGATTCAATTTGGGTGACATCGTCTTTATCGGGTATTGTGAAGTAGTAGCTATATTGCACAAATTGCATACCTACAGTTAGCACGAGTCTTTATTGAAGCAATCGGACTTTTACCAAAAGTCAAAAGAACGGAATTTTTTTGTGTGCAAAGTACCTTTTTTCTGCGTGGTAATTGTTCAAACTTATTTCAATTATTATTTGTTGGAAACAGAAGATTCACAAGAATGTGTTAGTAAATTTACTTCTTGAAATTTTCAGAAAAGTCGTTTCAAATCAGAGCCGTTGATAAACTGACTCCATTTCAAAATAAGAACATTCATGAAGCATATGCAAGGAAGCAAAGTATAGAAAAAAGGCGACCAGATTGACGAAATGTCTCACCCTGATTTTTATTGAATCGATTCAATGACTTTGTAGTGATTCTCTCGAAGACTACGTAATTTTCTAAACTATTGAATACGATATCCCTACCACTTGTGAAGCAGTAAAGTTGAATCTCTTTTATGTTTATACCTATCAGAAGTACAGTGAGCACTGAAAAAAAAAATTGGATTTCTCCAATTTCTCGGATCGTTTGAAGAAATGACTTTCAGTTCGAATTATTTTTCATATTTTGTAATTTTGAGAATTACGAAGAAAAACCATACAAGTTTCAATTACACAATAATTTCTTTCAAACCAAAAATATCAGCTTGAATATCGGTAGTGATATTCGAAGCAGAAAAAACTTACGCTCCATATTTTCAATCATACTATTCTTCCCATACATTAATTTGTTACTTCACAAATATCTGATAACTCTTTTGAGCTGCATTTATCTGTTAGCCGAATAAACCTCAACTCGAGTGTTTGTTTTCTTTAATGATCTTCACATCTTTTTCAATCGATTAAAGTTACATGTGAAGTGTCAAATATTTGATGTGTTCCCAAGTTTTGACCTTAATCAGGTCATTCGATAATTCTGCTTTCTTTATACCTTTTTTCAATCCGTCTCATGAAGAATATTGGGAAACACTTTTTTTCACGTATTTCGTTAATGATCTGATGAGTCAATTAATTAACTGACTTTGAAAAAAAGGTAATATAGGCTACAGGCTCTTCGATTTTGGTGAAATATCTTCATTTAAAAATCATTCGTTTCGACCTGAAAGCCATTTTATCAACACTTTTAATTCAACATTATCTTGTATAACTGTACATTCACTGCGGATATCACAAATAAATTATCAGTTTCCATAACACTATTAAATTAAATCAAATCATCTGTTCCTGATTAATAAATTGTATATAAGCCAGGTAGCTGGTCTCACGCATCACAGGTAGTCCTATACTGCCCTATAATTTAGTTCTGAACCCTTGCGGTAGCCAAGGCAATAAAGTTGATTAGAAATTAACCGATCAAGATCATCATATTCATAGAGTTCTTCATGATGACCATTATTTACGAAGTGGAATTTTCAGGAACGTGATTTGAAAATTTCCTGAGCACCTGTGGAATGAATATCTGAAATATTGAAGAAGATTGCAGAACTTACTTCAACACAGAGAAGCGGGAGTTTCTTTCTATAATGTTTTGTTTTGAGTGGGTACCTCACGTTAATATCACCCCACCAATGAGAACTTGTATCCCGAAAATCCATCAATTACATAAAATTATTCACGAGATACATTTGAAAATGACATTTTTTCATTTTTTTTTCAACAACACAGCACAGATTAGTCCGTTCAGATGTAAAAGTCAACGACTCACCCTGTGTTGTTCTAGTAGTGACCAAGACCTATTTCCAATAATGATGGGAAGTAATTAATTTCCATGAATCACAAAACCATTATTGTCAGAATAGAATCTTAAGGTTTAGAATTAGTAGTATAAATTTCAGTATAATGTAGAATATGGGGGTTGTTTCATCCTGAGTGTATTTAACAAGTGCTATTCTCCAAATGTTGGGATTCGTTTTCAAAATCGATCTACAAAGTCCTGGTGGCCTAGACAACCAACTTGTTGAGCCAATATTAGTTCGGATGTGGTCCATTTGCAAGTAGTTAATCCTCTTTCGCTAAGTAGGCAGATTCACCTGCCTTTGTTAGGACGGTAGCTATGATATTTGCGGGAGCAATATCATGTATTTACATCCACTACCTGAAGTTTCACTTACTGAAGAATACGTATAGCACAGTAAACGAAGGTTTGAAATCACTTTTTTGCGGAAAGAGGAAAGAGCCGCATTTCTGATATGACTGTCACGAGAGTAGGAACTCATGTAGGTTCCTAAATTTTTAGGAACCTTGATAAATTTGTGAAAATTACGAAAAAATTACGTTTTCTCGTAAAGTTGCTGTTCATAAACATTATACATCATAAACCATAATCTCTTTGGGCCGGTTTTACAATCAATGGTAACCAATTATGGTAAGGTTATCGACACTCGATGGTTAACCCGTAACTGGCGTTTTGCAATAATATTTTTGGTAGGGGTTTCGTAACAATGGGTTCTGTTCAAATTTTCTTAAGTTGGTGGAAAATATATGATCTAAATTACTATTTAGTCGGAGGCATTGAATTTATTAGACGTCAAAGGAATATTAAAATCAATGATTGAAATGTTTAATATGATTGATTTTTATATTGCAGTTGGATAAATATTTCCTCAGTTTGTTTTTCTTCACTGGCGTAGCTACGTAGATAATATATGATCTGAATTACTATTAAGTCTGAGGCATTGAATTTATGAGACGTCACAGAAATATTAAAATCAATGATTGAAATGTTTAATATAATTGATTTTTATATTTCAGTTGGATAAATATTTCCTCAGTTTGTTTTTCTTCACTGGCGTAGCTACGGCGGGGGAGGGTATAATGGGGTTAATAACCCCCCATATTTACTTTGGAAAAATAAACTATACCATCATTACTTAGGAACATATCATGAGAATGTCCTTATCCTCGAATGTTGTGCCTCCCAAAAAAAATTCTAGCGACGACCTTGGTATACATAAGATAAATTATTTATGTTATTTAAAATCTACTGAAATAAATGTTGTTGGAGGTATCATAAGTAGAGTACTTGCATTATGCCTGATCTGAAAATCTTAAAAGATCCACATCACTAGAGAATTCTACAATATGCTTCTTTATGATTGTCATCGAGATGTATATATATGAGGTATCACTCACACTTATTTCGTCTGTAATCTCGTCTGTTTCGTTTTCAAATGGCCACTTATATTTGTCGATTTCAGTATCGTAATGAGTTCATTACAGTACTAAAAGTAGTGCTGTAATGAATTCATTGTTTTCAGTTATATTTTTCGTTTTTTGGTTGTCAGTATCAATTCTCAAATTAAATCAATTCAAATTTCGTAATCTGTCTAATTTCGTAAGTCACACGATCTGCCGAAAAACAATGCAAAAGTCACTTATCTGAATTTTTATTTGATTTTTGAGAGTATTTCACCTAACCAAAATAAAGAACACATCTTCTGAAACTCGTGACAGAAGGCGATTCCAACACTTCCTTTGGAATAATCTGGACAGCATGGCATTCAGGAAAATATAGCTATTATGTACTGAACCCGGCCATTTCACAACAATGTTTGTAATTTTCAGAAACGAATCAGCTACAGTTTTCACATTCAGGGAAAAAACTGTTAATCGTTCATGAATAGTTCGACTTGATCACTTCATGGCTATTGAATTTCTATGGATGCATCCGGAAACCTGGCATTTTAAATTCCTTCTGATTCAACAAGCTATCCAATGTTCTTTTCGGTTGAGAATATTCTGCGCTGAGCAAATACAGTAGGATCCGTTTATTATGACGCCGGCTATACTGACCAATCGCTTAATAATGACGCAAATGCAGTGTTAAGTTTGGTTTAATTCAAAACTCCTTACAATAGGGTCCGGATATAATGACTTCGCTTATAATGACATGTCGCTTACAATGACATGATTTCAGATACAACAACATGATTTTTCGAAAAATTTTTCGGTTATAGTGACTGCTCGATCGTTTTCTGAAGCCACCCTACCCTTTTTGATGCGATGAGGTACGATACATACACGTGACGACATGCTTTTTACTATAATCCAGATCTTTGAAGAGATTATTGGTGTTTTGTGAACAAAATGACATCCATTGAAGCCATTGTACAATGGTGTAAGAAGCTATTATTTCAAGTCAAAAAAACAAACGCAAACTGAAGTTTCAGACTATTTTTCAAAAAAATGAAAAAGTTCTTTTTATTCAGTTTTTTTGTAAGAGAAGCTATTTTTTATTTTTTCAATAAAGCAAAATCTGAATTTTTCGTTCTTTTCTTAAACTGAATACAAGAAAAAGACCATCAATTTTGCTGAAATTCCGCTTTATGTGACTTCCGGTTATTATGACGTATTTTTCATTTCCCCTAGATGTCATTATAAGCGGATTCTACTGTAATAATAAATAGCATTTTTTCATAATCTGAATCTAAAAAAATCATAACAGTCGGAAATTTAGAAAATTCACGACTATTATGATTAGAAAATTTGATCTAAGTCTTATCACTCGAGGGCTACGACATTCCTTTACAGTCTACACCACTGCTGAAAGTGTTGATATCAACTTCCATGAAATCAATATTTACGAATTTTTGGTGGGAAATACTTATCATCAATCAAAACAATAACTTTCGAATTAAAGACGAACATTTTAGGTTATGATTGAATAATTCTATGGTTTACGAAATAACTATATGTTTTCCCCCACTTTCGGTGTTGCTTGAGTTAACCACGTATCTCGAGATTTTAATATGCCGAACCTATAAAATTTCCTTAACCAAAAGTTAACCTTTGAATGTAAAACCTTGGCTCAGAGTATTTTCGGCTCGGTCTTTGGCTATCCAAACGTAATGAAATTAGCAATCATTATATGAATGCATCTCTAATTAGTCCACATCATGTTGATTGGAATTTTCCGCCCCACAACTTTTGTTTGAAACTGTTTTTGATAAATCTTCCCCATTTCGAGAAAACGTTATTTTTTCGACATTTGCACTAATTTTAAAGACGTTTACATGTCTTTTCATATCATGGCTCTTTGTTGAAACGGACAAAAAGAATAAGTTTCATAATAAGGTGAAGTAGCAGTTAACTTTGTTCCGAACATCCATTGATAATAAGAAAATTTTTGCTCTACACAATCTCCTCGAACCTATAATCTTCGTAAATAAGTCAACAAATTTCCCTCGTATCTTCCACAACTTCAATAATTATTTACACGACGATTATTCACAAAAATGAAGTTATTTCCATCATATTGACTGCAGAGAATTTATCAACTCAGAACACATGGTTTCCGACCTAAGCTAACATCAGACCGCGTCCCTCCAATTAGCCCTTTTCACATCCCCACGGAATTATTTTGACTCATGGAGTGTGCGGAAGAAGTGCGTCCTCGACAACGAACCAAAAATAGAACGTCAGAACAAGAATTCAATCCGACTGCGAGGTCGTCTTAAATGGCCCTACAGCCATTCCTAAATTATAATGTCAGAGAAACCCCAAACAGTTTAAATCAGAAACAAATACTCGCGCAATAATTAAAACCGCCCCTGCCGCAACTGCACTCGAAAGTGAAATATTCGAAAAGATGGGGTTGAACCCTCGGCGGGAGAGGTTATGCGTGAAAACTCCACGCAGTTTGGACTCCTTCGAGGTCTACCGTGCACAACGGGCCTTATGACATTCAGAGGTATTGCTCCCGGGGGGTTTCAGAGGAAGTGGAGAGGGGAGATTTGATTAATGAGGGTAATTTTTCGTATTAAACCGCGATTCATATTTTTCAGAGGCAATGAACAGATTTATTGGTTTTTTTATTATTATAAAGGCATTCTTGAGAAGCTTTATTTCATCTGGGGAGCCGTTTTGGAACAATAGGGAAAAGATATGTTGAAAATCATTTACAAATATTGTCAGCACACAAAACACAGAAATGTTTGAAAATATTTCGAGATTTTCAGAAGCAGATTTTGGAAATTGTGTCATAGTTCTGTGCTGATTTTCGTTTTTAACACTTTGACGTCGTTTAGAAATATGTATTTTTGCGATCTTTGAAGTAGTGACCGCAGAGGAAATCTTACAAAATACCTATCTTCAAACATAGTTTCAATGCCAAAATACAGTTTATGTTCCTCATTTGATTACATAGATAAATTCAAAATAGTAATAATCGGAATGAATACTACTTCATTTGCCAC
Source organism: Hippodamia convergens (assembly GCA_038502775.1). Classification (NCBI taxonomy): domain Eukaryota; kingdom Metazoa; phylum Arthropoda; class Insecta; order Coleoptera; family Coccinellidae; genus Hippodamia; species Hippodamia convergens. Next base: position 1,025,432 of record JAVSIQ010000801.1, on the reverse strand, counting down.
CGTAAAGGCCAAAAATGTTTTGTTTTTCGATTAGTTATTTTTCTTATGAGCACTTAGCTTCACAGTTATTCGTTGTCCTAATTATGTGTCAAATCCGTTCATTCCGCTCCCTTTTGTAGAACAAAATCGTGCCGTAATATTTATTTATTAAATGTTAGCCTCATGATATACATATGTATTCATTACCTGACGAATTTATGAGGGAGAAAACGCTATTCTTCAATGCAAAAATCACTTGACGATATTTATGAGAATATTTCAAATTTTTATAAAAATTCAATGAATGAAAGAAAATAACAGATAGATAACAGTACTTTATTGCGGAGCAAATGGCCATCGACCTTGGGTCCTTCAGCCTCTGATTTTACAATCTTTGATATATTCAATCATTGCTTAAGTAAAAATAAAAAATTAAAATGTTACATATTTTGAATTTTCTTAGTTTAAGTTTTTGATTTTAGTTAGGAGTGGAAGTTCTGGATATTTCCTTTTGGATGTATTCCTTCTGTCCTCTTGGTATAGAAAATAACATATACTCGTTTTTTCAAAAACTAGCTACATCGAGGCGCGCTTTTGAATTTTGAACTCTTGGAAGAATATTAATGCCTTCTGCATTTGTATTATGTGTAATTATTATTCACATTCACATACAGGCTTGACTAGGTCATTATAGGTCTGCATAATGTTATGACGATGAATAACAAATCCTTACTTATTGCAAATGAACATATTTCCCTCGACAAAGATCATGCTTGGGAAAAGGAGTGTAAGTCAAATTTGGTGGTTTTCGGTAAATCGAGTTTATTTGTTAATTCTTTGTGGGACTATAATAATTTGAAAAAGTATACATTTTTTTTTAAACATATTCACATGAAACATTCATTCATTTTGAGAAAATACCCAACTGAAAAAATAAGGAAAAATATGACTTACCGTCTTTGAACCAGAGAAAATACAGGACTTATACCTACTCATCGCAACAAATTATGAAATTGAGAGGGAAGGTAATCTGAGTTCTGATAAGTATAAGTAGACTTAAATTTTTTTCACTGTAGTTTCAAAAAATATAATCTTATATGGATGATATAGATAATGGAAATAGATCAAATAATGTCCTAACAAGTTGAAAAGTTCATAAGTCATATACTAGATCAGAAATACTTGACGGTTGAGGCTGCAATTTTGGAGTCTGCCGGTTGAGAAATTGTCTAACTTATAAGTGTGTAACAAATAGTTCATTGGTTTTGGAACAGCACATTATATCTCAAGGTTATCAAAATTTCTTTCATGATACTTTTTTTTTGAGGTGTTTTCCAAGCGATTAGTAAGATCCACTTTACTCTTCTTTACTTATAAACATGTTTTCTGAGCTAATATGTCATCTGTTGAACCTGTCATATTTATATTTTCTGAATTACAGACTATGATGTCATCAGAGTTAGTTGACCAAGGCCAATTAGCCTGAAAGACTTCCTTAATGTCATTACATCCAGTCGTGAAACCCCTCAAACGGAATGGAATTTAAATGAAATTACATGCTTCTGTTTTCTGATGCAAACTCTCTCTCCTAGTAACAGTGAGAATTCTTTTCTCCTATTATGTGTCAAATCTTGATGCATTTATCCATCACGTAGAACAAAACAATGTTGGAATATTTCATTCCAGCACATGTTGACATGTTGGTCTCCTGTCAAAGATTTATTTAACATCTGTCAAATTTATGAGAAGGAAAAAAGTTCTGCCAAGTAATATTTTTCAATGCAGAAATCATCGAACGATATTTACCTCAATATTTCTTTAATTTCGATGAAATGAATAAAATTTCACAGGAGTTTTCTCATTCAGATTTCAGATCAGGTGATCCACTCATATCATTACAGTTTAGAACAGTTTGTTGATTGAAAGCAGTGGATAAAAGAATATGAGGTGATGAAATATTAGAAAATCTATTCATCTTACCAACCATGGAAATGTTCTAAAATAGTCCGTCTTATCTTATTCCATGCTTTACCTGAAAAAATAAAGTTGCCGTTAATCAAAATTGAATGCAAAAAACATGTGCGGTTTATGAACGAATGATTCGAATTGTCGATAATAAACTTGAACAATCATCCATATTCACTTTTAATTCTATTTGTTCTGTTCCACAATGATTTCAATATACAGGGTGAGTCTTTCACTTGTACATATATTTTAACTGGGAAGTCCTGAGGTAGAAAGGAGCACTTTTTGTCTCTACCTTTCTTTCCAATTCGTATTGGTTGAAAAAAAAACAGGCTGTTGAAAATCTATGAGAAAATGAAATTTTCGAATATATCTCGTAAATGATTTGATCGATTTCAATGATTTTCACAATAAAGGTTTTAATTAACATAGAAAATCTTCTACAAACAAGAAATTCAACGTACATGTTTTAGTTTTTTCATTATGTCCAATGTATACAATTACATGGCATAATAATATCAAAAGTTCTAAGGTCCCATCTTTTGAAAGAAAGTTGAATACCAATTAATAAATATTTCGCAATTTTGAAAAATATAAGTATCCTCCGTGAAATCTCATAAAATGAGCATTTTTCGAGTGATTTTTGATTTAGAGAAAATTCAGAAAAATTATTTAGTTTGGATTTATACAACTCTGTTCGAAAGATTCACAGAATTAAATTTCTTATACATTTTCTCAAAGGTTGAGGTGGTACATCTAGTGCTCAACAAAATTTAAGTATCACGTTTCCAGGATTGGCATAGCCCATTATGAGAGTTGGACGGGGCTATATCCTCATATCAGGGCTGAATCGGAAAAAAGATATACGAAAAATGTATTTCTTTTGACCTCTAGAATCTTTGGTTTAAAAGTAGGAGCATAATTCTGAATTTTTGTTTGAGAAATGACAACTGAAAAAATAATTTTCAAATTCAGCCTGATTGTATAGTTTTATATATATAGTGTTTCAACGAAACTTTGACCCTGCCAGAACTCAGCAACGAAGAATTTCTATCTTGAGTTCGTTCCGAAAAAGCTATCCCCACGAGGCTGGCACCAACCCTCAATATTTTGTCAAAAAAAAAACCACCTGAAGCTGACAACAACTAACAATTTTTTCATAAGAAATCCTTCTGACGATAAGTTCAAATTACATTATATCGTGAATAATGAATTGAATTTGAAGATTCAAAGTGAGCTATGTACAGAGCATAAATAAACTTCACACTTGGAAAACTTGACAACTTTCATTCGATGAAAAGTGACGTTCGACACCACTTTCTTAGGTGTGATGTTTTCAGAGCATGATGAAATTTCGCCTCACCACAAATTAGAAGTCAATCCCTATGACCAATTTCGTTAATTGAAAAATTATATTCTAATAAATGATAATTCGAATTATCATGTCACCATGGTCACCCATAAAATAAGGCCTAGCTTTCAGGAAAAAAACTTTGCCTTATAACGTAGTTATTAGTTTAGAAGGGTTTAGAGTCCACTGCGACCTGATGATCTATTGGCCCCCTGACAAAGCTTTACTGCTCGCCTTCCAGTACCAGAGATCTTATGGAATCGAATAGTCGGAAGGTTTCAGTGAGGCTGATTCCTCACTCTTACAGGTTTTTTGACCAAAGCATTGTTTCCTTTGGCTTACAATGCCGAAGCATTCTGTGACTAGGTGAATAGGAGTACCTTCCTGCTTTCCACAGAATCTACACTTGTCAGTGTCCGATACGCCCATTCTCAGCAAGTGCTTTCTGAGGCCACAATACCCTGTAAGAAAGACAGTGAGGAGGTGTATTTGGTTCTTACTGAGATCTAAATATTTTTTAGATCTTGAAGTTTAAAATCCGAAGGAATTTTTTGGAGTGATTCAACCCTGGGAGATTCTGCCAGAGTGTTTCTCTTTAAGGTTTTTTTTCTCCAGAAATTCCTTCTTATATGTAAATTTTCCTACACCACAGCTCGTGATCTCAGGCGGTTTCAGATACCCCATGCAGCCTCATACCCATCGCTGCGTAAGCCACTGCTTCTTATGGAGCACTTCGAAATTTAACACTCCACGACTTCATTGGTTATGTGTAGTTCAACTAGAAATTGGCTGTTGTTTTGCTGGTCATTATAGTTTTTGCCAACGACCACAATGTTCAATGCTATGACCAGGAGTATATTCCAAAACAACGAAATGGAGGAAAATAGGTATCTCAAACCTCATTTCGTATTCAAATCCGCAGTCCGTTCGAAACTTCCTTCCGTTCTATTTTCCCACCATTTCGAAATGAAAAGGAGCCCAGCTTATCGAACAAGATCATCCTCTCCGTATAACAATGATACTTGACGTTCATCCTGAACACAAACCAGTGTGGACATCCTCCTCTCTCCCATTCGAGCTCATTGTCCATTCGTCGAGCACAATGAAGAAGCATATATCACCTACTCCGGTCAAGGGAGGATGGCCTGAATCCAGATTACTCCCCATCTTGGGCCCTTTTTGGCACATTCTCGATCCCTGTATATTCAGACACTGAATGAGGGAATGGAAAAGAAACTATTAAAGGGCCCTGGATATAAATAGCGATGTATTCAGGGATTGTAGGGTTCCGAATTGAACGAGTCTGATTATCCACAAGTGGAAGGACTCTGCTGAATGGATCTCCTTTGTTATGATTCAATTCCGAGGGTTGGAAATGTAATATTACATACTAATATGAGAACTTCGTTTATGAATACCCATGAATTTCTTGTTCGTTGATGAATTTTGGCGCACAGTTGAAGTATTTCGTATCAAATATCCCGAACAAACAATAGCAATAACTCTTGCGCAGAAAATAGACAACGTATTTCCCATTCATAAAGAAGCAACGTAAGAACCTATCTATGATTTATTGTTCAACGTTTTGCCTTTTGTTCAAGGTATCATCAGAATAGAGCAAATCACTCATATTATACGACAATCTAAAAAAACTACTTTTTCAAAACTCACTTCTATCAGCAGAAATAAAGAAAAAATTCAGTTAGTTATAGAATAAAAACGGATTATGGACAAAAGTCCAGAAAAATCCGACTTCGTCATGATCGTATCCTAAAAATCAGAAATAAGTTCTTGAGAAGGTATGGATTTTCCAAATCTCCCATCACATGCTGAAAGAAACTGCGTACATTATTATTCACTCGTAGAGTGGACATTGAAATCAGCGCCTGGTACAGTGTTAGCAACGAGAAAAATTCCTGTAAATAATAAATTCATGATTCGAAAAGTCAAATCGTATTATCAAGAATATAGAAATCTTTTCAGAATGATTTGAAAAATCACAATAAATTCCAGACAGGCACAATTTTTGTCAATTTCAATAACATCTTTTTTCGTGGGGCTGCGATTTTGTTGAAATTTTGACCAGTTGTAGTATTAGGTCTTGTTATATTAACCTGAAATTTACTTTGCAAAAATATCTGTAGATTGTCCCTTAGAAGGGAGAAACAAAACGTTGTTTCATCCCCTCCATTTCTGAACACCCTGTGGTGAATTTGAGGCGGAAAAGTTTTAATTTGAAGAAAGTGTTGTATTTTTTCAATTTTTAAAACAATTTAAAACATTACAATACCTTATCGACTAGCAAACATACACAAACATCTCAAAATTAATAGCGTGTTCTCATCGCTTCTTCCATACGACGAGGCATACTTTCAATGCATTTCCGAATTGCTTCTGGAGGAATATTTTCCCGTTCTTCAAGAAGGGCTCTTCGTAAATCAGGTAAGGTGTTGGACTGCCGATTTCGAACATGCATATCCCATACATGTTCAATGGGATTTAAATCCGGACTTCTGCCTAGCCACACCAATCGTTGAACTCTTTTAAGTATTCTGTTACAACCAGTGCAACGTGAGGCCTAGCATTGTCCTTCATTAGCAGAAATTTTTTGGGAAATATTCCGCCAGAAGGAATTCGTGAATGCATTGAAAGTATACCACGTCTTATGGTAAAAGTGATAAGAAAGCGAGGTGGAAATACACGCTATTGATTTTCAGATGTTTTTGTATGATTGCTAGTCGATGAGGTATTGTAATGTTTTAAATTGTATTAAAAATTGAAAAAAATTCCACACTTACTTGAAAATGTGTATCTTTTTTTCTAAAGCAGATAATTGTGTAAAACAAAGATTATTTTATTAAGAAAGGATAACACTTCAAATTATAATTTAATGATATGAATATGAGATCTTCCGAATCGTATAAGAAGAAGACCTCGTTCTGAAATAATATGCTTCTAGTTGATACTGTTTTGAGTGAGATAACTTTTTTGTATCCCGAATTGTCAAAATGAAAAAAATGAATAGATGAATGAATAAATGAAGAAATTAACAAATGGACTGATTAATGAATGAATAGATGAAAAAATGAATAAAAAAACGAATGAATTAGTATATGAATAAATGAATGAATGAATAAATAAAAAGATGAATGAATGAATGAATGAATTAAAAAATGAATGAATGAGTAAATAAAGAAATCAACGAATGAATGAAAGAATAAATAAAAAGAATAAATAAATAAAATTTTAGCTTCCCTATCGAAATTGCTGGTCGAACCTAATTCATCAAAGATTTTCATTGCGATCATTTTTTTTCTCTCGCATTTTCTGTTTCCAGAGTTCCTGGAATCGGAAAATGCCCTCCGAAGTGCGAATCTCTCTTTGCTCGTAACTAAAGTGTTATCGTTGCTTAAAATACAGTTTTCCAGATCTTAGATTGACGATTATTGAAAACATTGATAGCAATATTGCTATAACAAAATTCATAGTTAACATTGCAAGAACCCTGGGAATAGAATATCATAGCCATATTGTAATGAATTGGGAAGATGGAAATATGACTATAAAAACAAGATATAGCATTACACAAAATATGTTCGAATGTTCAAATAACACATATCACATTTCACTCCATGAAAAAAAAATTTGAATTTGAAACAAACAACTTGTGTTTTGATTTTTCGCTCACTGATACAGTCTATCGCAAATGAACGAGAATGCTCAGGATCATAGGTACAACGTAGACGCAGATTATGCAATAGAGAGCAGGAGCTCTCAAAATAGACCGTTTGCCATTCTTGCTCGAAGGAGCCTCCCGCAATGAAATTCCAAAGCCACCCTTCGCAATTATTCGAGGAAATGCTGCCATTCGATATTCAGTCGAGCCCGGAATACGAAACTTATCCCTGTTTTCCATACGTTCCCCTCCTGAACTCGAACAATGCCTTCAAAAGGTGGTTTCCCCGAATCAAATGTTCCTCGAGGTTAAATCAGAATGCGCTTTCAGCCGATATTTCCATGAAGCCCAGTTGCGCGTCGAAAAGTATGTGAATGTTTTGCCTGATTTACAAGTAGGTATTAAAATCTCAGCGTATGGTTCTCTGTCAAGGCTACGAAAGGAACGCGAAACTATCAGAGCACTCAGTGGTTAGCTTCAATGCTCTCGCTTCTCATCACCACGGTAGAATGGTTCGCTGCACGATAAAGTTCATTCTCCATGTGTGAGAAGGTGTTTCACAATTGTAAAAAGCAATTGTGCAAGGCCTTTTGAGTTTACGTTCCTATATGAGATTCCAGTTTCATAGTTCAAAGTATCAAAACAAAAATATTGGGTATACAACTTTGCTCACGCCGTTTCTTTTCTAAATTCGAGGCTTTATTGTGAAATCTGGTGAAACATTCATGATTGAAAGAATTGGCATTGCTGGTTACTACTTACTCTCTTTTTTCGCATACGAATCCTGCGTTGAAAAACCAAGGACTTAAAATAACATAGAATATACAAATGAGCCCTGGTTTTGACTTCTTTCATTTTCTAGGCTGATGAAAAATTCCAGTTCAATACCTCGACCGTTAAAAGCAATATTGTCAATTTTTTTTACATTTTTTACGATTTAGGTTTTGAAAAAATTTTTTCGGTTTATTGGAGAAGAATATGGAGTGCAGCATTTCGTGCAGCAAATCAATCTTTATTAACAGCACGAAAACCATGAACAAAAACTCACTCATTTGCTTCATTCATTTCGAATCAAGGGGAATCATGAACAGGAAACTGTTTTTGACAGTGAGGCTTTTCCGGAACTACTATTTCATTTTTTTATCTCTCTCGGGGAAAGACTGAGCTTATAAGGCCTTTCTGAGCGTCCCTAGATGCATTCAAATTCAAATTTATATTCATTTTCACAATGGTTGATTTCTCATCAAAGGGAATTATTTCACCTTTTGCCCACAACAGCGGTATGCATCTTCAGAGGATTCTTGGTCTGAGGTTGTAACTCGACCGCTTAATTTCCGAAAGTGATGCTGGATCGATGCTGTTCATGTTGTTCTGATGTTTATATATCTCAATAGCTTCCACGTTCATCTTAGGATAGAAATTTTCTGATGTTCGAAATAGCCTCTGCCTTTGAGAAAACAATATTGTGTCCATTTATTCGAGCATGTATTGCTAGTGCGGATCTGATTGAGTCGACAGCCTCGTTCATGCTCCTTCCTTCTCGTATTGATACTTAGCTACGTTGTACCAACGTAGACTTTGCCGCAGTCACAAGGTATTCTGTAAATACCGGGTTGAGAAAGTGGGTCGACTTTGTTCTGTTCGTTTGGCCAAGTTTTTGAGTTGGCTTATAGACAGTCTCTATAATTTGCCTCTTCAGTATTCTACCAATTCTCTCGGTGACCTTGGGGATAATATATGGTAAGATAGCTCTTCCATTGGGGGCGAGTTGTGTTATCATCACGAGTGAAAAGTCTTATTGCCCACTGAATTTCCTTTGCAGTATATCCGTTAGCGACGAATGCATGCTGTAGATGTTCAAGTTCATCCTCCAGAAATACCGGCTGAAATAATCCCTAATACACCACGGCCAATAAGCCCAGAAGGCTCTTTTAATATCAGTATGATCGGTTGTGAAAGACTGAAACTATTCATCACAATGAATGTTCAAACTTCATAATTGAATAATTTCTCATAAGTCATGAACCTATACTGGGGAACACCCGATTTGATTACTTCAATGTCCGAGATATACATTTCATGTTTCCGATGTTGTGATTATGTCCTTATTAGCTGTGATTAATTGTCTCTAATGCCACAGGTTTCAAGTTTTCCAAGAAGTATTTGATGATCCACGGAGTCAAAAGCCTTCGAAAAATCGAGGACAATTGCAAGTGGCATTTAACCGGACTCCATCCATAATTAGATTAAAAATGGCTGTTTCAGTGTTTTTGTCTCTCATGAATCCATGCAGACAGTATTATAATCTTGAATTTTCTGAAGAAATTCATTAACCTATCAGAGTGTAACTTTTCAAATATCTTAGAAAAATTAGTTAATATACTCATTGGACAGTAGTTATTTAGATCCAAAATGTTTCCTTTTTTAAATATAAGTCATATAATAGCAGTTTCAAGAGCATTCGGGAATACACCCTCAGTAAATGACTGACTAATTAGCATACATAAAAGTTCCGCAATAATGTAACCTGTTCTTTCGAGCATTTAGGCCGTCGTCGTAGATTAGTTCTCGACGTTTCGCCAGTTCGAGTGTCTGGCATCCTCAGCAGTTATATTTCAGGAGATGTTCTCACTAAACTGAACTGCCTGAGATCACTGCCAGGCAGTTCAGTCCAGTGAGAACAAATACTCGAAAGAACAGATTACATTGAACGATGGCCGCGAAAGCCTCAACCAGTTCCGCAATAACATCAATAAAGTCTTAATAACCTTCATAGAAATATTGTCATCTCCACAGGAACCTGACGACTTGAGCTTCAGTAGAAATCGGTTCTAGTACTGCTGCAAGTTGTAAAAAAAGTTTTTGTCCAATTTTCTAACGTAGAATATAATATTGAAATTTTATAACATAATTTCAGGCACTCCTTTTATTCGAAATCTACTACCGCCAAACAATTACTGAAAGTTTGATTATTTTCAGAGGTGCCCCCAACACAACTTCAGGTTAACAATGAACCCGAAAGTCTAAACCCGCCGAGCAGAAACGAAATACGCGAACCGAAATTGTTAATGAGCACAATGCATCTCGTTCTGGGAACTCATTCATCCCATAATTTCAGGAACGAAATTGCAAATAGAATACTGACGTTGAGCATAACGAAAAACAACGACGGACGTTAACGTGGAGCATAAAGCAGATGCTCTTTGCATCGTTCTTTGGAAATACACACAAAACTGCACAATTATAATCGCCGAGATACATAATTATAAAATGCGAAATAAGCCGGAGAAGAGACTTATTAATACGACGATATTGTGCTAGGAACAATGGCAGTGCACGTCATGTTTCCTGGTTCTAAATGAGCCGAGCAGACGATTTCACAGGGAGTTCCGCAGCCTCCCTTCCTCCTGAAAACACAGCGACATTCGTTAAATTCGCCGAACAATCAGAAGGGGGTGCTCGCTAAATAGGTATACAGGGTGTCCCACCAAGAACTTTACATACCACCCCCATTTAGTCCATATAGGGTCTTCCACGAGCATCATGAAATGGCCACCTAGAAATGTCTCCCAACTTTCCTTGCCAATATACAGGATGAATTATTTTAATACTAATAAAGACACTTTTATCCATAACAAACCTCAAAATTGTAGAAAAACAAGATATGGCAAGGCACACTACTTATAGCCAATTCTGTGAAAAAGATGGAAGCGTAAATGTGTTCGCATCAAAAATTTAATCGGGAAGCATGTAAAAAGGTGTGTTTTTTTGCAGTGTGATTGTTTTTTTTAAACAATAAATAAAGTAAAAATAACTGTTGCAGTTGCAGGATCAGTGTGTGTTGAATTTTCCAACGTTGAGTATTCATATCTGGAAGAATTATCAACACAACGTTTTTCATTTTGATATTTATAATTTGTTTGGTGGAAATCTTCAATTCGACTTCTATGCCTCGTAATTCTTCAGTGCCTGATTGGAGAAGCAACTATGAATCTACTGATGAGAAGAGAAAGTGTCGCTATTTAGATTTCTGAAAGATTTCACGGGGAGAAGAAAATGACTAATCGCAATTCATAGAGAAATACATTTTGTAGATTCCCATATTCTGAAAAATTACGCCTATTCAACCGCCTCAGGTTCAACTATAAATATGCCGCGAAAAATCCCTCAATCGAATGATGATGCATTTCCTCCAATTTTTGCGAATCATCCGAGATACATGACATCATCAATTACTCCAGAAAGAACTCATCCTGAGAAACGGAGACAAAAATTAGTTGTTCATTTCCATGATGACAATTTTAACACCGATTGGGACAAACAAGATTAGATCGATACATTTTTGACATGTCGAAGACAAGACAATCTCCTACGTCTTTTCCAACGTTTAAGGAGATGACTCTGTTCCCTATGTCAGCAGCCTTTTCAAGTTATCTTGAGAAAATTTCCAAATTTTGGGGAATATCTTCCTTAATAATTATTTTATATTGGTTAGTGAATCCCAAGAACTGCTCTTTCAGACAAGAAATTACCAACTTTTAGCCGTTAGTTATCAGAATTGGTTTTATTAATTCATAGTTTATTTTTAGTTTTATTCAAAATTTTTTGAGTTTGAATTTGGAGTTTTTTTCATTCATTCAAAATTTATTCTTGTTGAATTTCTGAATTGTGAGATTAATTTTGAATTTGAAGATCATCAGCAGTCAGAATGTAATCGTTTTCGATAGCGCAATATTATATTTTTCAAATCTTTTGATGTTAATTCACCTATTTTATTTGCTTCAGAAAGTAGAATAATATTTGCATTCTGATTGAAATCTTGTGGAACTCAGTATGAAAGCTATCTCTCCGTGTTGAGTTCTGGATTATTTGAGATAAAAATATCGAGAAATTATTCACAGATAAATTGAATTCTGTTTTGTTTTCCTCCTAACAGTTGTTTTTTTTTCATTGTGAATTGAAATAAATTCTAAATTATCTCGAAAACATTGCAAATTGCAGAAGAAATCCGTACAATGTACGCGTTCTACAACGGCAACGTCTAATCCCCGACTTTTTAGATTTAGTAGGCCGTGGTCTAAGATCCGAACCTTCATCGTCTTTCATCGTGCTGATCATTGAATAAAACCTATTTTTTAATGAAATTCCCATGTTGGGAAAGATTTTAAAAAAGGGTGCCTCAAATAATTCTGGAAACAATTTTATCAAAAATGATTTTTAATGATATTTTGCAACATCATGAAAATGAGGAAATTTGATTCTGGAGTATATACAGTATGGAACATGTAGAATATTCAGGCACAGGGTTACCTATTATCCACCAGGACAAAGTAATAGGTTGCCATGTTTAAACAGGTATGTCGAAATCAGTTACTTTCACTGGTCACTGGTGTGATAATATTTTTACTATTATTAATAATTGTGAACACGTTGATATAGGGTTGATTGCAGAAAAATTGTTTTGTGAAAAAAGCCAAATATCATGACTAACGCAAGCAGCACTCGATTGTGTTGATTACCATACCAGGTGTGACTGAAAAGTAACCGTTCCAGGAAATTATTGTAATGACGAATTTGAAATTTTTCACACAAAGTATTCCCTAAGCACATTATATATGATTTTTTCTTTCATTATATGATTGAATTCGAAATGACACAATTTCAACGTTTGTTGAATTGACCTAATATTCAGAGGAGTAATTTTCTGAAGGAACTCCCCATTGTTTTTATTGGTTGAATTTCAGTTTCTAGCTTTTAATTTCAAAATTGTCCTGTAGATGATAAGGATAAAATCATTGTTGTAAGTTAACCTTTTCAGGTTTTACATTGAAATGTAGAACAATGACATTTAATAAAAAAACTTGTCTCTGGGAACATGCCGATACTTAAATATCTGAAGAAGACATATAATATCTAGATTCTAGTGTTCATTCTTGTGAAGCGTTTGGTCCTTCATTATTACACCGTAATCTTACCTCGGACTTTTCTGTCGGGTCGAAATTTCAATCTTTGAAACTCGGCAACTAATTTATTTACAGGCAATAATAAATAATAATGATAATGATATTATCTATTATTTTAAGAAGAAACTGATTTCGACATAACCTGTTCAAACCTGGAAACCCAGTTCTTCGTCTAAGTAAATAATAGGAGACCCTTTGTCTGCATATTCTATATACTTCATACTACAAGTCGAGTATAAATTTTTCTTGTCATCATGATGTTGCGGAATGTCATGAAAAATCTTTTTTTTTAATTGAAAATATTTTGTCTAGGATTTTTCAGGAAATTTTTTTTCAATATATTATCTGAAATGGATTTCATTCTTTTATCAGCTCGGTGAAGGTCGATGTAGGTACGGATCTTCTGTAACCTCTACACTTTATGGAATGAAGTAATTTGTTTTGCAGAGAAACAACAAATATCCCAACTTATCTACATATACACTTCGCAAAAAAATTAACTCACATTATGGAAATCTCAAGGTGTTCTCAATGATAATTATTTTTACCAGAATTATGCATGCATATGTTATTCACATTCAACGTTTTTCTTCAATACAGATGTTTTTTTCCAGCATGAATAAAAAAAGATGATATTATCAGATTTTGAATTTATTTGCTCTATTCTAAAATCAGTAGTTCTCGATCAATTCTAGTGATCAATAATTTTTCTTTCGTTACATTTTCTACACTCGATCGCTATGCAACACGAAACACGCAATTTGAACCAAGAGGAATGTGTCCAAGCGGTAGTTTTGCGAAAAGAAGGGTGGACACAAGAATTTTGGTTTGGAGTTTCCCATACAAGTGTGTTCAGCATGTTGCAGCGATTCAAGGAGGCAGGTATGAATGTCCGAAGATCAGGACAGGGTTAACTACGGGTACCAACTGGCATTCAAGAACGTTACTTGAGAGTTTCTTCGTTGGAACAACGGTTTGCAACCGCTCGCCTTCTTCAAAATCAGCTTGAAATTAGCACTTATACAATGAGAATTCGCCTCAGAGAATAATATGATTCAAGGCCTCGTGTCGCGGCAAGAGGCCCAGCTTTTACCCCAGCCCATCGAAGGGCGCGTTTGGATTTTGAGAGAGAGCATATCCATTGAGAAGAAGCCGATTGAGAAAGAGTTCTCTTCATAGATGAGTCTAGATTCTTTCTCCACCATTGTGATCGACGTTGCCTTGTATACAGATGTCCACATGAAAGGTATGCTCAATGCAATTTCCTGAATACTACTGGTATGGGTTGAAATATCTTCGACTGCTCGCACAGACCTAGCGGTCGTTGATAATGGGGCTATGACAACCTCAATAAAAGGCTGAGAAGTTCAGAAAATCATCCAGCAACTCTTGATGACTTAATAATCCAATTAGGTCAGAACATTTCAAGATAACTCATTTTGAGTATGAACCTTCGTTGCGGAGCTGTAATTAACGCAAACGGTGGAAATACCAAGTTATAAATCACTCATCAGCAATTCAGTATTTTGAAAATTTTTCATTCCTCTTCTTTCACATAAGATTCGGTGAAATCTTGAATTTTTCTTCCATTTAATGTCTTATGCTTCATTCAAAACCTTCCCGAGAGAACAAAAATAAGTTATAAAGTCAATGTAGATTTAAGTTTCATCAAAATTGAGATTTTCAGAATGTGAGTTAATTTTTTTGGGCAGTGTATTTCGCAATGTCAGACACATGTTCCCTCCAACAGAAAACAGAGAATTCTCAGGCTACGAAAATGCTTGAAATACTTAAGCTGAAGCTCCTCGTTGTTCATGATCAAGTCAGAATTGAAGTCTACGAAATGAAAAAAAATCTGATATCCGAAGACGCGGGTCAAAAATGATTCGACGATACCAGTTATGTTACCAAGAATGACAATAGCCGTTGTGGGCTAAGTATTGCAAGGTTTTTATTCCCCCGAAATTTGAATTTTCGAATTGTATTAGGGTTCAATTTTCTGAAAAATTTTAAATTGGGGGCTGTGGACATCGAATGAAGAATAACCGAGTTTTCACTTTATCTGTGTTCTACTACTTGAAACAGGCCACACAAAAAAACTAACTCAAGTATCATTTTCTGAAGGTTAATACGATTTATTCGATCACCAAACTTCACGTCGAACTTTTCGTTTGAGAACCGCTCTTCGAGGATAAAAAGAGACAAATGACGGACAGGAGGAATTGGGACAGGGAGAGTATATTGTGTGGGTGGAACAACCAGCTACATTTCGCGGTCTCCCACTAATTATGCGACAGGAGCTTCCTCCTGAAAGTTATGCCGTTCCATATAGAACTTTCCACCCGCCCGTCTCTTTCATACGGGTTGGTGTAATGGTGGTCGTCCCGGTGTCCAGAACTTGCTGCTGCGAACTTTATGTCCTTCGTTAGGATTCGGTGACTGAGTGTGAGGAATTTTCAATTTTGAAAGAATGTCTTCATTTGGGAGGGTCGTAATGAAATCTGGACCCCCAGGTTTGAACCGCGGGAGGCACAAATGACCTGTCTACGGTTGCATTCGGAGTAGGTATTCGTTTGTATGGTTATTTCCTCCATTGCTAATGAAATCCGTTTCAACATCTCATGCATCAACAACAGAAAAAAAGTACACGGATTAGTTACTTTATATCGAAAATATATAGGACATTGTTGATATTTTTCTACCAGGATTAGAGAAATCGACCCATTTGTACCTGCTTCTGTTTCAATATTCCATCTGTCTACGGCGATTTTTACCGGTCGGTAAGGTGTATCGTTGGTTTCGGAAAGACATCAGATAGGCCTACAGAGATACGAACACTCGAAGTATATGAGCCTACCGGCGTTTCAAAGAACTTTTAACTAAACCAAAGATAGTTGGAAGAATCTTCTGTAGCGGTTTTTGTTTACCCGTGAAATTCGGAGAGTAAGAATTATGGATAAGTATTGGGAATTTTTATTAAAGTACATTTTATTGCTGTTTTCTGGGATACCTGAGCGAAATTGAATTGTATTAATGAAGTATTTCAATAGCGATATAGAATTATTGCAATAAATTGATGGGATGAAGATGAGAAATGGAAGGAAACGATTACGCAAAAAGTCCATAAAATACTTGAATGAGGTAAGACTATTTGAACCTATTCATTTAAGAAATATCCGCGTTCTTAGTTTCCAGGAATCACGGAAAAAAAGCTGTAGCGGAATTGTGCGTGCAGTACGTTTCAATAGAAAGGTTCTGTTTTCAGAAATAGTGAAAATATGACATTTCACATTGGGAGATTCAAGAAATATAAAAAGCATATTATCTTCGTATGTTCAGGATGAATTCATGATACAACAATGTTTAATCATTCAAATTTGAAAGGTGAATTTTATGAACTGTTCCTTACTTAGCAACAAGTATCCATTGTATAATAATTTTAAGATATTGTGAACAACAAGACAGACTTGGAAATTGCTAGTTATTGTGTGATAATGGATATTCAGTACTAGAGCTGAACAAATATTCACGGAATCTCATATCATGTATATATTATTATTATGTATTTACAACTGAAAGAAAATGATTTAGTTGAAAAAAATATATAGGTACAATAACTTGAATTTCAAGTCAAATACTTCTTCAGGAGATTAGGTGTTCGGAGGAGAAGATATTCCGTTTGAGTATTGAAGATGAGAGTTGAAACTTGAAAAATGCAAGCTGTTAATATAGCTACAGCTACTTAAAGATATTTCCAAAAGTTACAATTTCAAAGAAGTATACACAGTAATAAGTGTCACTTATAGATAGTTGGTTTCCTGTATTCAGCCATAACCTCGGCTTGATTTATTACTCCATAGAGTTTATATTTGAAATGGATGTGCATTTGATTTTGATTGAGCAAGCTAAATAAGGTCATGTTTAGGACCTGGAGCCTTTTGCACCAGACTATTTTGCACTTTGCTCATTTCACTTTTCAAATGAATTTTAATGCACAAAAAGCGGGATTAAAACATGCAAAGTAAAAAGTTGCAAATAAGTTTGGTACAATAGGCCTTCTAGTACCCGTTTATTGTAAGTTTCGTTGTCACCGCAATGAATGGAGTTGTACAAAATAATTGAACGGTCAGCTAGAACAACGTTCGATGTCATTTTATTTTTTTGTCTAATTTATTTGGGGTTTTTGTTAATTTTTATGTAATTAGGTTTCACCTGTATGAAAATAAAGCTGTTCATTTTATTTATTGTTGTAATTTTTTTATTGTCCTTTCTGCTGAGATAGGATGATTCTCTGCTAATTTACCCATTATTGGAGTACCACGAGGAAATGCAGTTGAACAAGACCAAAATGGCTAACAATACGATAACAAACAAATATGATTGCAATTGTGCTTTCAATTAGAATTTCTCAATTTTAGTATTGTGATTTCAGCCTAAATGATATTTTCCTCTGTTTTTTTTCAGTTTGTTTTTCCACATACAAATATTAGGCAGCAGAAAGACTCACTCACATATAAATAATTGATCTTCTGCACTAAAATAAAGATTTTTCATTATTTAACTGTTAACGGTTAGTAGAAATCTTGAAATTGACATCGTTCTTATCAGTATTCAAGCAACCTCATTTAATTTCTTATCACGTTCACACGTTCATGATTTTTTAAATCATTTTCCTAGATCCCCAATACTTGTTTTAAATATTCATTTATTTACAAGTGAAACACAAAGGGAGGGTTGAAGTACAAATACTTCAACCAAATCAGATTGGGAATGCAGTTTAATGAAATACTTCATTTTAGTTTCCCCCGACTCTAATTGAGTCGATAAAAGTATTATATTTTTCATCCAATTTCAATTTTGAACTAACAGAAGAGATGCTAACCTGTTAAGACGAAGAAGGAAAACCATTATGCAATACGTACTCATAATGCTGGAGATATGAAGAACACCATACACATCGAGAAATAGTCCTCAAAGTATCCGTTCTTCGTTCAAATCCTAATCATTCATAATTATTACAAATGAAAAAGTGATTACACCATGTGAGTCTAGCATCCATTCATATTTATTTTCACAACTTAAGATGAGTTCAATGTTATTGTGGAAGGCTTTTTCACACATTTCAAAAAGATAAATAAATATAATATCGCTTTTCCCACGAAATTTTCGGAGTAAATAAACGAACTAATGCATTTCCTTGGCTATGGAATGCGAGCTTTTATTATAAATGTCACACGCTTGTTTGAAGAAGATTTTAGATAATATTGACATGTTTACTTACTGGTGAGCCTGATGAGACTAGACGAGTTGTAAGGAATACAAATATGGGAAGAGATGCGCATTGAATATATATGTAAATAAAGATGTTGAAGAGTCATTAAACGATAAAGTTCATCATTTTGTAATTCTAAACTATAGGAAAATATGAATCAAGATTATACCCGCGGACCCGCTCGCGTTATATTTCAATTCAAAACGGCACTGAAAGGTACGCAACCCCACTCGTTCAATTTACTGTAACTTTTAAAGTATCCATTAGAAAACTATACTTAGAACAGCATTTTTCATCAGGAATAAATTCCGCAGATAACAGTCACATTCATTTTTATATTGATTCATTCCTTGAATTGAAAATTAAAAAAAAATGTCTTTCGTGGATTGGTTTCAGCGCGGATCCTTTTAAAGAACTTTTCGAACACTACAAAATTGACTCTGACCATGTTGTTTCTTTATCTCTTATAGTTAATGCAGCCTCTCTCGTAAAAGGCGGAAAGTACCGATATTTACATGAAAACTCGACTTTTTTTCGTTATATTTTGATGAACCCTATATGAAAACCTCCCGAATAAAATTCTCTGCAATAAAGTGAAAGTATCATTAAAATTGGTCATCTGGTTCCTGAGTCCATAGAGGACGAAGAAACACACAAACAAACACACGGACATTCACATGTATAATATCAGTATGGATCTCGGTATGGACTATTATGAATATCACTTCAACACGAGAAATCATTGTCCCACTATTTTGTCGAAAATACTAGAACCCGTGAGGATGAAATACATGCATAAAAAGTTCAATTGTTTGTTTTTCGATGTGTATAGTTATAAAGTAGTTGCAATAGTTATTTATAATACAAAAACAGAAGGCACGAGTAGGCAAATTCTTGAATTAACGAGTGTTAGAATAAGTACAAGTATGATGAGTTATTTTTGAAGCATAGATGCATTCAAAATAGTGATCATCGAAATGAATACCATTTTCAATTCCCAGGCTCAGAGATCTTTTATCATGAGGTTGGAGAAATGATATTAGATTTTGTCACTGAGATGAGAGATATACCGGATTCGGCCTTGCTGGGCCTCATCAGTATCCCGCACATCTCAGGACAAAATCTTCATAAAAAACTTCAGAATTTGAAGCACTTGGTTGTGAAGTAATGAGTAAAATATTACAAAGTACTAAGGTGGTGACATCCAATTGCGTCAAAATGAAGTTTCACATCTCCAATCAAATGCAAAAAAAAGAAATCTGTACTTCCTCTCTCACTGAATTGAATTCATCTATGTTTCAAAAATGTTCTCGATGTACCTTCGTAAAGGCAAAGAATTTTCTTTTTCTTATGATGAGTTATGTTCCACAGTTCATTGAATTTTCATTGAAATTGATGAAATATTTCTATTAATATCGTTTTTGCATTGAAATATTTCTATCGGTAGAATTGTTTAATCTCCATAAATTTTACAGATAAAGAATCAATCAGTAGGAGGATGCCACCATGTAATTAATATTTTTTTTTCAGTCATCAGCCTGATATTCAATAAATAACACCATGAAATCTGGGCGGAAATGAGATATTCCCTCCTAATTTTGTTCTGAAAATTGTGGAAGAATGAACGGATTCGAGGCAGAATGAAAAAACAGAAAGTTCGGTACTTTATACCCACTCTTCTCGACGAAATCGAGATTGTATACTTCTTCCGATGCAATACAGCATTTTATTACTATCTCAACCATTCGCTCCTCAAATGCAGCTATTATTTTACGAATGAAAATCATACAATTGCTGTTAGCCTTGAGACGTGAGTAACTGTTTCCGAGTCAATCATTTTCAATCAGCAATGAGTGAATGACGAAAACAGCCTGTGAATTTTTGCTAGTTTTTTCTTTCAAAATTAGAGCAAATGTTCATTAACCAACTCCAGGAGAACGCAACATGATGAGCATGACAGCAACAGCAAGTTCGAACGAACTTTGTATTAAATTTGTTCGAAAATTCTAATTAAATTTGGTGACAAACCTCATTATCACTTATTGTTCTGAAAGTGTTCAAAGACTCAATTTCCTCGAGGCTTCGTGATGAAATAATGAAATCATAAATTCAATGCGATCATTCTACCCACCTTCGAGCATTTCGAAGATGAAGTATGAACATCATGGAGGCTTTCACAGTCACGCTACTTTCCTTTCTTCCAGGTTTCTCATTAATATTACGCAACGAAATTAATCGTACGTTTTATCTTCACACAACGTTGATGAATGGAATAACATATGTACTAATTTTCCACCAACACGAAAAATTACTTTTCATCCTAAGGGATCTCATAAGCACGATATAAAATAAATGTGAAGAATAATGAAATGAGCGTAACCGATCGGCGTACGATAACGAATGGAAATTTCTCAACGACATTTGATGTGAATATTAAATAGTAAATGACAAGTAAATTACAGTATGGTACAATTTATTAGAATTTGTGCGTTAATGTGGGCATATATTGCACGAAGGAGTAGACCATTTTCACCTGCACGAATATACCATCCGTATATTGTCATCAATATTCAATGTGGATACAAGTAAAGGCAAGAAATCCATACAGACATATAGAAATAGAGTGCCAGAGGGCGACTCTCATTCGAAGAATCATTTATGACAGAACGATTTTATAATGAATCTAGAACTCACCTAGATTGAACGAATGAACTGATTCAAAGCACTAATTTGATAACTATAGATCTGGAAACACAACGATTTGCAGTATGAAAAATCTAATTGGGAAGCTCAGTCGATCGGTGCACTCTTCATTATGAGTTAACTACATCTGACGCAAACTAACCACTTGTGGCATTCTAGGCGACGAAAAAAATTCGTTTCTGGAGAACTGGCTGGACCTATTTGAAATCTGAAAATTGGGATCATGATATTGTTTGACCTTATCTACCGAGCTTAAATATTCTTGAAGTCTGACCACTCCCAGTTATACAGTGAAAAAAAAATTTTTTTAAAGTTTTTTCTGTTTTTTTGTATGCAATTCTGAATACATTTGTACACAAATCGTTGCATTTGTCATAACACTTTCCAAAATATCAGGAAAGAACTGAAGAAAAAAGGGAGATATGTTTGTTATTTCTTATCTAGATATCGTAAGGATGAACAATTTTCACAAGACTGTAGAAATATTGTACATTTTAAGAATTTTGAAAACATTCGGTTGTTCCAATTGTTGGGTCAAAAATTGTGATCAAGATTGGCCTATAACATGTTGATATGGAACAGATTTTATGATTTTTTGCTATAACATGTTGAGACATTACCATCATTTTTCTTCGCAGAATCCAACGCAAACATAAAAAAATAGGGTTATAATTTGAAAAACGCTAGTTATGGGCTAATCTTGATCCCAATTTACATTCTAAAAATGTAAAATATTTTCACAGTCTTCTTCTCTGGAAAATGTGAAAACGGTTTGTGCTAAAGATATCTAGATTAAGAAAACAAACCTCATACTGAATACTCTCATTTCCCATTCTTCTTCAGTTTTTTCACGATATTCAAGAAAGTATTATGACAAATGCAACGATTTGTGTACGACTGTATTCAGAATTGAATACTCCATCAAATTCGAAAACAAGAAAACATAAATAAAATCGTTGAAAAATTTTTCTGCACTACCTGTATAACTGAAAGTGGTCAAGCTCCAAGAATATTTTAGTTCGGTAGATAATGTCAAACAATATCATAATCCCAATTTTCAGATTTCAAATAGGTCCAGTTCTCCAGAAACGCTTAATAGGTCGTCGGACTTGGTACACCCTGTGTACATATATACAAGTCTAACACTCAGTCTGCATATATTTTGGTTCACGGACACGGAATTTTTCCTTGCTTTATCGCTATCAGGATCGGATACTTTTCTCAGTTGGCTTTTATTTGTTTTTTTTTTTAAATCTTAATACGTCCACTTCTCATGGAGATATTCATGAAAAGGGATCCTTTTCTCTTTGACTATCGATATCACAGCAACCATTAATATCACAGAAAATTAACGAAGGGTTTCGGGAACCTGAATGATTTACGTATTGATGTTTTGCGTCCTCAATATTATAATATGTTACCAAGTTAGTGGGCAGCTAGGACGTAGTGGTTGGTAGGTGAATAAAAATTCAGAGATAACCTGACGTTTCGCTAATTTTATTATAGCTTCTTCAGAGGCTGTTTGTGAAGTTGGTAAGGTTTTTTATTTTTCTGCAAATTTCATCTCCATCTACTCTTCTCAGATCTCGATATGTCGCCATATCCCAGAAATTATATGTATTGATGTTTTGCGTCCCCAATATTATGATATGTAACCAAGTTAGTGGGCAGCTAGGACGTTGTGGTAGATGAATAAAAATTAAGAGATGACCTGACGTTTCGCTAACTTTATCATAGTTTCTTCAGAAAAACCGTACCAACTTCACGAACAGCCTCTGAAGAAGCTATAATAAAGTTAGCGAAACGTTAGGTTATCTCTGAATTTTCATTCACCCACCTACCACTACGTCCTAGCTGCCCACTAACTTGGTTACATATCATAATATTGGGGACGCAAAACATCAATACATATAATTTCTGGGATATGGCGACATATCGAGATCTGAGAAGAGTAGATGGAGATGAAATTTGCAGAAAAATAAAAAACCTTACCAACTTCACAAACAGCCTCTGAAGAAGCTATAATAAAATTAGCGAAACGTCAGTTTATCTCTGAATTTTTATTCACCTACCTACCACTACGTCCTATCTGCCCACTAACTTGTTAACATATCATAATAGTGGGGACACAAAACATCAATACGTAAATCATTCAGGTTCTCGAAACCCTTCGTTAATTTTCTGTGATATTATTGGTTGCTGTGATATCGATAGTCAAAGATAAAAGGATCCGTTTTCATAAATATCTCCATGAGAAGTGGACGTATTAAGATTTTCAAAAAAAAAAACAAATAAAAGCCAACTGAGAAAAGTATCCGATCCTGATAGCGATAAAGTGAAGAAAAATTCCGTGTCCGTGAACCAAAAAATATGCAGACTGAGTGTTTGATTTGTATATATGTACACAGGGTGTACCAAGTCCGACGACCTATTAAGCGTTTCTAGAGAACTGGACCTATTTGAAATCTGAAAATTGGGATTATGATATTGTTTGACATTATCTACCGAACTAAAATATTCTTGGAGCTTGACCATTTTCAGTTATACAGGTAGTGCAGAAAAATTTTTCAACATTTTATTTATGTTTTCTTGTTTTCGAATTTGATAGAGTATTCAATTCTGAATACATTCGTACACAAATCGTTGCATTTGTCAAAATACTTTCTTGAATATCGTAAAAAAACTGAAGAAGAATGGGAGATGAGTGTATTCAGTATGAGGTTTGTTTTCCTTAATCTAGATATCTTTAGCACAAACCGTTTTCACATTTTCCAGAGAAGAAGACTGTGAAAATATTTTACATTATTAGAATTTTGAAAAACTCATCACAGGGTGGTCCGAATGTTGGATCAAAAATTGTGATCAAGATTTGCCCATAACTTTTGTTTTTCAAATTAAAATCGTATTTTTTTATGGTTGCGTTGGATTCTGCGAAGAAAAATGATGGTAATGTCCCAACATGTTGATCCTTCTGAAATTTATAATTCTTGAGTTATTTAGGATTTTCTGATTTCATGTCGTACGTAGCAAAAAATCATTAAATCTGTTCCATATCAACAAGTTATGGGCCAATCTACCACTACGTCCTAGCTGCCCAGTAACTTGTTTACATATCTGAATGACCTTCAATGGCTATTTATTGCCATTTCGATTAAAAAATTTCTTTTCGTCATATGAATTTGAAAATTTAACGAAAATGGAGTTTCTGGTGCTTTTGTGGTGAATCAAGCGCTGGATCGAACATATTGAGGAAACAAATGATATTCACCACAAATTCCACAGTTCAATATGTTCCCAAGCTGAATCAATCCTGAGAGCCGTTTTTTGTTTCACTCGATCGAACTTTTGAAATAATTAAAGGATCACTTTTTTTTGCTCTGTAAAGCTTACTGACGCTACAGAATTTTAAAGTTCTACAATGAAAATGTGTTATTTTTTGTACCATTCCTCTTGGAATAACGAGCTATTAAAAACTGCCCAAACGATTCCTGTAATGTAGTATTCTGCATTATTCTTTGAGAATTTAATTCATCAACATGACACGTTATCTCGAGTTTATGTCAACAAAGATGCCCTCTTTCTATACTAGGGAGAAAGTCAGATCTGCAACTGAAAGTTGCATATTTTAGTCAGGAAATTTGGTACTGAATCATGAAAATTACTAACAGGAGGAATAGGAAGGTCTTTTGCAATATTCGAATCTGATAGAAATCTTCATGTTAATTCTCTATTCATTAAATGCCACCCCTTATTAGAAATTCTAATGTGAGCCACAACGGAATGTGTCGTGTGTGATATGCATCTATCAACGTCCACGTATTAATTCGGTCGTTGCGGTCGTAAAAATAAAATTCCAAATCTCTGCTTATGATTGATAACAGCAAGGGGCGACATTTTTATCGATAATGAATTTTTGCACACCATGTTATGACTACCTCAATTGAATTACAACATTTTCTATTAAACCTTCCGTGATTTATGACCTCTTTTATAGTGATATCGCAAAGGCATACAGAAATGAGATGAAAAATCACGCGATCGAAGGTGGAAAATTCAGAGACTATGAATATACGCCCAAATTTATTCCTTTTGGTCGACATAGAGAAGGCATGGGTTAGCAACCTGAGAAAATATTAGGTGGAATATTGATCTCCTGTTAAGGGCTTCAAAATGGGTGAATGTTTTGAGAACAACCAATAACCTAAACGAAAATGATTCTACGAAATATGAAAAAGAGTGAAGTTATTGAATGAATGACAGAATTGGAGTATTGAAAAGGGCCAGAGTTTGAAATTGTTCTTCAAGGTACTTTAGAAAAAACTGATTTCAACTGCTCCGAAAAACTCTCTTTTTTCATGTCTTGATTTGTAAAGTGATGGAACTATTCATGATACGAATTGAATATTGAATTCAATATTGGTTAAACAAAATTTAAAAATCATAAGAATGGAAATGAATCACAAAATTGAGAATATAGATATTAACAACACAAAAAACGTTATATCATAAATATTGTTCAAAATCGATCAGCCAGTTCGAAAAAAAACAACAATTTTCATTCATAGATTAGATACAGAAATAACCATTGAACTTCTAGGATATTATTTTAACAAACATTCATTTTCCGATGAAATGGGTGTGCATCAATTTTATAGAAGTTCTGTCGAAATATACTTCTCCCATAATAAATCAAAATTGAGTCAGTGATTCTTCAGATATCAATAAAAAATAAAGTGTAGAAGCTATGCAACTGAAGCTCCGTATTTTGTTTGGACTACTATTGGCAACATATCCTGAGAATTTCGTTTATCTGGTTCATTTCAAACAGAAGTTAAAACCATTCAAATAAACGAAGAAATACTTAGAGAAAAGATAAGTGTTTCTCTCGCGCTCGTTTGGCTCGTCTTGACGAGATTGGTTGAAATATATACAACTTTGAATAGGAAGTGGGAACATTAAGCACTTGTCGGTTTTCCTTTGATTTATATCGTACGCTTAGGGGAAATGAAATGAATAATGGCCATGCCATCTTAAAACTGTCCCATAATACTTTTATCATTGGTCTAATTAGAAACCACGGACGTCCGTCATAAAAGTGATCTCAAAATGAACGGAAGGATTTCAGTGGTCCAATAAAATGAAATTCAAAATAGAATCTTTCTGGAATGCAGCTGGAAGTTACTGCTTGCGTTCTTTGCATCCTTTGAGATCCAAAATTCATATGACTGATACTCATGGGGATATTCAGTGGAAACAACAGAATAATTTATTATTTGCGTGTTCAGGAAAACCCTTGTCATAAGACAGATGACGTTGGTTCAGTTTGGGGTATATCAATTACAACTCCATTTAATGGCTCATTTATATCTGCGGGTATGACGTAACGGAGCGAGCATTAGTTAATTGGATTTCCTTAGACTAAGATTAAATAATGCTCACAACCAACATCACCGTAGCCATAATGAATGAATCGGGAATAAGCCACCCGAAGAGAACTTCATTTTACTCTATCATGATGTGATGAAACCAAAATATAAGTATAATAAAAAAATAATATATTATATCAATTAAAATATATTTAAGAGGTGTTTTTCTGAAACTTCTATAGGGTTTGCTCTCTTTGCCACTGGAGCAAAATCAATTAGAACAAATTTCATCAGAACGACAATATCAAATTTAGAGAGAAAAATTAAATGAATTATGATAATATTTATGAGTTGTATTTTAAAATTATGAGATTTGATATATTTGAAGGAGCTACTCTTTTTACTTTGTATACAGAGTGATCCACAGTCGTTTACGGACAACGGAAAGCAAGAATTCATTGAAAATTTGGTTTCTTGGACAAGAACAGTTGCTCTATTGATCTAAAATATTTTCAGCGCTGCGATGTTGCCGATATGTCAAAAAGTGGTACCTACGTTGTTATTTCAAATGGAACAGTTTGGTATCAGTTTCTCATACTCCAGCGGTTCCTGAGTAATAAAAGGATTTCCTTTTTTTTGAGCAAAACATAGCTTTGGTCAAATATCCATAACTTTCATACTATTAATCTCAAAAAGTTGAAGTTTCGTTTGTAGAATGCTAAGATTCTCTGCATCATGCAGGTGTTAGCACATTCGTTACTGTTCATACAGGGTCATCAGAAATTACATGGTCTGAGCCATGTTACGTTTCGGCCAATTTGCGGCCTTTCTCAAGCTAAAAATCAGACATTGTTTTTATAGACCGATAATTCCTTTTCAAGTTTAATTCTCTAATTATGTGTCGAATCAATGTTTGTTAAAATATTTAATTCAAGCACTGTTTCCAGGAATTTATTGATAACATAGATAGAAAACAATAGTCTTCAATGCAACAATTACTATACGATATTCACGGCAATATTTCATCGATTCCGAAAAAATTCAGCCAATTACAGAAAATGATGTATGACACTCGTACAGAAGGCCTATTCTAATTCGTGACTCGTTTTCGAATTTTGAACTCGTGTAAATATATGCCCTCTGCACTTGTATCATAAATCAAATTTGCGCTGGGGAAAAATGGGTCAATCATTTCTTTGAAATGGTTTAACTGCGCCAGCATTTTGTGAACAGAGTTCATAACGGTAAGTGAAAAATATCCAGGTGCTTCATTGTCCTCATTGGATCGTAAATGTCTTTTCTGGAGGAGATGAAAATACTTCCCAGGTCATTATTCATCAACTTATGAAGAAAGCTGATGTCGCCAAGGTTCTGGGATCCTCTAGTTCGATCATATTAAAGTATCTCAATCTTCTATTATACTTTTCAAGACCCACCTGACTCAAATGCATGTTACTCTTGAATACAAATTCTGAAATGATTCAAGAAAATGTTGGTATATGTTATATGGTCATTTTCATTCTCTCCTTTATTTTTCTTCATGCAGTACGAATTTTTTGGAACCAAAACATGAAAGAGTTGCAATGCTTCGGAATTTCATATTGAAGTGCAAAATCAGTTCATAATGCTACTTCACTGTCTGACTGAAGACTTGAGTATGATCAGATTTGTGATTATTTTGAGTCCAACAAGCTGTTTTTCTCCATTCATTATGGATTAAGACGATTTCATAGTGAGGTGATGGCATTGGCATCTGTGACGGACGATATATTTAAAGCTCTTGATCTCGAAGGCATTCGATACTTTGAATCATAGATTTGACAGAGCTTCGGTGTCTCTTGTAAAATCATTCCTCTCTAATAGAGGTCAAGAGATAAGCGTGAACGGTGTTGCTTCGCAAGTTAGAGCCATACTTGCGGATGTGGCACAGGGTTCCATTGTGGGCCCTCTACTCTTTATCATTTACACCATTGATTTGTTCCGCTCCCTTCAGTTCGCCCATCCTGAGTGCCTTGCTGATGATACCCAGCTTAAGTTGAGGTTTTCACCTGATAACGTTTACTTGGCTTCCCAATATCTCAATATTAATCTTTCCGTGTTGAATCAATGTGCCCTGAATCATATTCGGGCTCTCAATCCATCTAAGAGTAAGATCATCATTTTTGCGAAGGAAAAAGAGTATGAGTTGATCGAAAGTAACCTCCATGTTTCTGTGGGTAGCATACCTATACCTGTGTCTGATTGTGTTAGGAATTTGGGATTGAGATTTGATAGACAACTGAGCTTTTCCGATTATGCTTCCCATTTGATTCGTTCGGCATTTTATCGCCTAAAGCTGATCTATGCATCGAGGAGTTTTCTCACTTTTTAGTTGAGAAAGCGCCTTGCTGAGTTTTGGGTGCTATCATTGTTGAATCACTGCGATGTTGTGTACTTCTCCTGTCTGAACCATCGCTATAAGTGCAGAATTCAGTACAACCAGAATTGGTACTGCCGGTTCATTTTTGGTTTGAGGAAATTTTACAGAGGAATTACCTGGAGAATCAATGATACGGTCTGCTTTGTTCTCAGGCTGTTGAAGTATCCATCTCCGCCCAATTTAAGAAGGAAATTTTAAACTAGACATAGCATAGCGTCCACAGTCTGAATATTAGATATCCTCATGCAATTACCCTCCCTCATCATCGGACTGCAAAGTTCAGAAAAATGAATCTAGGGCTGATTGTCATCACGAGACCCTCCTCGGCTTCAGGTTCAGGTTGAAGATGAGTCTACTCGGGGATCAGTAGGCTTGTGTTACTCATTTCCGCCGCATCTTTCTCCCAAAACACTGATAATTTCTTTTATTGTGCAATGGATGTGTTAGAGTTGGCAAGTGTTTTTGTTTTTTTTTTTGTTTCAGCGTATATATTATTTAATGTATAATTAATTCTGTCGATGAACTATCAGGAGGTTGAGTGTTGTTACGTCTATTGTCTTCACAAATGAAGTATTTTCAAAATTCCCAAGATGTAACATAAATTAAGGGTAGGAAGCTCGCGGCTTAGCTCTAGTGGAGAAGGGGTGGATTTCTTTAAGGTTGTATTCCAAAATTAATTAAACTCAAAAGAAATAGGGAGGGCGCCAGATAGTTTTAATGATATCAAATTTACACAGATAAATGTATCAATTCCTACTTTCCAAAATTCAGTATTTCCAAAACTATCAAATTTATTTAATTGTTCTAATAGGAAAGTGTAACTCAAGAAAGGTAACCCAGAGGAAATGAGTAACTACCGCCCTATTAGTCTCTTAAGCTCATTCTCTAAGATCTTCGAGAAAATATTAGCCCAACGATTCATGAATTTTTTTCGAAAATACAAAATCTTATCTGACAGTCAACATGGGTTTACTAAGGATAAAAACACAGAGACAGCCATATTTCAACTGACGCAGTCTATCCTCAATGCCTTGGAGAAGGGTTTTATTCCGTTGGGATTATTTCTGGATATATCCAAAGCCTTTGACTGTATAGATCATGAGATATTGCTCCAAAAACTGGAATTATACGGGATTAGAGACAGACAGCTTCTTCTCATCAAAAGCTACCTATCAAACAGAAGACAACTTGTTCACATTACGACAACAAAGGGAAACTTCTATTCCTCAGAACGCCTTGTTGACATGGGGGTGATACAAGGTGGAACATTAGGGCCGATACTTTTCATCATGTATATAAACGACCTTCCCAAGATATCTGCCAGTCAAAAAGAGGAAGCTGTCATTTACGTTGATGACACAGACTTCCTCATCCTTGCAGCAAACATACCAGATCTTCAAGACAACCTGATTTCAGCATTCGATAGAATCCAAAACTGGTGTGTTAATAACCGCCTGATACTG
This sequence comes from Hippodamia convergens, assembly GCA_038502775.1. NCBI lineage: Eukaryota > Metazoa > Arthropoda > Insecta > Coleoptera > Coccinellidae > Hippodamia > Hippodamia convergens. The sequence goes on along the minus strand of JAVSIQ010000801.1, from coordinate 995,275 downwards.
AACAGCAATAAGACCGAATGCGTAATCTTCTCTACAGATAGAAGTCGTCCAACGCTCCCAGAAAAAATCGGAAAGACTGATACTGTTGAAATCACACCAAAACCCTCGACCAAATTTCTTGGCGTAATACTGGACACAAACCTCAAATGGAACGGTCACATAGATCATCTCTGCAGTAGGCTCAACTCTGTGATTTACAGCATTTTCGTACTGAGCAAACAAGTCCGAATCGATCTACTGAGGACAGTATATTTTTCCAACTTCCAGTCCCTGATAGGTTACGGCATTATATTCTGGGGAATAAGTTCCAATACTGAAAAAATCTTCATCGCACAAAAGAGGGTACTGAGACTGATGCTGATGAAAGGATACAGAGAATCTTGTAGAGGAGCATTTAAGGACAACAAAATCTTGACAGTATATGGTCTCTATGTCTATAAGCTTCTACTGTTTCTGCGCAAACACTCAAACATATTCGCCGAGTGCCGACGTCGAGAAGATGCAAGACAGGTGGTTCCCTACATCTACCCAAAACACTCCCTAACGTTGTTCGAAAGAGGTGCCTTCTATATGGCCATGAAATATTACAACGCCTTACCGCAGGAATATCGAAACATCACAACTCTGAAGGCATTCAAGAAGAAAGTATACAACTATCTGATCGATATTGAACCATACTCACTATCTGAGCTGAACATGAGCTAAAATGTACTTATTTCTCTTTGACTTAATCTCTCTTTATTTTACTCTGTAAAATCATTATGAGATCGAATAAATACTATTACTATTACTATTACTATGATCTAGAATTAAAAAAATATACAGATAGATTTTCAATTGAGTGCACTAAAGTTCCTATAATCAATGTGCGGAAAGATGAATGCCGGCTTTCATTTACAGAGAATTTTACAATGAAAAAAAAATGATATTTAATTGTTTTCGACTTTTCTGAACGGTATCACAAATTTAATTGACAAGAAAATCACAAGGTGTGAGATTCTATTCGGATCTCAGGATAAATATACGGTCCAATATGATTATCTCAAACTTATTCAATTATAATAAATGTAAACTCATATAAGTGAATGATAAGGTTGTACTCATCCAAAAGAAGAAGTTCAGCAAGGGTTGGAATGACTCCTGTTTCGCTTCCACCAGAACAGTTTGTTGCAATAACCAGTATAAGTCTCAGAAAATAGTTTGCATAAATCAACACGCCAATTCCAAATTCAACACTCAAGAAAAGAAGCCTGCAATGGAAATTTATGAAGAAAACGAAAATGAAACCATCATGTTAATATTACCCAAGACGGCTTCCTCTAGAATTTTCTACCAGAGTATGGAAATTTATCCCGTACAAGACGGAGATTTCACTCGATTCCAATAATCCAAAATCAGCAAAATAATCAGCGAAATCAAATATCATCAACAATTTTCCAAATTATCCAACGAATCAGTCGAAGAAACAAAATCCTTTTCGGAAACAGTTGATATCTTCAATACTCGAGAAATACGCAAAATGTGACGAAAATGAACTGCATGTCATCAGATTTACGCAGATTCCATCTGGGACCACTTTTTTCTTCATGTATTGTAGGCGGACAAGAAAGTTGTTTTATTGTTTGCCTATACTTAAGGAGCGGGAAAACGATATATTTGAAAACGAAATAAAAGACGAAGTAACATCCAGACCGAACGAAAATCAAAGACCGTGCCTTACAAATCCATCGAAGCCTCATTCTAACAGTATATTCAGATTGAAATAATAAATAAAAAAAGTGAAGAATAATAAACGTTACAGTGTAAGTGTATGCTACCATGAAAGTGTTGAATACTTCGGAATTTCGTATTGGAGTACAAAATGTGTGAAAATTGAGCCATCTTGAAGCTCGAAATAATTGTCAAAGTTAAATCGTATTTAATAGAGAACAACCATGTTGAAAGTCGTGTTCAAGGAAGATACGTAATACGACGACTTCGAACTCGACCTTTTTCCAGTCGAACGATATGAGAAAAGTTTCTCCCGAAACAAGTCAATCGAATGTTCATTAAATAATTTCCGAACGTCAAAGTTCGAAACCTTCCAACAATGCCAATATATAACCTAGTAATGACACTGAAACCTGCAGAGTGGGTTCGGAGTTTAATTCGAGCAGAATTAATCGCGAGAAGGTGAATACCCAGCACCCTATAAAATGATCATTTCGAGTTTACGGAGCGTGATTTACTCCCCCATCCCTCGGATGCCCCAAACTTTCCCCTGGCTTGGTTTATCGGACCCGATGCCATTATCGAATTTAATTAACGGGATCTCGCTTAGTGATTCCTCGTGTAAGGAGGTTTGGAGTGGTCCTACGGTCTGCTAAGTTGTGTTTAGTTGTTCGATGCTCTTTATGACCTCCCTCTAGTCAGGCTGTAAGACCCGTCTATCACTAACGCCGGGTTTACATAAATACCCAGAACGGCCCACAACATTCGGAAATACGAAGAGAAATCTTTCTTCAACTTCCAAGAAGGCGTCCCAGAGCAGAAAAAAAAAAGTTTCCAGAAAAATTTCAAAAATCTGTCTAGTTCTTCCAAGACATCTTTAAAACCCAAATAGACCTGAAATTTTTTTTCTTTCATTTCAATGAGAATTGTGTCAGATTATGGTCTAAATGGAGCCTTTTTATATTTTTCATCTTGATGTGTACTTACTTTTCACGAAAAGTTAAAATTTGTGGTGTTCTTTTAAAGGAACGGTAGGTTTTTGAGCTACTAAAATTCATTCTATGAAAAATGAACATTGAATTATAATATGTCGTAATTATAGAAGCAATTTTTCGGATCTTATGCTATTTTATATTCAATACTTATAAAATAACGATTTTATGCCACACTTCACAATTTTTTAATTTTATTCTGGTAAACAATCAGATGGTCTACTCTGACCCATCCTGAAAATTGGTGTTAACTCTTTGATTGCTTAGATGGTCCTGTTTTTGTTGTTTTTCTATTAGTTTCCAGCAATCTTCTTGTATGATAGCTAGTCTACTTTGTTACTGTTTCTGCGTTTTGAACAACCATGTCAAAGCAGTGTGCAAGAAGTGGGAAATACAATGTTTGTCCTTGTCGAAATACGATTCTAACTCATGTTTTTACGGGATCAGTCAACGCCTTCCATATATTCTAATGTTGCATGAGTTTTGGTTGGTCAATGATATTTTTCTTCTCATGGTGAATATATTATTACTTTGTTTGGTGCATGAAAATACGAATAAGAAATTAGTAGGCGCATAAGCAACATTATTGTTATTTCAGTTACAGAAAACTATTGAATTATGTGCAGAAGAAAATTTTGCTATCAGGTGGTTCTGAAATCATATCCAGATTATCTGCATGATGTAGTATCTCATGCAGAGTCAGATTATTTTTCCAATAGTTATAACAATATATTCAGGTAATATAGTAGGTGATAATCCTACCGTTCCGTTGAAAGAATGCCTTCATTTACGTAGCAAAAATCAGGATTTGAAATCATGAAGAAGATGAATTCTCCTCTTATATTATTCATCCGACCATAGATAAATTATTTTATTAGCAAACGCTAATAATATACATAATAATGAATACATATGAAAAAATACACCACCGGACAAAATGGTATTGCAGGTATTGCAACAATTGATATATTTATGAAGTTAACATGGCTTTAAAGTGAATTTGAATACTGAAGCACTTTGTAGGTTATATTCAGTGTTGAAGAAAGCATTAATTTATGCGTTTATATTGACGCCTTCTTTGTTTCTTTATTTTGAGCATGAATAGAAAACTTTTAGATAGGTGTTCTTTATACGGACCTATTTGGGTTAAACAGGCCACATGAAGTTAAATTTGTTTTTTGTGATCAATGACTTCAATGCGATCAAAGAGGCCACTTGTGAATCATTGTCAACTATAAAAGACCACATAGTTGAAAAATATTAGAGAGTTGTTTCCTTGTCAAGAATTATATATTTTCTGTTGTTGAACAGCCTCCACTTGGATATAGCCCCCAGAAGAATGCCTTAAAGCACTTTTGCATTTTTTTTTAGGATACAACACATATAACTTTGAAAATAAGACAGTTTTCAATATTATTAACTAGCTCACCTGGCACACTGGTTTAAACTGTGAATATTGATTTCATATAAATTATGAAAATTATTATTCGGGCACATTTCAAAATGCTGGTCAATAGTACAAACATGTTCGAAAATGAATACGATCAAGACATGTCTTTCCGGAGTGTCTAGGTTGAGTTAAGATGTTTAATTTCTATTGAAATATTTAACTATCTGACTAAAAGTCTTTTCCTTTGTTTCAATTATAATGAATAATTAAAAAACAATTAAATTTCGTGGATGGTAGCCTCTCAACTTGTTCTTAATGTTTTTCGTTGTAAAGTAAACTCTTTGACCAGTTTCCAAATGAACTGAAATGGGTTTTCTTTCATGTATTGGAATCTCAAAAAAACGCCACATTGCCTCGTTGCTACAAACAGAACGTCCCATCTGAAAATGAGTGATCTCACATCATTTGAATTTTCAACAGCCACTCCGAACACAGCCATGTCAAATGCTTTGTTCACGTAATTTCAGATATATTTTTTCGATTTCACGGAGTGGCAATATTCAACATTTATGTGAGCTTTGAATGTTTTGGAGAGTAGAGGGAAAAAACGGAACAACACAACGATTATCTACTTCAATTTCCAGCAGATTCACTTTGACTCTTGTTGACCATTGTCATCAAACACTAAAAATGAATGCGGAATTGATGTTCGTTGTTGCGTTTTTAGCGAACACATGAAATAGTATATTCTAAAAACAAGTATTAGAATGAGCTTCTTTTCCAACACGAATGCGAAGTTCGAGCGACGAAAGAGCGAGTGCTGGAATTGCCTTCTGCAACGAATATTAGACGATATCTTCTCTATTTTAGTCGAGTTAAGTGAAATACTCTCAAAATTCAAATACAAATTCAGGTTAGTAACTTTTATATTTCATCTTGGCAGTTGGTGTGACTTAAGAAATTTGACAGATCACGGAATTTGAATTGATTCGATCGGATATTAGTACTGACAACTATCAAACGAAAAATTTATTTTTGAAACGTAGAAGAATTCAAATTGGTAATCTTCGAAATTAATGCCAATTTCGATTCCCAGGTGTGGCCCCCGTAGAGGCAAAGAATTTTTTTTCTACTCAAAATATAACTGAAAAAGTGCTGCAATGAGTGTCATAACAGCACTATCTATAGCACTGTTATGAGGGAAATGAATGAATAGGAATAGTATATTCTAAAACAAGTTGCAGAATAAGCGGTAATTATAAAGTTTCCTGCCCACTTGTATTTTTTTTTTAATTTTATTTTGTGATCTTGAGGTAGGGATAATAGACCTTACCTAACCTAACGGCACACTAGGGATATTTTCTCATAAGAATTCGTACAAATCATTCCAACTACAATGATGTAACATTTGTAAATAGTTAAGCTATCACAAGAATTATCTAGAATGTGTTATTTTAGTAGCTGGATGACTGAAACCGAATTCAATCATTCGATTTCTATCACCCATATGAGAAAAAACACATCTTTCATCAAAAAGCCCAAAATTTTGAAGTAAATTGGGCCTTTGATATTTTTGGGATGCGGTTTCGTTAAAATTAAGATTTTCGAATGTTTATATTTTGTATACAATTTCTTCTATGATCATGAACAGAGCTGTACCAGAGCACTCATTGTGCGTGAATACACTCGAAGCCAGTGCGTGAAACTGGAGCGCCTCATCAGTAGGCGTAGTGCTTAGTAATCCTCAAAAGGCCCTCGAGCACTTCTGTGGACTACTAAGCACTGAGTCCTTTTCTAATCTTGTCGTTAAATTTTTTACAAAATAGTGACTTTTTTACGTCCAAGAAAAGTTCACAACATGTGATATATTTCCAGGGTATATGAAAATGGTCTCAAATACTGCACCACTAACAGGAGATAAGCTAACTACTTTATAGTTCCAATTAACCTCACGAAGAATAATCTTTTTTGTAGGATTCGAAATAATTTACTGTTTCGAACTGTCCTTCAAGCTGGAACTTAATTTTTCATATGTATTCACAATCATTTTCTCTAATTTATCTGATCAATTTGGTGGAACTGATCAGTAAAGATGATTTCAATCATACCTCTGTCAAACCAGATATATCTCTCCCTAAATAATAACCATTGAGAACGAATGACTAGAGACTACCAGCTTCTTGTTCTTGAAAAGTATTTACTTACCAAATATTCGAAAAGTTTTCACTGCTATTACACTTCGCAAAACAATTTATGATACAGACAAATTTTTTAAATTTTTATATATCTCACTGAAAAATGGTAGTGAAGAAAATAAAAAGCAATCTTCTGGAGCAGACCCTAGTTTCTAAAATTATTAGTTAACAATTTTTCAGAGTACCGGTGGTCATGACCAATTATCGGATAAAGCACGGAAAAAAGTTTTGAAAATTTCTCCAATTTTTTATTTTTTTGCTCTACTCTCACGAAGAATTTCTTCTAGCTAGACCGATGCAAATGTCGCATAACCTCTTCATTCAGCTCTAATTTGAATTTTGCGACTTTCGAGATATTCAGTTGTGAATACAAAATGATCCTTTTTTCACTCAACTGCCGATATCTCCGGAAATACTGGTCGCCTGGCGAGCCGAAAGGCGATTTTTTCTTCTACAAAAATCTTCTACAAGAATCTGTTTTGTCCAATTAAAGGGAATTTGTTTTCTGTAATTAAAAAAGTTTTTGTTTGCCATTTTTTTTGTTACTGGACTGTATCATCTTCAGTATTGGGATGAAAGCTTAGGTTATGAGAAATTTGGCAGCCTGATGTTCTCCAAAGTATTCCTCACATCGGTAGATTGATCGGTTCAGCGTTTTTTTTTTAAATTCTTCTTCATCTTTTCACCAAAGTTTCCACCTTTCACGTGACCTCTATGATTCATTTGTGTTCAAGAAACAAAAACTTCGTTCCCTAAATTTTCTCAAAATATCAATCAATTGGTTCAAGCAGTGGCGTAACTGGGCGTGGGCGACGTGGGCGACCGCACACGGCCTCGCGCCCTTAGGGGCCTCGCAGCCCAATGATCCCCTTTCCTTCCAAGATTAATAATTTTATTTACAGATTAATCTATATCAAGACCTTTTTCTTTGTTGACGACGATTTCTATTTCGTACCTCTTAGCTTACTTATTATTATTATTCAGACATTGATCCATACAGCTAGAGATAGAGATAGAGAAACCATGAAAAATGTGGTCGCGAACGTCCATTAATGGATATGCATTAAAAGAAGAAGAAGCTTACTTATCAACTTTCTATCGCGCAATATATTTGCAGAAATTCACACAAACCTAAATCGTGCAAGGAATACCTACATACATCAGTTTACTCTGGTCGCCACCTGAGGGTGACAAGAGCGTATCTCCACCGCCCTAAATCAGAAAGAATATTTGACTATGAAAGCAGCGATGAACCTGTACAAGGTATCTAAATTTTCCTGGTCTCGATTTTCGCGAAAACATCATAAATGAAAACCGTTTCGCGATATCTTAATTTTTTTTAGGATTTAACTAAATTTTGATATTTGATCGATTTCAAAAGTGTGCCATATCATTTTTAATTACAATTTATTTACATTTATGTGAAAACGATTGAAATTTTCATAGGCTATTTTCACAGGAAATAATACACTATATTCATTTCTTTGTCTCGTCTACTAAGAGTGGAAAAAAACTTTTCCCTTTTAAGAACGAACGCATTTTTTCATCTTATATCATAAAAAAAAATAGAGATGAAAAATTCAAAAAAGAGTCTTAGTCCCAGTAAAAAAGTGCTTGTAGAAAGTTTCAATCGTTTTCAGATATTTTGGAAAAAAAGTTATGGCACATCTTCGAAATCAATAAAATATCAAGATTTTGTTATATCTTCGAATCATATTAAAATATGGTGAAGCGGTTTCCACTACTGGTGTTTTCACGAAATTTGAGCCCAAGACTGCTTTCAACGTTTTTACCTATCTAGTACCAGAAACAGCCAAAATCAAGAAATTTGGAATACCCTGTACAAATGTACAGTCTTCATTGAAGATGTGAGACAGCTTTTTCAATATAAAGCATAAAAACGGCATGCAAGAAGTTTATCCATTCGAATTTTATTTTCAAAATTCCTCACATATATTTTATTAAATTTCGAATTTTTCTTATGAAAACTTTTTTTCATGAAGGGGCCTCGAAAATTTTATCTCGCCCACATATAATTGAGGTCTTGTTACGCCACTGGGTTCAAGAAAGCTGCTGAACCGATTGATCAACCGATTAAGGGGGAACCCCGGGAAATTTCAGGCTGTAAATTTTTCCTCCATAACCTAAGCTTTTCCAATAATATTGACGAAGATACAGTTCATTGAACAAAAAGTGGTAGAGTGGCTTTTTTTTTGCTTTTTTCGCACGTATATGTGACAGGTAAAATTTTTTTTTATTGAAGAAAACAGATCTTTGTAGGTTATTTTCTGTAGTTAACGCAGTCGCTTTTCGGCTCGGTATGCGATCAGTAGTTCCGGTGATATCGGCAGTTGAGTGAAAATGGATCATTTTGCGTTCAAAACAGGATATCTCGGAGATAAATGGTTATATCTTAAAGTCATCAAAAGCAAATTAGAGCTGAATTAATAGGTTATGTGACATTTTTATCAGTGGGGAACGAAAAAATGTTTACATGCGCGTGGAGAAGAAAAAAATTCGAAAAATTCATAAATTTCTTTTTTCGTGCTTCATCTGATGATAGCATGCACACCGGTAGTCTGAACATTTGGCAACCAATACATTCTGATTCAGTAGTTTCAAGCTTCGAGAGTTAATTTTGTTATTGTTTATAAGACATGACTTTCATAGCTATATGTTGACAATATTTCAGAAGGTAGGAATTAAAAATTATTGTATGAAATTATTTAATGTGCATTACGTTGCGTGGGTACCTTTTTTTCAGGGTTTCGATATTCTTAGAGGGAAATCACACCCATTACCCCCGCCAATTTCGTGAATCCGCACTAAGTTGTCGATTGAATGTAATCTATTTACTAGGTATATGAGAACATCATCATCGTCAAGCATTTCGCGTCCAAAGTTGAATCAAGGCCCTCTTCAAACTGTGCCAGTTGTGTCTGTTCTGTGCTGCCTATAGTGCCTATATCCAGTTGCCAGATATTCTTTTGACATCGTCCGTCCAACTTTATCTCTTGACCCAAATTTTCATGAATTTCTTTATAATATGTCAATAATCAGAATACAACTTCTCCAAAAAAAATTATTCAAGTAATTTACCGGAAAAAGACAACATGATACAACACCATTGATAAAAAAACCTACAGTCAGTGGTTCCAAAATTGAGCCACCAGTGGGAGTCCACATTTTTAATTCCCCAAAAGAGGAAACAGTTATCCAGATTCTCGTTCGTTATATAGAATTTGTTTCTGACATGATCTTCATATTTTAGGAGAGTTTCCGTCTAGTCCAGTGCAGTGAAATATCAGATGTATGTCTGAACATTTCACTTCAACTATCAACACAAATTTAATCTCAATTGGCACAATCGGTGCATTATTTATTTCCGAATGAACCGCATTGGATCTTCGATCTCAGAGCAGATCCTATTTCCTGCTCACAATATCCCGTCGTCGGAAAAATATGGAAGATTAATGAAGTACATCTACGACGTTCGTACGTGCTCTATGCATCAAGAACACATTCACATCATGTGTGAAGTCGACGAATATTAGATGAAGTGTGCAATCGCAAAACGAAAATCGTAAAATCCGGCAAGTGGTAACACTGTGTACATTCGAATATGTACCAAGATGGAAACTGGGTCAGCGTCCCCGATCGCAGCTTAAATAGCATGTTTCACATTTCCTGGTTGCAGCATTTATTCAGATACATGCCGCACGTAGATGGACGAAAATCAAATTTCGGAATCGCGAAATATCTTCTCGCATCGCTCGTAAATGAAATGTCAAGTGAATTGGAACCGTAGATACTTGGTAACTGAATGAACTGTTTACATTTTCTTTTTCGTCCTCTCTGGATCCGAAGTGGGTAATCAAGTAATGCTGGCTGAAAGCTAAAAGCTAGCGCTACATACATAAGCTTTCTACCAATTAAGAGCTAGCCCGAATCAGATGAATGTTTTCAATTTAGACTTCAGACGATTTCATCACACGACACGGAGATCGTTGAATCTTGCTTCATTTGATCTATTTCGAATTACGTTTATCGGCTGCTTATTCTTGATGCGCTTCCTGAATCTGGACTGTTTTTAGATCCCTCCAATTGAACATTCCAGACTCTATCTTCAATCTGCTTCATCGGTGACACACCAGTGCTTTTCGGAAGTAATTGCACATATGCATCAAAATTACCGATAATTTTGTATGACAGCGTCTTGTCTAAAAAGTCATTTTCGGTGTCGGGCTCTTTTTCCAGAAATAGAAATTACAGAATGCAGTTTTTCAAAGACAACACACTGGGATGTAGAATAATTATCGGGTCATTTTGATGCACGAGTGTAATTCGGGTGAATATTTCCTTCCTGTCAAAAACTGTTGTTTTTGTTGTTGACCGAATGCACTTATCGAAATTTACAGCGATAATTGCATTGTAGTGAGCGAAAGATCCCTGCGATAATTGCACTGCTCGTATCCATAGCAATTTCGGGAAATATTCAACCGAATTACTCTCGTGCATCAAATTGACCTGATAATTCTGCATTCCAGCGTGTTGTCTTTGAAAAACTGCATTCGGTCATTTTCATTTTTCATTTTCATTAATTTTGATGCACTTGTGCAATTACTTCCGAATATTTTCCGAAATTTCTATGGATACGAGCAGTGCAATTATCGCAGGGATCTTTCGCTCTCTACAATGCAATTATCGGAAGTAATTGCACAAGTGCATCAAAATTACCGATAATTTTGCATGACAGCGTGTTGTCAAAAAACTGCATGAGTTCATTGGCTCTTTCTCCAAAAATGAAAATGACCGAATGCAGTTTTTCAAAGACAACACGCTGGAATGCAGAATTATCAGGTCATTTTGATGCACGAGTGTAATTCGGGGGAATATTTCCCGAAATTGCTATGGATACCAGCAGTGCAATTATCGCAGGGATCTTTCGCTCTCTACAATGCAATTATCGCTGTAATTTTCGATAATTGCATTCTATCAACATGAAGTTTTTGACAGGAGGGAAATATTCGCTGTAATTTTCGATAATTGCATTCTATTTACATGAAGTTTTCGACAGGAGGGAAATATTCGCTGTAATATACGATAATTGCATTCTATTTATATGAAGTTTTTGACAAGACGGAAATATTCAGTCTAATTTCTGGCAGTCTCTACGCGAAATTAATCTTAAGATAATTTCGCGAGAATATCTCGGTTTTGCACAGGTTTCTTGATTATTTTTGGTAATTTTATGTTAGCCTCCTGTCACGAATTCATGCATTTAATAGGTCAAATTTGTGATAAGGATTTATGGAACTATTTCATGGAATCCAATGAAAATTCAGGGAATAAAGGGAAAAAATAAACTCGTATTTAAGGCTCCATTCTAATCTCGTCACTTCGTGGATCGTTCCTGGATTTTGAACTGGTGGAAGAAAATCAATACCTTCATAAATGACTTCTTTCGGCTTTGAGTCAAATTGTCGTTTCATTTCGTGACATCCCATTGATAGGCGCATGGGTTCATTTTGAACACTTTTGAAGAAACCTTCCTGGGTTGGATCATTCCAAATAGTTTCTTCAGAGGTATCTGGATCTGAAAAAGTAAGCTACTACACTACTCTACTGGGCCTCAGGATGAATCTCATGAGAATGGGTCTAGCAGAAAATTATAGGTGCAGATCTGTGAGAGAGAAAAAGGTCTTTTAGAAGAAAGGGAGTTATCAAGCCATTCTAGATATAAGAGTTCATGGGAATTATGGAACTGGTTGAAAAGCCAGATGAAAAATATTTAAATACGATCGAGATATGCGTTAGTACACCTTGGCTGAGCCTACGTAAAAAATTTCTACCTTTGATGACAATTTTTCTCACGAATGGCACAAATGAAAGTCTTCGAAGTCAAATGTATTTAATCTGGTTTTTTGCAAACACGTTTCATCCAGTTAACGCAGCAATGACTCTCTCTAACAAGTTTTCAAATTTCAAACACTATTCCGACATTTTTCCGTAACAACAAGCCATGCACCAGAAAGTGCCAAATAAAATATTCATAAATCGACGGTTGTGTAGTAATAATCCTGAATGTCACCATATCCGCTTCGACTTCAACTCACAACAGAGTGCTACAGAAGTCGCATGCGAAAATTTCTGTTAGGATATGTTTTACGAGCAGATCGTGCACTCACATACAGAAATGGTGCTTCCGAACTACTTGCATAAAACGAGATGTTCGTCTTCAGAATTCGTATGTGCCATTTGTGAATACATTTATTGAAAGCTCAATTCTATGTTCGAATAAAGACAAAGTATTCACAGTATCAGTTTAATTCCGGCGTTTTGTTAGTCCGATCAATTTTATTGTAGCCTGAGAGTAGAGCGAGTTCTTTATGACACTTATTCAAATTTTTCTTGGATAATCTCGTATAAAAAAGGAAAATTCAGATGATGGTTTTATCCGCCACCAATATTATAAATTTGGATAGATCACAACAGATTTGAAACCTTCAAATTATTGTTCAACACTAACTAACATTCACTTGTGGTAATCTTTGGATGAGAGAAACAACAGATAAAATCCCTGTTAGCATATTTTAATCGGTGAAAACTAAATTACTCATAACTCTATACAGAGTATGGATTTGAATAGAAATGGAAAGTGGTGGGGTGGCTGATTCGAAAGAAGGGGTCTTGAAGTTTTGTTACTCATGGTGGAAGAATACAAGTTGTGTTCGTAACGAATCTTATTTTCGTTCTTGTTGGCGCATGACGTCACTCTGGACGAATTATTTGAAATGGTCTACCTCTGTTTCTTAAAAACGACCATTCATACCTCTTTACCGGAATTTTTTGGAATTTTCTTGTTTTTAAGACGAAGATTAGGATCACGTGTATCTGTTTGTTGGATATTCAAAGGAATGATTATTGAGAATTCAGAAAACTAGCTGATGCAGTTCAGTATAATCCTCCGTTCATTGATTTTAACTTTTGCTTTCGAATGTAATATTTCTGACAGAAGCTCATACTGGGACGAATATATGATGAAAATATACTTTCATACCTTTATTAGAAAAAAACTATTTGAAATTTGTGGAAAAAATTCGGATAATAAACTCATCACTTGAAAATGAATTTTTCGATTTATTTCAGCAGACATTTTATTTATATGTATACAGGGTGAGTCGGGAGGATCGATTCAAACTTCAGGTGTGTATTCTGCAAGTCGAAATAATTTCAAAAAACTCATATGTTGTTATCCGATTCTCTTTTGTTTTCAAACTATAGGGTAATTAGAATATTTCAAATTAATTATTTTTTTTAGTTTATCGCTTCTTATCACGAATGCTATAGGTGCTGACTTAGTTTTTTTGCGAAATGAGTTCAAAGTATTACTGGAGAACGTTCCTTTTAACATCTGAATGCAAATTAATTATCAGCACGATGGAGCTCCCGCACATTTCGCTCGTCAGGTCAAACAATATTTAGATCAAGAGTTTCGCGGACGATGGATTGGTCGCGGTGGTCCTATTAGTTCGCCTTCAAGACAGTGGCGTAGCAGAGGGCCCCGCAGACCCCGGAGTGCAGGGGGGACCTGGCACTAAGTGGGCCCCCGAGCCAAACGAAAAGGTTTGAAAGGGGCCCCAGTAACTATTGAACCTGCCGAGTCGCGATATTTTTCTAATTATATAACGAACAAAACCTAAACAGTTATTATTCTCGAGAAATAAAGAAATATTCTTGAATAATATTCAAAACAAATACAAGGTTAACAGTAATTCGATTCGACATATGCCTCGGTCACAACCTATGCTAAACTTTTTTGAAGAGTTTCTTATAGCGTCAAGCTTTCCGGTATTTCTTTCGAACGTCGCCACATGATCGTTTTATTGGCGTCTCGGCAGCTTATTTGGCATGTTGTTCTTCAGGCGGCTTGCGTCTTATCTGTTATTGCAGAAATTATCTGTGCTGATTAATAACCAAGAATCAATTGAAGATATGTATACTGGAGAGAGGTTAGGTGTGGAATTGACTGAAAAATAAAGCACATTCGAAACAACTAGTGGTACTGATTTTACAGACGGTATGATGAGATTGAAAATGAAAATTCTCGATGTTGAAGATTCCATAGATGTGATTGTTATAAATCATCAATTTCCATCATGACGTGATTATTGCTCTTGCTTATATAAAGGAATTTTGCTTGATCCGAGATGAAAATCTCACTTTTACCCAAAAAAAAGAAAAAAGTATAACTAGTTGTGATTTAGATTAGATTTAGATTTAGATTAGATTTAGATAAGAGAACTAAAAAAATACTAAATCCAGAAATATTTCAACGAATTTATAGATATAAAAAAGATTGATTAAATTCTTCAAAAATTTTTGCGAAAAACAAGTTCGATATTAGAAGAGTAAAATCTCATTGAGCTCACATCAAACTTCTCGAAAATAAATTCAATGCAGTCTACTTCGTCCGCATTAAAAACGTTTAGATGAGAGATTAGTTTTGTGTTCGAGCAGAAAGTTTTATCGAAAAGCTTTTTCAGTTAATGTTTCAAAGATGGTTAGATTGTTGACCTTCATTCTAGATTTTCGTTACATTTTCGTTAAATTTCATCATCAAGTTTAAGTCATTGTATTTCTTCAATAATATTTTATTACAGAATCATAAATCGAGAGTTGCAGAGTGGATATTCTAGAATTATGTCTTAATGAACAGTATGGGAAAACAATCTACGAAAAGCGTGTGAAAAAGGGCGTACTATTAGTTTGTTGGACAATCAATTATGACATAATAATGGAATGCAACGGCAAAAACGAATAGAAAGATATTAGTTCATGAACTTTGCTGAAGTTCTTCTGAAAAACAAAAACAAAAATAAAAAATTTTGAATTTATTATTAATAGGGATGGGCCCTCGGAATAATCATGGGAGGGGCTAGCTAAGCCACTGGTTTGACATTCCCGTGTATTAATCAATCAGCCTCGCGTCGTTCGGACAACGATAGTTTCGTACGGGAAAACTTTTTCCGCACTTGTTAGGAAAAAATATTTTTATAAATAACTTTCATGTAATATACTTTCAATATTATGTTGCAATGATAAATGAAGTTCAGACTATTCGAGTGCCATTCTAATTCGTTATAAGATGCATTATTGCCGTTATCTACCTAGCTCGTGAGGTTTCTGTCGAACTGAGCAATCTGAGCTTCCCTTCCCCGTTCGGTTCATGATCCCTCAGGCAAAGGATGCTCGTGAATGCCCAGATTACGTTGAGTATCATGGAGCTAACGTCCTTGCTTCTCGAGGATGAGGTAGGTCCCGGAATTACAATTCCCCAGGATACAGAATGTCGGAGAGCCGTGAATCTTATCAAAGTACGACTAATGCGGGAGAATCAAGGTTTTCTATTTTGTAGTTACTGCTGAAATATCATGAACACGACGAAATATAGAGTACAGGGTGATTCACTTATCTTGGTAACCCCAATTTTCCCGAAAACGTCCGAACATTTTTTCATTCTTTGAATGGCGTTTTGAACAAGTCAATGTTGATTCGAGATGCGCATAAAAATCTGCAGAATAAATAAAGACGCCAGGCGTCGAGGCGCTATCAAAAATTTTTCTCCAGGAACATACCTTTTTTATCATGTCATTCGAAAGATAATTTCATTCCGAATTTTTTTTTCGAATACAATTTTTATCAATTTCTAACCGTTAGCGATCTGCAGCGTGTTTTATATTGATTCTATTCCATTCATTTTTTCTGTATTGAGGTAGTATGCCTTTATTTAGAGACAGAGATGTGATTTTGTGATTTGAATTCAAGATGGCTAGTTTTCAGGTCAATGTGCCCCTTCAAATAAGATGAAATATGTGGCTACAGCAAGATGGGGCTTCATGCCACCACGCTGCCATTCTCAAGAGATATTTAGATCAAGAATTCGGAAAAAAATGGATTGAAACCAATGGACCCATCAGATATCGCCAGACCTAACGCTCATGGATTACTTTCTGAGGGGTCCCTTTGAATATATGGTATACTAACTGATTCTAATAACTTGGACTATGAAGATAAGAAGCGCATGTGCCCAAGTGGACAATTTTATTTTGACCAAAGTAATGGAATAACTTATGTATGGATCATAATGGCCGGTATATAGAACATATGATTCGAAATTTCTCGTTTGTTATTGAAAAAAAATGTTTATTATTATAAGATATAATATTTAATGAATAAAATAATAGAAAAATAGTTACAGAGACTCCGTCATTTTACGGAACATGATCAAATTCAAGTCATCTAGCCATTATGATCCAAACACAAGTGGTATCATCTCCCTATTTCATCATAAGTCACTTTGGACAAAATATAAGGGTCCATTCATTTTCGAATTCTTAATCTCAATATCTCTTCACAATGGCAGCGTTGTGACATGGAGCCCCATCTTACTGTATCCACATATTTGATCTTATTTAAAGAGGCAGATTGTTTAGAAAACTTGCCTCCTTGAATTCAAGGCATAAAATCATATCTATGTCCCCAAATCAAGGCATACTACCACAATACAGAAAAAAAAAATAAATGGAATAGAATCAACATAAAACACGCTGCAGATCGCTGACGGTCAGAAATGGATAAAAATTGTATTCGAAAAAAAAGTTCAAAATAAAATTATCTTTCGAATGACATGATAAAAAAGGTATGTCCCTGGAGAAAAAATTTTTGATAGTGCCGCGACGCCTGGCGTCTTTCTTTATTCCGCAGATTTTTATGCGCATCTCAAGTCGACATTGACTTGTTCAAAACGCCATTCACAGAATGAAAAAATATTCGGGCGTTTTCGAGAAATTGGGGTTACCAAGATAAATGAATCACCCTGTACAAGAACCGTTTTTGTCAGTGATACTATAAAAGAAGTGGAAGTGTTTCAAAGTGAATAACTGATATATGTATATGTACAGGGTGTTCATATTTCGATGTTGTAGCACTACAACATTTGAACCAGAGGAGATAGACAAAATCTGATACCCCATTCTCGATATCTTTTTCGGAGAAACTAACAAGAGTTGTATTCATTTTTGGCTACCTTCTTTTGTTCTCGAGTTATAAGCGAAAATTGGAAAAATAGCGTTATCAGAAATATATCATCTCTATACTTAGACTGGCACTTATGCGTATTTATTCTGGAGACCAATAAAAACATTCTCCTGCATTCATCTCATCAAAACTAAGTGCATCAATTGAAAGGGTGGATCATGTGGATATTTTCGTTATTTCGTAATCCATTTTGAGATTAAAGTGTTCATGAAATATATCCGTGTTAGCATTTTGTAGAAATTAGTTGAAAGCATAGAAATGATGAGATTGACGGAAGGAGACTGCTCTTGTTATAGGAAGCTTCATTTTTCTGTGCACATCAACTGTTGAAACCATAGAAAGTATTTAGACTCAAATGAAAATAAGTTTTTGACCAATTTCTATACTCATATTGATACGAACCATACGATGTTATATATTTTTGAAATCAGAAAAAATTGAGCTTTCAGAAAATGACCCAGAAATAAAGTGTTCCTATTCAAAAAAACATAACTCTGGGTCATAGCTTCGTAATTAAAAATGGTGCAAAAAAGACGAGCATGCTACGATACTATCATCACTAGTATCATACGATACTATGCAGCCAGGGGAAAAAACCTCAGCCGAAAAAATCTGTCTGCGCGTGAAAAAACAACATAAAATATTAAATATCAGAAAAATCTTGAAAGACATCAGTGTGATCATCTTCATGTTATCCGTCGATGGGCTCGGATAGACAGATTCTTCCCGATACGACTCGCAATTCTTAATCTGAAATGAAAAAAGACAAAACCAGAAAAGAAACCGATTATTCAGAATAATCTTTAAAAAATATCAACATTCAAATTTCTTGGCCAAATAATGTTGGGAGGTTTATAAATATTTATGACAGAAATGTCACAAAATTTAAAAGAAATGAAAAAGCTCCATCAATTTCCCCTTTCCGAAAGTGTTGAAATTCACGAAACTAATAATTTTTTAACATAACAAGTTAAACTTATAAAAATTCAATTAATACATAACTTACAACTGTCCTCTTTCACGAGGATTTTTTTCTGTTTCCGTGTGGGTTTCTTGCAGAAGAATCACTTCGATACCATGTTCATCAGCTAATTTCGAGACGTAATCACACTTGTCTTTCGAAGTTCCTTCAATATTCAAATTCAAATTCCACACCTTTCGAATACAATTTTTATCCATTTCTAACCGTCTGTGATCTGCAGCGTGTTTTATGTTAATTCTATTCCATTTATTTTTTTCTGTATTATGGTAGATGTCTTTATTTTTAGACATAGATATGATTTTGAGCCTTGAAATCAAGAAGGCTGGTTTTCTAGTCAATGTGCCTCTTCGAGTAAGATGAAATATGTGGCTTCAGCAAGATGGGGGCACCATGTCCCAACGCTGCCATTGTGAAGAGATATATAGATCAAGAATACGAAAATAAATGGATAGAAACCAATGGACTCATCAGGTATCGCCAGACCTAAAGCTCATGGATCACTTCCTGAGGAGTACCCTAAAAAATATGGTATACCAAACTGATTCTAATAACTTGGACCATTTGAAAATAAAGATAAGAAACGCATATTCCCAAGTAGACCCTTATATTCTGACTAAAGTAATTTATAATGAAATAAGGGAATGATATAACTTATGTATGGATCATAATGACTTGTATATGTATAGAACATATGGGTCGAAATGTTTCGTTTGTTAAAAAAATGTTTTTTGTTGTAAGATATAATATTTAATGAATATAATAAAAGAGAAATAGTTTGGTACAGAACCTCCATCATTTTAGGAAACAAAATCATTTAACCATTATGATCAATACATAAGTTATAAAATTTCCCCATATCATAAGTTTCCTTGTTCAAAATATAAGTAACCATTTATTTCAGAATTCTTGATCTCAATATCTCTTCACAATGTCAGGGTTGTGACATGAAACCCCATCATGCTGTATCCACATATTTAATCTCATTTGAGGAGGCAGATTGTTTAGAAACCTAGCCTTTTTGATTTAAAGGCACAAAATCATATCTATATCTCAAAATAAAGGCATACTACCACAATACAAAAAAAAATAAATGGAATAGAATTAACATAAAACACGCTGCAGATCGCTGAGGGTTAGAAATGGAAGAAAATTGTATTCGAAAAAAAGTTCAAAATGAAATTATCTTTCGAGTGACATGATAAAAAAGGTATGTCCCTGGAGAAAAAATTTTTGATAGCGCCGCGACGCCTGGTGTTTTTATTCATCAAGCAGATTTTTATGCTCATTTCAAGTCGATATCGACTCGTTCAAAACGACGTTCACAGAATGAAAAAAGATTCGGACGTTTTCGAGAAAATTGGGGTTACCAAGATAAGTGAATCACCCTGTACATAAGGTGTGGAAAAACAATATCTACAGAATGATCCCTTGGTCAAATAAATTGAACCAGTTTCTAAGACATACCTTTTTTGGAATATCACACCTTGCTGAGTTATCACCCTTAGAGAGATTGATAGGTTCTTGAGTGAAACCTTCATGTTGTTCTTTCGTTTGTGAAAATATAAATCACAGTTGCAAATGTGAAATCCGGAACAATCCCATATAATTTCCAGCATCTGAATCGTCAAACGAACTCCGAATGCCTTCAGAGGATTAACTTCAGGATCCTTTGGCGGCGATTAAATCGAAATAGGAAACAGACCTCATGGTGGAAAATAAGGATACCTGTTGCTCAAACCAAATTCAATTTGCTCGGCAGATTTTTAGCGTAAGATTTAATTCAGTTTTCGTAATTTCTTTTCTCAGCGAAAGGGATAAATGAAAGAAGTTATTTTGGGGCAAAATAGGTTTAGCACGCCTACTGAAGAGTTGTGCGAAATTCGATTTTGCCCCAAAATCCTCTGATATAATTAATTGTTTTCTGATTGGAACAATTTATTTATCTCGTTTTTTCATAAATGAGGCAAATGTTCTACAAGAATCAAGATAGTTTCGTCTGAAAAGTTTTCGATTCTTGGCCTCCATATGTTAATTCATTATGTTTACAATCGTATATCTGAATTTCCTAAAGTGATGCTGAATTCGATCCGTTGGCCCCACTTATACCCGGATCGAATTCAGCATCACTTTCGGAAATTCAGCGGTCGAGTTACAATCTAAGACCAAGAATCCTCTGAAGATGCCTACCACAGTTGTGGGCGAAACGTTAGGTGAAATAATTCCTAATAGACCACGGCCAATAAGCCCGGAAGACTCTTGATGTCAATATATCCGGTCGTGAAAGCCTGAAACTAACTATGAATCAATTCAAGTTTGCAATTTTTCAAATTTCGTGAGTCACACCAACTGCCAAGATGAAACAAGGTACTAACCTGAATTTTTATTTGAATTTCGAGAGTATTTCACAAAACTCGACTGAAATAGAGAATATATCGTCTTATACTCATTACAGAAGACAATTCCATTACTCATGCTGTCGAAGCTTCGCATTCGTGTTGGAATACAAGCTCATTCTGCAACTTGTTTTAGAATATACTATTCCACAACTGTTTTGAATTACAGGGTTTTCTTCCGATTTTGTTTTACATTTATAATCATTCAACATTTTTCAACTTCTGTGAATTGAAGGAATAGAAAAACGGAAGTTATTCCATGCGGTATATGACTTCACATGTGGCATAAAATATTTTTTTCGTATTTTTCAATAAGAATAATTTCAACAAGCAAGGTAAAGTTATTAACAATTTTTTCGTCAGTTCTACATTCAATAATAAAGATTCCTCTATTTTATGGAAACTTCCCTTTTTTTGTGAAAATTATTTTGCTTCATGAAGATCGAAACTATGAGGCACACTCTTGTCTCATTCTATGGATTAGTTTAGCTTTGTTGTTTGGTGTGTCTCAAAGTTTCAAACTTCATAAAACAAGATACATTTTACAAAAAAAAATTATGATTCCATAGAATAAAAAAAACCGCATAATTGAATGTTTCATACACCACTTCATGAGATTCGTCATAATGAAATTGCTCCTCCCCAACATTCACTCTTTCACTCGATCAGCACTTGCGATGTTTTCAAATGATGCGCAGTCTAATTTTGAGGTATGCGCCGTACACAGTATCATCTGAATCTTTCAAAGTTATTTTACAGTCAATGTCCGATTTTTTCTAATTCCTATTGTAGATAGGGTCTTCGTTTGGACTCTATATCTATATTAACTATATCATATTTCACAAAATTACTTGACTGTGTACATTTCCACTTATCTCAGAATCTCAGATTTGAAACAAAACATATTCTTATTTTTTTCTTAGGGATTATTTTTCATAAATTAGTCAAGGTTTCACATAATGAACTGATACTGAGGTCATTAAATAGAAATAAGTTGACCGAAAACTCACCGAATCACTCAAAATTCATATATTCCTATAATTTTTGTCGGCCTCATTCATTAGATAAAAAAGTACTTCTCATAGAAGATATGGTGGTCAGAAGAACGACCTATAGAGATGGAGGTTATCTTAACGACTCTTCCAGCAGTTCAACTTATCTACTAGACCTCCTAGACTCATCGAGGTGAAAATATACTGGGTTCTTGAAATTGTTATAATAATTCTCTAATATGTGAACAAATTTTTGAAATGTTCTCAATTTCATGATTATTGTATTGTAGTTGATTTGACAGAATCATTTCAAAAAAGCGCAGTCGGATTTAAATACCACAGATTGAGGGCGTTTCCTATCTTTCTTACTCTGTAATCTTTGCTAATAACCACGAAAACGAGAATTGTGTCACCAGTCTCTAGTAGCTAGAACGCTGTCTACGTTCATTAGGAAACGAAAAATCGTAACAAGCTGGCAGAGCCTTCTGAAATGAAAATTAATTATTATGGGTCAGTTTCACAAAATTCCGATTGGAGCTACCACGATTCTTTGAAATTTCAAAAGGGAGAATTCGATTGGTTCGAATTGACGTAAGGTTTTTTAATCGCACAAACAAAGTTTTGTAAAACCCACCCTTAGGGTCGGTTTCAGAAAACTTTGTTTGTACCGTTGAATTAATTGAAACCATTGCGATTCGTTGACATTTCAAAACGAGTGATTCGATTAGTTCGAATTTACGTAAGGTTTTTTAATCGCACAAACAAAGTTTTGTGAAACCCACCCTTAGGGTCGGTTTCAGAAAACTTTGTTTGTACCGTTGAATTAAATGGAACCATCGCGATTCGTTGAAATTTCAATACGAGTGATTCGATCGCACAATTAAAGTTTTGAGAAACCGACCTTATATCTACTAAAAGTTCAATTTACTCTAATATACGTACTCCAGTATATTTCTACTGAGGAGGCATGTAATATTGCAAATCATCAATTGTGAGAAAATTTTTTTGGAGATTCAATTTCTACCATATGGAGCTAACTTGATCGATAACAGTAGAAAAACATTATCAACATTTGTTCCTTGAGTGCTGCTAGATTCTTATTTTCGAAAGTTAGCAGCTATGAGAGTGCCAAAAACCACTCGCAGTGAAAAACGAATGCTTGCAAGTCATGCAAACGAGAAGGAATATTGATTCGTTCATAAGTATCATTCCCATCGATCACAAATGCTCATAATCGCATGAATTGCTAATGGTCGAGGATAGTAAAAGCATTTCATTATAGAAATAGAAGATTTAATTCTCCCCTCGGAAAAAGCAGCAGAACAAATTCATTTTACTTATGAAATTTAGCGTTTTTTCCTACTGAGCAAAAAAATCTCAAACCTGTACGCACGACACTATTCCACTAATTTGCATTTTGCACTCGAACGAAATTTTAAGATTTCAGAACTTTCGCCATCCTTTCGAAGAATATTGATTTTCGCCTTCTGATCAAATATTCGACAATTTCACATATGGAGCTAACTTGATCGATAATAGTAGAGAAACATTATCAACATTTGTTCCTTGAGTGCTGCTAGATTCTTATTTTCGAAAGTTAGCAGCTATGAGAGTGCCAAAAACCACTCGCAGTGAAAAACGAATGCTTGCAAGTCATGCAAACGAGAAGGAATATTGATTCGTTCATAAGTATCATTCCCATCGATCACAAATGCTCATAATCGCATAAATTGCTAATGGTCGAGGATAGTAAAAGCATTTCATTATAGAAATAGAAGATTTAATTCTCCCCTCGGAAAAAGCAGCAGAACAAATTCATTTTACTCATAAAATTCAGCGTTTTTACCTACTGAGCAAAAAAATCTCAAACCTGTATGCAAGACACTATTCCACTAATTTGCATTTTGCACTCGAACAAAATTTTAAGATTTCAGAACTTTCACCATCCTTGCGAAGAATATTGATTTTCGCTTTTTGATCAAATATTCGTCAATTGTAAGTTAAATGCCAAGTTTCATCATCTGAAGATTCTGAGAAAGATACCTCCTTAAGTGTAACTTGAACTTTCGATCCCCGAATTACTATATATTTCTTTTTATGTTATGAAATGTAATCGTCCATTTTCGTAAAAATAAGCGAACTGAAAGAGCTGTGAACTGTCTGAATAACAATCTTGCGACGGCCCTCTGTTCAAACCTTCCTGCAGTCCGAAACTTGAAGCGCATCTGGAGTTGATAACCTCCAAAATTGCGATGCTCACTTGGACTTTAAGTGAATTCTAATGTCTGCCTCCAAGCCTCGCGTACCTTCTTGAGCCCTGAGGTGGAGCGAAATGAGATATGCACTCCTTAATGGAACAAGAATGAATAACTTGCAGGTTGCCGCTTGATATCTGTGTTTTTCAGAGGGGAGGGCATTCTGAGGGTGTCAAAATCCTTAGATTACAGATCGTGCTAAGTTTATATCCACTTTGAGTGCTGTTAGACACGTTCCTTCGGAGATCTGTTTCAATTCTCTTCGTTTTTTCGTCGATCACATCAAGTTTTCGTATACTCAAAAGATATAAGATAGTAAATCTTGCGAGTTTTGTTTGAGGGATTCATAATGGAACTTCTTCAGGAGAAAATTCATAGTGAATTTTAGTAACAATCTCTGCATCGAAATATGAACGCTATCAACATCTTTAACCTCCGACTAATCAGGACTGAATAATTAATAGGTAGGTATACATTCTTGTTCAAAACAGAAATATCGTTTTCCTCTACTTGATAATTGAATCAGAAAAGATTGATTAAAAAATGACCACATGATTGCAGATGGAAAAATACATTTGTCGCATTCAGCATACGAAGCACTAAGCGCTTCTGCCACTGCTACTTCATGAACAGTTTCCTCTTATGAAATAATACTGAAACCAATTGTGTGTTGAGCCAAAAGAAGGGAAATTTGTCAGAATAACTCATCACTTGACCAGATTGTTGAACGCCTTAGAAAAATCTGCAAACATATCATACAGGCTATCCTTTGCCTTTTTTTTTTAATTCCCTACTCGATAGGTGAAAAAATTGAAAGTTCTGGGCTAGCAGTAGTGGAAACCGATATGAATTTTGATTTTTTATCGATTTCGAGGACGTGCCAAACTTTTTCTCTTTCGAAAATATCTGAAAACTAGAAGGATTATTTTTTCACCAGGAATAAAACACTAAATTTAAATTTTTTCGACTCTAATTTTATTTGTATGATGGAAATGAAAACGAATGCGGTTCGTATTTGAGATAGAGAAATTGTTCTTTTCCCCCCTTACTAAAAAAATTAATGGTGGCATATTTCCAGTGAAAACTTGCCTGTAAGAAGTTTTAATCGTTTTGAGATATTTTCGCTCATAATTAAGGTATTGCTCATTTTTGATATCAATGAAATATGTAAATTTAGTTGAATAAAAACAAATCGAAGATACCATGAAACGGTTTCTACTAATGGTGTTATCACAAAAATCTAACTAAGGACCTTTTTCACGATTTTTTGCCCATCTAGACCAAAAGTACCAGAAAAAGTCAAAATCAAGCAATTTCGGATACCCTGTACACTTGGGTACATTTATTCAATGCGGCGAACAAGTAGATTTTCTTACAGAAGGTCGACCTCTTATGGATCCGTGTTGGTTCTCAACAATTGGATATTTTACAAGTGCATAACCTTTATCACATGAAATAATTTCAAAAACAGAAATGGACCTTAGAATACCTTATGGGGATTTACATGTAGAGATGACCGAATGGTGCTAGAAATAGTGTTGCATATCTACTCACATTTTATTCAGCCAAAAATTTTTCACTTAGCGTTGAACAAATTGTCACACTGCAGCGACAGATTAGCTCTTCAGAAAATAATTTTGGGATGAAATAATGAAGAAGGCATTTGGGGAAAACTCAAGGGACATATGGTATGCTTCAATTGAAGCGAAAGCTCCCATCTTACCAATCCATTGAAAATAAAATAATCAAGAAAATCAGCAGATCAGCATTCTTGAGCTTCTTAGAATTCCTCATATAGTTCTTGTTTGGGACCAAGATATGATGTGAATATGTGAACCACAAAGCCGCTCTCAAATATTCTAACCAACAATATGAATGCAATTTAGATTGCGGTTATGACGCTGTGATGGAGCCTTGTTTCGTTGTGTGGCCAATGGTCTTACATTGAACATCATAAAATCTTGAACAAATATCACAGGGATTATTTAGAAAAACCTAGTCCTACACCATATATAGTGTATTGTCAAATATAATCATATATAGAATGGAATTTTCACCTTTAAGTGAAAAAAAGACTGCATCCTGATGAATTTTTCGAGTGCAAATCTGAAACATTCGAAATCAGTGAATTTAGTCTAAAATTGATGTTTGAAATCCACTGATTGATCAACTCGAAGCAAACATTGCAACATCTTAATGTTTCATTCTCATACTCATATTTCATAATTAGACTCATATCTAATAATTAGACCCATCCATTAGTGTCTCATATGATTATGAAGTAGGTATATTTATTCTATTCTAATTTTCAAGTTGAGGAATGTATCTCCATAGCACGATAATTTTGAATAACTCAGATCAGCACTTTGTAATTTCAAGAACCTCTATTTCTGATCTGCCTAACGCTGATCAGGTGAACGAACATCATAATAATTGTGAAAGAGATGTGTTGAACCTGAGACTTCTTCAAGTTATAAGTTCCCTGCCTCGAAATTCAATTCAGATATCCCCGGAAAGACTCAATTCAAAATGAATTCACGCTGCTTTCTGAGCGCTATGAGAGATATATTCGAGTTGGAGGCAATAAAATATTCGGATAGCACATTCTATTTCATAGGATTCACAAGTTAGCTCGATAGTTCCTGAAAATAGCATTGTATGCTGCATTATTCTGGCTGAAATGATGACCGATATCGATAGAGGAACTTTTGAAAGAATATCACAATTTTTATGTAGGGTAAAACAGAGGGACATGATGCGACAGGAGAGACGACACAACAGATAATTCGCTATTTGGTTGCATGAAGTGCGATATGCCTAAGATAAATGCATATAAACGTTTAAGTCTTGCCTTTTTTGAATAATCGAGCTGAAAGTGCAAGAGAATTACAAGAAATAGTTGGTAAGTACCCAAAAATTTGCAAGGTTTTTAAATTGATCCCATTGTTTGTTTGAAAATCCGCTGAAAGTCGGCGTTGGAAGTTGGATTATCATAAGAGCTATATTCATCAATCTATCCCATAGGTTTGGGATAAACGTTTCCGGATAGATGACCCACAAAATGTTTTCATTTTTATTCATTTTTACATGTTACATTAGTCGTGAGAGTACAAGGGGGAAATGGACAGAGGCAGACTTGACGAGTGCAATTTTCACAAACGATTCCACAGACGGCAAAATTTTTGATGAAAATGAATGCGTAGGATGCTTGGTGACTTCTTGACATGTACAAATCCTTCAAAATATCTTGTATGCCCTGTGGAAAGAAAAAAATTCCACAAAAGTGAACATATTATGTTGAACACCTACTAACAATCTTTCTCATACCACCACATGTTACCATTTTGTAAGAGAATTTCAGAAAATTGTTGCCTATGTTTGAAGAAAAAACAATACTTCTAACTTCGTATCGTTTCGGAGTCTACTCAAAACGCCTTCGTCAGACGAATTCCCAACTTCGAAAAAATTCGGTTTCGTAAAAAATTTTTATTTCTAAATTGACTTCTTTGTCGATACATGATGACCATATATTGCTATGATGGTAATATTGCTGCTTCGTCTCAAAATTTTTTAATGATAAGTTTTTTCTCCAACAGATAAATCCAAATAAGCTTTCTTTCTTGACTATCAGGTGCTGTAATTAATTTTTTTTTTAAATCCAATGCATAGTGTTTCACCGCAAATGGTATGATCTGCTATCTGTGATTTACCAATATCGATATTTATCATGTTATTCTTATTTTCACTTTTTCAAATTTTCAAGCTCCTTGACGTTTGTATTGCATCTGTTCGAAATTTTTGATAATGATCACTAGGGGTCGGTTTTACAAACGTTTGTAGCGTTAAATTGATTGTTGACACTTCAAAACGAGTGATTTGATTGGTTCGAATTTACGTAAAGTTTTTTGATCGTACAATAATCAAAGCTTTGTGAAACCCGTCCCTAGTCCTCAGAATAATAATGTTCAATATCAATTAGTAATGTTTAATTTGCTCGTCACTCGAAATGTTAATAGTGAAATTTCTCATCAACTTTCACTTCTCACAATTTTTAAAATACTGAACGCATTTTAAATTGCAGCTCAGATTTTAAAAGCTCCTTTCATCGAATATCGAATCGTTTCTTACAGCTCCTTTGAGATTGATCAGGATCTAAGATACAGGGTGAAACAAAATCTTGTGCATATTTCACAAGAATTTTCCACCCCGCCATTTTGTCCGAAGACCACGTTGCATTCATTTCATGCGATCATTTTATAAATACCAACCATACCTCGGGGCGTTTTTGAGTTTTTGCCAATAACTACAGGGGTTTCGGAAAAAAATATTTTTTTCGCATTTTTGTTTTGAACTACTGACTAATTTTGGAAAAATTTTCCGAGAGTGGCATTTGGAGGAGATGGTGTGACTGTTTGGGGTGGGAAAATGTGGAATGGAAGAACGCACTTGGTAGTGTTAGTGGGTGAGAATATTAATGCTAAAAGGTATCGAGATAAGTGTTTGAGAGATGTTGTGGTTCCCTTTGCTGAAAATTATGGCGATGGATTCATGTTAATTGATGATGATGCACTTCTCCATCGTGCTAGGAATATCGCAGAGTTTCTTCGGGTGGAAAATATAGAGCGAATGGAGTGGCCTGCACGATCGCCTGACATAAATCCAATCTAACACGTTTGGAGTGAGTTGAAGTTACGATTAAATAGGCAAGGGAACTAATTTCAAAATTTGGATGAATTGGCGAATGCAATTTTACGTGAATGGGAGGATATTCCCTAATTTTTCATTCGCAATTTAGTGGACAGTATGCCGAGGCGAGTGGTTGAAGTCATAAGGGTCAGAGGAGGTCCAACAAAATATTTATAATGTATGGTGTTTTTTTGTTGTTGTTAATAAACAGTTATTGATTGTTTTAGGGTAATTTGGTATACCTACCTCCTACAACACGAAGCACTGCAAAAGGATTCTTTAAAATGCTTTGAAGCCTCATTTTTTAAATTTAGTCAGTATTTTTTTCCGAAACCCCTGTAGTTATTGGCAAAAACTCAAAAACGTCCTGAGGTATGGTCGCTATTCATAAAATGACCGCATGAAATAAGAGCAACCCTGTATCTTTGATGCTGATCAATCTTGAAAAAGCTGTAAGAAATGATTCGATATTCGATGACAAGAGCTTTGAAATCTGGGCTGAAATTATGAGAGGTGAAAGTTGATACCAAATTTCACTATTAACGTTTCGAGTGACGAGCAGTTTATAATAAGAATTATATTTCGTCGCTTGAGGCGGTTGAGCTCATTTTATCTAACAATATATTTCTCAAAAAAATTTTACTAATGTTTATGAGTTAATGAGAATAAAACTTGATTCGGTATGTTATAATAAATATAATAATATAATAAATTGCAATGTACCACCTATATAATATCAAATTTTTTTTTATTTCAGTGACGAAAAATCTAAAAAGAATGCCTTCTGTAGAATGAAATTTGGGAATTTCGAAATAGTTCCGGGTGTCAATTCTCGGGACCATTCGTTCGATGAACATGTACGTTCATTTCCAGCGAACGAGTGGTATTTTTCATACCACACTTTTGAGAAGGCACACATTCTGAAGTTTCTGTTGTTAGTTCATTAGGTAATTTATCGAGCATTGTGAATCATTCAAAAATGAATTGGAACAATCTTGTGTTAAAGAATATGAACAATAATAGGTATGAAAGCCAAAAAGTTTGTGCAAGACACTAATATGACAAATTCAGGCAAAATCCATTTGATAAAAATAATTTTATAAAAAAATTAATATTTTTTAATATGTTTACACATGAAAAGGGACTCACAGAAACACATTAACCATATATCTGATTAAAAATGGAATAAACAAAACAAAATTCAGCTGACAAGAACATCTAAGATCATGAAAAAATTTTTTTTTTACACTCAGTTGTTTTTTGTTCTAACATTCTGTTTCATAATCGATAGTTTCAGTTGATATTTCTTTTCGTCGTGGATCCCACGCAGCAAGTTATTAACTTCTTCATTTTGCCCAACATTTTCGTCTCAGCAGTGTGCAGGAATTTTACTCTGGTTCTTCTTGTGTGTTTCTTCCAATATTAGATATATCTTTTTCAGCAGGGTCATTCAGCACGTTATGGCAGTATCCACGATTATTTCTGAAATTATTTCATCTGATTCCGAGAATTGCCGGTCCATCACCGGTTTTAAAGGTATAACTAATAATTTGTGCCTTTTCAGTTTTGGGTCTAGAATCAATGTCAACTCTGGAAAATTTTCATTAGGATTATATGAAATATTACTATATGGAGCATAGATCTATTTTGCATACCCACTCACTAGTAAGCTACAGGGTGATTTTCCAACCTCATGGAAATACTTAGACTATCATAAAATCCAAACGTATTGACGGATATTATTGAAACTTGGGAGGTTATTGCCACATGCTAAGGTCGAGTCAGTAAGATATCATTTATTTCATGATTCCAGGTTCGGACTGATTAATCTTCATTCAAAGTGTTCTGGGTATTACAAACACTTTGTATTTCAAATTACAAATATTTGATTCGCTTTTTAGAAGAAAGCTGAATTGTGCTTCAATTTGTGATATCGCTATTTTTTTAGGAATTTTTTAATTCGGGTAAAGTTCGAATAATTGAATATTTCACCATGAGAAGAGCTGAACATCTCCTGTTAGAATATTTAATGTGGATGTATGTGTAGAAAATTTTCAAAAGAGTCTACAGTTTCAATAAGCACATTCCATGATGAAACAATAACAAATGGAAGAAATTGAAATACAGTGAAGAGTACCCAATAAAAATGAAAATAGGAACGAAAGAATTGCTGAGTAAACGTTATTTCAGAAGTGGTTCGACATGAAAACCATTAGCTTCAATACATTTCTCTCGCCGAATGTTCAAATTGAATACAGCCTTGCGAATCATATCGCCATTATTTCTTAAACATCGCAACAGCTGATAATTTTGTTCATCAGCTGTTCTCTCGATTGGATTTCTTGAGAATATATTATATCCTTCAATTTTTTTCATAAAAAATAATCTAGAGGTTGAAATCTGGAAGTATTCCTCGATTTACTCATTCAGTTAGAGGTTTTTACATTGGAGAATGTGTCATTCTGGTTTATATCTTTGTTGCCGAACACCCGGTATACATACGAATAATTTTGAAATATGCTCATGTACCTATACCCTTTACACTTCATGAATTTTTTTCGAATTATACCTTCATTTACTCCATCGCAATGAAATCCGCGTCTGGAGTGGCCTCCCAGTATATCAACAACTTATTATAGTCTTCCTCACCTTCAGTAACTTTTTTAAGAGAATCTATTATTTGTTTTCGATCTCCACAAGATCTTTATCAAAATTCAAAAATTCATGAAAAAATAATTGTTGATGTGACAACTTTAAGCGATACCACAAATTGAAGCATAATTGAGCTTCTTTCTGAAAAGCAAATAAATTATTTGTAATTCGAAATACAATGTTTACCCTGAACACTTTAAATGAAGATTAATGAATCCGGCCCTAGAATAATGAAATAATGGATATCTTTCTGACTCGACCTTAGCATGTGCCAATAACCTCCCAAGTTTCAATGATATCCGTCAATAAGTCTGGATCTTTTGATGATATAAGTATTATCATGAAGTTCGAAAATCACCCTGTAGCTTTCTAAGAAAATCCAGAAATAAATTCTTTATAGTCAAGCAGTAATCACCCAGTCCAACTCTATCTCTAGTTAGGGTATGAACAGTTATTTCCCGGACACCCGTGTACATATTAAACGGATATTGAAAACTTTTCTTACTGTTACCCCTACTGACCTCACTCAGACTTATCCCATAACCTTTGGCCAACTAGAATTCTCATTAATGCGATGTCTTCTACCCCAAGTCAAACATTTAACGTTTGAATCAAGCAGTGAAACTTATCTAATAGTAGCCAATGTCCGCTGGGGAGATACGACAAAGATAGGAAATATTTGTGGGCCATCAGATTCCTATCGCAGAGGGCTGGGTATGGGATGTAGTTAAGATACCATCGAGTGATAGCAGTCTGAATAGGAAACAACGAATTGCTGCAATTTGAAGGGGAAATTGTTTGATTTAATTTGAATTTCATTGGGGTCCAGAGTTTTATCGGAACGGTCTACCCATAATTCACTTTTATTCTCGTGAGAAGAGATTTCGTGCATATTATCCTGGCATAATTGGCCAACAGTTTCATAGTGGGTTCGAGAATTGTTCATAATATGTTTGCAGACGGGTTTTTGCATAATAAAAGTCAAAAACTAGAGGATGTAGAAATATTCATTTTGCTGATGATTCTCAGGAAATTTCTAAATTTCAACACTCCTTGATTCCTTCATCAATCGGTTGATCAGAAAAAAAAACTAGAATATTATTCGTAAATTATTCCTATTCTATTCTATGAATTTTCATTAGATATTCCGAAATGTAAGTGACTGCATTATTCTCACTAACTGTTGACTGCACTAGAAGCGTCACTACATAAATAATAGTAATATTATAGTATAGTAATAGTATATTCTGAAACAAGTTGCAGTATGAGATCCTATTCCAACACGATTGCGAAATTCGAAATCAGGAGACCAAGGAGGGAGTTTTCGAAAGCATGAGTGTAGGAATTGCCTTCTGCAACGAGTTTCAGACGATATATTTTCTATTTTAGTGAAGTTTTGGTTAAAATTCTCGAAACTGAAATGAAAATTCAGATTAGTGCCTTTTGTATTGTATCTTGGCAGTTGGTGTCATTAACGAAATTTGACATATTGCGGAATTTAAATTGATTCGATTCGAAAATTGAGTTGATCGGAGGTCAGTACTGACAACCACCAAACGGGAAATATAACTGAAAACAATGCTGTAATGAGTACTTTCAGCACTGTAATGAACTCATTACGATACTGAAATAGAGAAAAGTATCATTTGTAACAAAAGTAGTGTATTTCGAATATTATTATGCGAGTAATGTACCGAAGGGAATCAGCAAATGGAAGGAATATATATGGAATAAATTTCATCTCGAAATTATTCCTTTTGTTATAAAATTATAATTCAATCCTCAAAATGAGATGGGAAAGTCAGCCAACAAAAATTGCGAACGTGGAACAAAGAAAATGAGGAAAACAGTCTGCCTTCTTTCCCCGTTCGATATCGATGAAAGCAACATAATACATATTCAATTACGTTTGAAACAAACGGAGAATTCTTTGTTAACGAAGTTTGTTTGTTCTCGGAATAAAACCGAAGCAGGAACGGATTCAGGGGCACCTTTGGGAAAAAAACTGGCATTTTCTTCTTATTCATTTGTATTGTGTAGGTAGATTGCATACTCTTGGGTCCAGGTTGAGTAATTGTGATAAATCCTGAGGAAGAGCAACGTAACCAAGAATGACGAGACATACTCTCCTATGTTCCTCCTGAAAATAATCATTTCAGGACACGTATCTGGGCGACTCTAGGCCATCAGGAGGGCCTAGGAATGGCCAGAGATCCTCTAGCAAGCGAAGGCTTCTAGAGATGAGCAAATGGGACGTAAGCTTGATCAATTATGATTCTATCGACCCCCTCAATTTCTCGGATACGAAGTAGACTCAAAAAATACCACCACATGCAATCTAGCACTGCTAGAACGAACTAGAGTTAATATGGCTGACTTTGCCTTCACTGGAAATTAGCCGCAAGTACTAGAACCCTTTTGAAAATCTTCAATATGCGGATGGGATGAACAATGAGTAATATTAGCTTTATTCGGGTTCACATTACTGTTCTAGGACTGTCAGGAGTTTGCGCAGTAAATTTGTTCGCGATAGTTAGCGGTCTGG
This sequence comes from Hippodamia convergens, assembly GCA_038502775.1. Classification (NCBI taxonomy): domain Eukaryota; kingdom Metazoa; phylum Arthropoda; class Insecta; order Coleoptera; family Coccinellidae; genus Hippodamia; species Hippodamia convergens. Next base: position 961,383 of record JAVSIQ010000801.1, on the reverse strand, counting down.
TTTTTTTGGGACTGTTTCAGGACTGACTTGTTTTGCATTCGGGTTTTTACGAATAATCCAGGGATGGTCCGAGAACAGTCCGAAAGCTGTCCTGTCTCTTGGGCAGGTACTGTTTTAACCCCATTTCGCACTAAGCCAGTCCAGTCCAGTCGAGTCAAGTCAAGTCAGACGCTTCAGAATTGGAATGATCAACTTTTCGTTGAAAACAAATACAATGTGAAATCTAGTTTCACACTAGGCGCGTCGAGTCAAGTCCAATCTTGTCAAGACTTGTTAAGACTGATTGCGACTCAGCCGGTCGAAAATTTTTATGCCAGTCGTGACAGTCGCGTGTACATGTACAATGGATGTGAAGGCATTAATTGTGTTGGTGCAGGGAAACGAGCCGATACATGATCCTAAATACCCAAAGCACAGAGATCGGGATTTGATTGCTGCTATATGGAGAGACTAGTCGGTCTTCTGATGAAATAGCAGCTCTATGGTTGTTATTCTGTTTTCGGATACACTCAGCAATCAAATTTCCTAATTGAAGAAACAATTCCGGGCTCATAAGAAAGTCATTATAAATTTTTTTTTTGGTTATCCAGTAAATGATGAAAAAACCGAACACTGGTCTTCTTGTGCGTATTGGATAAACCCAAAACAAATGTTGTTTCTTCATACTCCTTCCCCTATGTAACCGCCGTAAAATTATTGCCTGAAAAAGTGCATCTATAGTAATACAAATTCTGCAGCAGAACACTTACGTTTGACGCGACGTGATGCGACCAGTGCGAGAAAAAATTTTGACTTGACTTGACTTGAGAAGACTTGACTTGAGAAGACTTGACTTGACAAGACTTGACTTGACAAGACTTGACTGGATGCGACTAAACTAGACTGGCTTGGTGCGAAAGGACCCTTAAGATTATTCTGGGTGCATGCTTTTCAGCGCTTGACTGACGTGATGGTTGTTGGCTGTAATCTTAATGTCATCGATTATCTTTAATAAAGATATCGTTGACAAGATATATATCTCGTGCAGAAAACTGAAATGATTTTATTTTCTCTATTCCACAATTGGGTCGTTTGATGCATTCGGGTTTTCCAAGACTTGAAACAGTCTCAAAACGGTATCGAAACGAGTGCGCATCTGTTCGGCGCAGTTTTAGAACGATCCTGGGACTGTTCTGAAAATTGTTACACGAATAAAGCTAGCAGTACTCTGCCGATACCGAACTCTCATACTTCTATTCTCGAGGAGGCCTGGATCATTGACTCTCTACTTGAATTTGTACGGTGACGGGTAGTAGAATCGTCCAAGCCTAATGAATATCGACCAAGCCCCCCCGCATAATTTGGTTTCGGGTCCCCTCATTCGGGCATGCGTATTCATTGAAAATAAACACCACCAAAATTACTTCGAAATATTACTTGAAGTAAAACTATTCATATTTTATTTGTTGAAATATTATTCAAAGTTTACAGTGAATAATATGTGTACATAATTGCATCTTTATTTCAATTATCAATCCTAAAAAATACTGTGTTACTCAATGTATATGGGTAAATATACATGGTTGAATCTCTCTAGTCATATGTTGATTTTTTTGTTACATTCATTACTCGTTTATTCTCAACTCTCAACAAACTGGGCCCGCTGAGTCTTTTTCGAGTCATTGTACTTCTCAAATAACTCTTTATTAACTTTAGTTTTTAAAAGGATCGCGGGGGTGTAAGTTACGCCACTGGATCTACCAACCAGCCTAGTTTCATAACCAAAGCTTGTATTTTCATTCGACAAATTTTGATAATTATTGCTGTATACAGATATAGTAATTAAGGTATATCTCCTTGAAAAATACAATATTGGTAGTTATAAAGGTATAATCACTTTGTACATGTATTATGCTACATTGTTATGGCAATTGGGTTTTCGTAAAGGAGTGCATTGGTACGATTACGATAAGAAGCATTTTCAATTTTTCCTTTTTTATTTGGTTTATGGTAAATATTCCTCAGGTCCGGATCAAGCCCCGCTTGCTGCCCCTTAATTTTTTTATTTTCCCAGAAAAATTTCCTTGTGCTAAAATCGAAATAGTGAAATGGAGACATGATGATGCATCACTATGCCAAAAATCATTTAAATCAATGAGGCATCAATTAATTGCATATTATTTTATAAATTCAGTGATCTACAAATACCCGCTACACTTTGGTGAAACATTTTCAAAGATTGGCTATGTCTACAATGTGTCACAACGCAAGAATCAAGACAATGATTTCTTTGAATAGGGAATTTCTGACTCATCCTCATCATATCTGGAACTAAGGGCATTGGCAATAATAATTGCAAGGAGACCACACCCGATAAACTTTTGAAACAAAGATGAATTTCAAATAGTCATAATCGAAATGAATATCATTTTCAATTTCTAGGCTCATAGATCTTTCATCATGAGGTTGTAGAAATGATATTACTGTCACTTCTTTGTAATATTTTACTTAGTATGACACAAATTATTGCTTTCAATATTGAAGTTTGTTTATGAAGATTTTGTCCCTGAGTGATATGGGATGCTGATGATGCCAAATAAAGACAAACCAGTATAATCTCCCCTCTCAGTGACAAAATCTAATATCATTTCTTCAATTTCATGATGAAAGATCTGTGGACCTAGGAATCGAAAATGGTATTCATTTCGATCTTTACTATTTCGAATTCATCTATGTTTCTTGTTATTTGTGCGAACGTGAAATCAGTGGTAAAAAATTTATTGTTGGTGAAACTTCAACTTTTTTCATAATTTCATATCAGATAGTGTTTTCATTTTCAGAAAAAGAAAAACTTCAAAACTTTAAGAAAATAAGTGGAGGTTGGGTGGATTGATTTGAGCTTCTTTGTTTGTGTATGTGTATGTTTTTGGTGAAAGCATTGAGGTTTCGAAAAGAAGTGTTTTATCATGCGATTTCCTATATATTCACGAAGAGCGAGTGAAAAAAAGACTAGATTAAGTTTTGTGTAAAATTCAATGGGCAAGAGATCAATATGAAAAATTAATGATTTCAAATAATTGAGCGTTAGTTTTCCTAAATTTTTAAGTTTTTTCAGAAGAAAGGGAAATTTTGGAAATTTTTCAATTTTTTTAAATATTTGTTTTCGTTCATTGCATATTGAAAATTGTTCAAGAAATTTAGATTGCATTTCGATCCTCAAATTTATTTCGGTAGTGTAGATGTTCATTTTCAAAGTTTTCAATTCTCTTGTTGTACATTTGAACTTTCCACCAACCACCTCAAGCACGCCCTCAACTGCCCCCGAGATATGGCCATTCTTCCTTTTTTCTGATTCGCTCATGTGGGTTAACCATTGCATCAAGGTACAAAATTCTTGCGTTATCACATAGATGAACATAAACTTTATAATGAGGGAGATCTATCTTTTTTCGAGTTTATTAGCATACTAATATAATTATCGGTGATCCATTGAAAATTGTCACAATCTTACCCAATATACCCTACAATATTGATACTCAAAAAAATGGAGTAAGGATACAAATTTTTCTTCATAGTAAAGTCACTTCTTAGTTTTTCGTGGGGATGATGTTTCCGGAATCAGGGCTAGTAATTTAAAAATTGCTTTCCTGTGACATGATAATTGCTACTATTAGGAAGACACCAAGCTTAAACTGCACTAAAATTAAACTTGAGTTACCAAAGAACTTGCGTTCAGTTCAGAAATAGATCAGAGACAAATCTAAAGTTGACAATCTCAAAATTAAAAGGGAAATTGAATTGTTGCTCACAATGAAGGACAAAAAATATAGTTCTTTCGTTGTTGTTTTCAGGAATTTTTTCCATATTCATCAACTTGAGTTTTTGTAGTTACTTTCATAGAATGCTATCTAAAGGTATAACGTTTTTGAAATCATTCAATCATTATCCTACATATAATATATAACTAAAATTTCAATCAACTCGATATTAATTTCCAGAAGAATAGAAGGCGAAGAGGGTGCAGCTCTGAAGAAAAATGATGAACAATATCCCAATTCCACTCCGATAACTACACAACAGGAACATCTGTCGTTTTTCTCATGACAGGTCAGGAGTACGCAGAGACAACAAACCTCGCTCCTCTTCTTCTCGCTAATGGCCTCATCAATTCATTATTGCATGAATTCTGGATCAGAGGGGCGGGTTGCGAAGTTCTCGATTGTTCTCGAGCCGCGCAGGTTGACAGTTATTAATTGACTTTGTTATAATTTTCTATGAAGATTCTCGCTGGATGTGGGGGAACAATGGTCACGAGATATCGAATTAATTGACTGTTATTACTTATTAGGGAATATGGTTCGTCAGGTAATTAGTTTGCAGATTCAATTATGAAACTACCTGGAGGTTATTAATAACGATGCCATTCAGTGGCGTACCTTTTCCCGGAAATTTTCGCTCCGTCAATAGTACCGCACGAGCACTTGAACGATTTCTTTTTTCAAATCAGTGGGTGAACGATCATAAGTGACTATCAGCGAGTATCACAATACTTTGATCGAGCAATCAAATCATCTCTTGTGAGTTCGAACGAATCAGATCACTTGATTTGAAATTTCAACGAATATGGGTGGCTCCAATCAATTAGACATTCTTTGATCAGGTGACAAAGCCTTAGTGGGTATCACCCAATTTCTGCGAGGCAAATAAAAGGTTTTGATTATCAGTAATTCAATATATATTTAAAAGTGATATTTTCCCAACTAGATACTTCAAACCAGACAAAATTTTTTCCAACCCATCCAGGAATAATTACTATTGATGCTTTAGACTTGTCAATTGAGTCTCAGCTTTTGACAATACAACAATTCTTAAGAAAAAGAAAATTCTTTGCCTTTACGGAGGCACATCGAGAACATTTTTGAAACATAGATGAATTCAAAATAGTAATCATCGAAATTAATACCATTTTCAATTCCCAGGCTCAGAGATCTTTTATCATGAGGTTGGAGAAATGATATTAGATTTTGTCACTGAGATGAGATATGTACCGGTTTCGGCCTTGTTGGGCCTCATCAGTATCCCGCACATCTCAGGACAAAATCTTCATAAAAAACTTCAGAATTTATAGCAATTGGTTGTGAGGTAATGAGTCAAATATTACAAAGTACTAGGGTGGTGACATCCAATTGCGTCAAAATGAAGTTTCACAGATTCCTCTTTCACTGAATGAGATTTTAGCAAAAAATCTAAAATCTCATTCAGTGAAAGAGGAATCTGTGAAACTTCATTTTGACGCAATTGGATGTCACCACCCTAGTACTTTGTAATATTTGACTCATTACCTCACAACCAATTGCTATAAATTCTGAAGTTTTTTATGAAGATTTTTTCCTGAGATGTGCGGGATGAGATTTTAGATTTTTAGCCACTGCTGAAATCTCATTCAGTGAAAGAGGAAGTACAGATTTCTTTTTTTGCATTTGATTGGAGACGTGAAACTTCATTTTGACCCAATTGGATGTCACCACCTTAGTACTTTGTAATATTTTACTCATTACTTCACAACCAATTGCTATAAATTCTGAAGTTTTTTATGAAGATTTTGTCCTGAGATGTGCGGGATACTGATGAGGCCCAACAAGGCCGAAACCGGTATATCTCTCATCTCGGTGCCAAAATCTAATATCATTTCTCCAACCTCATGATAAAAGATCTCTGAGCCTGGGAATTGAAAATGGTATTCATTTCGATGATTACTATTTTGAATTCATCTATGTTTCAAAAACAACAATTCTTGTTGAGAGAATGAAATAAATTGCAAATATCATGAGTTTTCATGTCGAACTGACAAAACTTGAATATTATTTGCTGAGATAAACACAATTAAAAAAGTGAAGACAGTTTAGATGTGTGAATCTATTTCGTAAAAGCTACTTAACGATTTCATCCAAAATATTCCAGCTGAAAACATACTGATGTTTCATTACGATCATGAAATTTCTCATTCGAATATGTTATTTTGATGAAAAGGTTGATGCTGTCACGACCGGGCTTATGAGCAGTGGTCTGTCATGGTCTATTGTTACAGAACATATAACAATGTCATTACTGAAAATTAAAACTTCCCTACCATGACAAAAAAATTCTCCAGAATTAAGAATTTGCGGAAATTATCTCAAGCTTGAAGAATAAAGAAAAACTGAACTCGAACTCTAACAAAATATTTACTTGATGACAGATTTCACTTGGCCGCTGATTATTTTCCAGTAAAAAAACACATTCGGAATAAGATTGAAAATTGAAGACAAAAACGTTTTCCTGATTATCTCGAAAAATATTCATTTTGGTATATATATATATATATATATATATATATTCTTATGAAAATAGAGAGCTAAAATAATACAATAAATGTTGAAACAAAAAGTACCTAAGCTGAGGTAAAAAAAGAACGGGGTATCATAACATTCTTCGTATGATACTATAGAATCATACGATACTATCATCACTAGTATCATACGATACTATAGAGCCAGGGAAAAAAACCTCAGCCGAATTTTGGTAATAGGAACTGGGAATAATGGGACTTTTATATTTTGATATAAAAGTCCCATTATTCCCAGTTCCTATTATTTTTCGTTGAAGATTTCGAAAATGCTCAGAGAAAATGAGGTTTCAATTAGAAAAAACGATTTTTTGTGGTTTCGTCACTTTTGACAAAGAATTTGTGACCTCTTGTACCATATTCGGAAAATCACGTTATCGGAAAAGAAGCCTTTCTTGGAGATTCTCGATAATGAAAATTCTCAATAAAAAATACAAGTTCTAAATTTTGAGATTTTTCCAGTATTTTAACAAAATTTTCTAGAGAAAAATCAAGCTTTTGGAATCAAAAAGACTCAGTAATCGATGAAGAATCTATTTATCTAGTAAAAACTGGGCTTTCGCATATGAAGAACGAAAGTTCATGTCACTTCCTGGAAAATCGGAAGTCCTAGAACCTTCAAAGGTCTTTTTCTCGAAACATCAATAAAGTACCTTCATGACTCTGTCATTACACCGACTTTACAATTCACAAATCAATCAATGAATGAATAATCAATAAATACATAAAGAAATTAATGTCAATTGTAAACTGAAACACAACGTTGCAACTTTTGAAAATATCGTTTCATTTTTGGAAGAAAATATATTTTGCAGACGATTTAATCACTTAAATGATTTCTGGTTAGCTAAGCATGTTTCATCAACGGTTTTATTAGGAGCTGCGAGGAGCAAAACACGACTGGATCACTCTCTCTACTAAAATAGGTATGGTTTGAGCTAAAGAGGTGTTCATCCACTGACAGAAAAGCTCGAATATGCTTTTTTGTACTCGTTAGTTACTTATTCTCATCAGACTAAATCTTCGTCAGTATTTGTGTCACAATTTACTCCTCGTAACAATGTCTGATAATTATGCATTGGAGCCATTCGGCACGTTTACTTTAGGCGGCCCAAAGTAGGTACACATTCACCGAACAGTAGCGTTCGTTATTGTCCAGTCCAGCCTCTGATTTATGCCAGTCAAATTATGGTGCTCAGGTGCCAGAATGAATATGGCTGCCCGTGAAGTCCATAATTTATTTACAGTAATTACACGAGACCAACCTATGCTGCAATTCAGCACGCGATGTTATTTTTAATGGCACTCTTGAGATCGATTTGGTTACCGTCGGTTTATGTATAACTCACTAGCAACTATATAACAACTTGTTTTCATGCCCGATTTGCCGGTTGACTGCATACCAATCGCTGAGCTGAGCAAAAATAATAATTCGGCAGTGCAAATTAAATTTCATGTTGAGTCGATTAAACTCTCAGTTTTCCCGTATGTTAATATGTTTATTTTGTGGTAGTTTCATGAAAAGCGTTTCCTGCAATTTATAGCAATGAACTGGTGGTTTGTGGTTATCGACAATATCAAACGAGCATGAACCAATCTAACGATACGCAATTATTAACGTCACACTTTTTCCGAAATTTTAGAAAATTCTTGAGCGGAACTAACAAAATTATGTTGAAAATAAGATTCCCGAGAGATGCATTTTTTTCTCTGGTGTACAAGCTTTTTGCGGAATACATTAGATGCGCCATAATTCGCTGGAATTTCGTTGTTTGATATCTATAAATATAACGGTATAATTATGATATTCATAATAAAAAGGACACATCTAGGTGATCGCCCTAGAAACTAATCACTCGCAATGTTACTCCAATAATCAAAAGGTTTGTAGTATCATTGACAACGAATATACGAAAATAACACGAACAAGGTTTAATGTCAGTTCATCTTGAAATTTCAAAAAGTTATCATTGAAGACAGATAAGATTTTGATATTCTTGCCGATATATTAGGTATAAGTTGGAGTCAACAATATTGTTCAGTTTATATTTATTAGTTTTTTGATTAAATATATGTAGGAATTTGACGGTGTCTAGGGAAATTACTAGGCACCAGGTAGTTTAGTACAAGTGCGCAGGTTAGAGTTGGCAATATTACTTCAGATGAATTCCGAATTGAAAACGATTTTAGACAGGGAGACCCCCTTTCCCCGTTATTATTCAACTTCGCCTTGGAATATGCAGTTAGAAAAGTACAATCAAAACTATCAAACGGTTTCGCAACACAGGGTTCGAAGGTCCTACTGGCTTTTGCCGACGATGTGGATATAATCACACAATCCGTTAGAGACGCGAAAGAAGTTTTCACCCTGTTGGAAGAAGGAGCCAAGGAAGTAGGCCTCAGGATCAATGAAGACAAGACCAAATATATGGTAATCACAAAAAACCCAAGATCACGTATCGGTCAAAATGTTACTATAAATGACTACAATTTTGAAGTAGTAAAAGAATTTAAATATTTGGGAGCAGTCATAACAGCTGATAACAAGAATGAAAGAGACGTGGAATCGAGAATTATGGTCGGAAACAGGACATATTATTCCTTGGCAACACTTTTAAAATCAAAATTAATTTCAAGAAAAGCGAAAATAAAAATCTACAGAACAATCATTCGACCCGCAATAACTTATGGGAGTGAGACATGGATCCTGGATAAACGTGCAGCTGATAGATTGCTGGTACTGGAACGACAGATCCTGAGGGCTAGTTTTGGGCCTTGTAGAGACGAAATAACGGGAGAATGGAGAAAAAGAAAGAATCAAGAACTACAGGCACTCTATGGGAACGAGATTATAGTGCGACATATCAAGTCCAATCGCATAAGATGGGCAGGACATGTCATGAGATCACAAGATGGAAGACTCCTCAATACAGCATTCTGGGAAAGGCCTGAGGGTAGAAGAACGGTTGGTCTTCCAAGAAAACGGTGGAAAGACGCAGTGACCAGTGATTTGCAGAGACTGGGAATAACACAATGGGTGCTAGCTGTACAAAATCGACTAGAGTGGAGAAGAATAGTAAATGAGGCCAAGACTCACCTTGAGTTGTAGAGCCATTGATGATGATGATGATGTGGTAGTTTAGTAAAATGTCTAATGAATAAATGAATAAGAGTAAAAAAAAAACACTGACAACAAAAGATTGGGATTTCAGTCACTGAACGCACGTCTAAGATGTTTTCGTCTTATAAATCTTGTTCAACGACTTCCGAATTAGCTTCCGTCTATCCGCTTAGTCTAAGAATCGAGTCCCAAGATTTCCTCTAACGTCTAACTTTCCGACTAGTGTCCGTCTAATCACTTCGTCGTAAAATTCGTCTAATCGGTTCTTCGGAACCTCGTCTAATTAATACTCCACGTTCTGACCGACCCTCTTTCTGTTCTCTGATCGACTCCCCGAAATCCTCTAATCGACTGTCTATTTTTCCCGAAGTACCCCTGAACTCTTTTTCCCGCTAGACCAAGGAACCTTCAAGTTAATATTTTCTCATGAATCTCGATTCTTGAAAAACGCTAACTCTCAAGAAATCTAGCGTCTAGTGTCAAGTGCCTCGAACCGTCGGATGAACCCACTGGGAAGTACTCCACTTGAGTTCAGTGCCGTAGGTTAAAAGTTAAAACTATAATATCAATAACTAACCTAAATAAAATCTCGGATCCCACATATATGAAATATATATAATTTCCTTATTGAAATAAATGTTCTGAGTGTAGGTATTAGATTCATACCTACGTATTTTTGTCATGAAAGTAAAATGATGATGTCTGCTCGAGCTGTTAAAACTGATTTTCTTCAGTCTTCAGAGTTCCCTTCTTTAAAAAGTATGGATGAACCTTTGGGGAAGTGCCACAATCTACTTAAAATATCATCAACTTTTATTTCCAAAATTACAGAAGTGACGATTCTCAAAAACTACAATCTGTCAACTTGACTTTTCCAATATCTCAAAAAACAAAGTAGTCCAATTCCAACACACTCCCACCTTGAGTCATTAAAACAACAATAATTAATGACACAATCAAATTCAATATTACGCTAGGGACCTTTACAGGTCTTCTTATTCTCTCTGAGAATACCCATCAAAACTTCTACTCCAACATGACAAATCTTGATATGCTCTTCTAAAATTAAATGTGTCCTTACTTCATAGTTTGTGTGCAATACAAATGTCATACTAAAATCCTTTGCATCATATCTATCAAATATTTTCGTTTGCAATCTGTCCTTCAACCATCATTCTTTCGGAGTTTATTTCCTCTTCGTCAATGCCAAAATTCTGCCTAGACCATTGGAACATTGAATCGCATAACCACCTAGGAAGATTCTCCCACCATCTTCCATCTACTTCTTGAGTATAACAATCTCGTGATGGAAGATCCGTTGGATCCATTTCAACAGAAATATAATACCTGTGTATAGGTTTGGAAAAGCGTTGCATTTCTTCACTCTTCCAAATCAATGTTTCGCAATTTTCTTTCCCATTTGAGGAGTCGGAGTCGAAATTGGTTGATGAAGGAAGATGACCTTCGATCAAAGACATGCATACCTCATATCCCTCATCATCTCCTCGTTTAACTGTCGTTGAAAAATCCTCAATAAGCTCTTCTTGCTCCAGACGTGATTCAGTTCCTTCAGAAACTTGAATACCATTAAACTGTCTTGATTCAGGTTTGGGAACTCTCAATTTGATTTTTGATTCTGATTTCTTGGAGCCTCTTCCTTGACATATAAAACTGTCAAAACTGAATTTCATCTTATGATATTGATATCTCATCGTATTCATCTGAATCCAACATTAGATCAATCATGAGTTGATTCAGTTCGGATAATTGAAGCATTCTATCTTCCAAAACTTTGATGTTACCATGTATTTCTGAGATATCACATTTTTCTCTGGAGAATTCTTCCATCAACTTTTCATACATCCTTATAAAAGCTGTTCTGTGTAGAGCTAAGGCTTTCTTGGTTTTTTCCATACTTGTAATAGAAGGGTCCTGTCACGGTCGCCAAATGTTAAAACTGATTTTCTTCAGTCTTCTAAAAGAGTTCCTTTCTTAAAAAAGTATGGGTGCCACAGGAAGTGCCACAATCTACTTAAAATATCATCAACTTTTATTTCCAAAATTACAGAAGTGACGATTCTCAAAAACTACAATCTGTCAACTTGACTTTTCCAATATCTCAAAAAACAAAGTAGTCCAATTCCAACACAAGCCATAATTTCTTTCCATACTATATTCCGGGTATTTTCACTTGAAATATTGACTTTTCACGAAGTTGGTTGCTTGACGACGAAAGAAGATTTTGAGTCACCAGCAGTTTTCTATGAGGAAATGCAGATCCAATGGGAAATTGGTGACGTTGCATGGTGCATTCCTGTAGTCCTTTCGACGAGTCAAGGATATAGGTGCCTCTTTGCCGCGTTGTTCACCAGAAACAGTTTTTGCCTTCATGAGTTGATTACACACACTTGATACAATGAGTCATACACCAATAGGAACATAGCCCTCCTAATACATCTCAATTACTCAACAACATTATTAACGCCTTTTTCTTCAATTCTCAGTCAGAAATGTTGGAACCTGCTCCCTCGGGTTGGTCTTTCATTGATCCAAGGCAATAACAATAACGAATTTTGTACCTCCCTGCAAGTTTATGTCATCATCATTGATTTCCCAACTTCGAGTGGTACGTCTATCATTCATCGTTCATCATTTCCATTGGATGAGCTATTATAATAATATTATTCATTTTATTCAATCCCCTTCATCATATACATATGTATGGGTACCTACGTCGAAGTAACAAAAACTGCTATATAAATCCGTGATATCAAAAAGGTTTTTCAAGATGGAAGCCGTTATCCCCACTCTATGTCGATTTCAGTACGTTTGTATCCTTGAAAATTTTGCCATATAAACATTTTTAAATTCTTTAGATTTTTTGGAAAGTTTCAAGAAACGATCGCATTAATAATATATAATTGGTACTGAAAAAGTTCATCATTCATCAATCAAGATATCGGAAGATACAGCCAATACAATTTTATGTTTGATGGTGGAATTTCAATGACTCAAAAAAAACACAAAACACCATCCTGAACGAAAAATAATAATGTTTGAAGGCGCGACTAACTTCTTAACAGATCAAAGAAACTATTTTTTTGAAAAATTCAAACGTTGAACCAGAAATATAAAAAAACTTATCGTTGAGAAGTTAACCGTATCGTGAGCGGAACCATAAAATTTTCCTTATCCGTTCAAAAGTGTAGGTTTCAGGAAATTAACGAAGACTAGATTTCTATCAACGGTTAACTTTATGAATATTCAGAACAAACACGTTTATCGTTACCAAGTCATGTGAAACATAGAACGACCTATGTTTCCTGCACAATAAATCCGCAGATCCCGGTAGTTTTATGACATCATAATTGAATTCAACCGGTTCATGAGTGACTGCAGACATGCAACACATTCAATTTTAACTCAGGTATTGAATTCATACAGGTTGACTATGAATAGAATGAAGAGAATATGGTTTTAGGTCCAATTTAGAAAGCATGATGTGACAGTACATTGCAAATTTTGACAAATCAAACTAAATCATAAGATACCAGAAGAATATTCGATATTCTCGAACATTTTTTTAATAACTGAAATTAGATCATGACTGAGACTTGATAGAGCCAATGGAAATAGATAAATCCTGAAGAGTTATTTCATTCTCTAGATGTTCCTGCCTTATATTTCGATGACGTGAATCCTTATAAAAGCAAAGATCAGTGTTATTCATTTTTCTTTTACAGAGCTCATTTTTTTTAACTATGTATCAACCATTCATTTATTGTGTCTGTGTACTATCCGCTTATTGTTTTTTATAACTATAAACCATAACTATCGACCAAAGTTTGGCTTCAATATGATGAGAAAGATATTCAAGTAAATGAACAAATTTTGTTAGTAAGTTTATTTATATATTGGTGGAAATCCTTTCTTATAAGAAACTAACTGGACGGCGCAATTTCGTCTGTCAAAATCTTGTATTGAAATTATTGTTATAATCATAAGTGCAATGTTGTCTTCGAACAAGAAAAATTTTGAAGGAGCCTAGATCCTGATTGCCACACAGCCTTCCAGATCCAATTGTATTTCCCTTACTTTTTGCATATATACGTCCTATACCTGAATAACAGCAATCCCGTGAAGCGGTTTCTTGAGTCAGGTCTTCTTATTCTCGACATTGCAAATTGAAATTAACCAAGTTGACAAAAAAGGTCTAGCATACTTTGGGGTGAATTACATCCATCACGAAAGATCAACTGCAAAAAGAGGAATAAAATTGAAATCAAGCATCTAAATGCAAAACCAGACATTTGACAAATGTCAAAGTCAATGTCGGAAAATTCCGACAAAATGATTTGAGGAAGAATTTACAATAAAGTAGCTGGTAATCTGATCCTAAGACACTCAGGTTCATAAGTAGCGTCTATTCGTAATTCAAATGGTCAAATCTGGGAGTTTTCCAATTCAAAACTATGATTTTGGCAAGTTTTTCCTGTTTTACTCGGAACTGCTCATAAATCAAATGTCCGGTTTTGCACTTAGACGATACAAATGTCACTTTCACAAATGATCACCGAAGACGATATTGACATAGATAACTGAACATGATACCTGATGTTTATCGAAATATTAATTGAATATTTATGTTTAATTTATTGATAACATTGGTGTTTTGTGCAAAGTCCTCACTTATTAAAATCTAGAAAGAGATGCAACCACGTTATAAATAATGCAAAAAATTTTTTAATCTTCGATGTTTATTTGTCGAACATCGACATCTTCGAAAATCAATGATCATTGATCACCCCCATTTCTAAGGAAAACCATATTCAAACCTTGCATTGTCATATTTTCTCACCCTTCAAACCTTCCCTAGAATTCCACGAATGAATCAAGACCAAAATAATCCAAATTGGTCCAGGCGGTTTCAAGTTTTAGCGCACCAAACGCACAGCAATTCATTTTTATATATACAGATAATGAGAACGAAATCTAAAATTTTCTCAGATACTCCAAATTTTACACATGACCAAATGTCCGAACATTCTTTCGGATTTTGTTTACAGCTTAAATACTCGTGATATCATTTAGAAACAGAAAAATAAATTCGATACTGCTAGGTGTTTATGGAGAAGTGAAACGAAAATGTTCAGCTACGATTGCAAATATTATTAATTGATATAAAAAAGTGGAAAGTCTGCTTTTCACCCGGCGCATTCGCAAAATTGTAATTTTCGATTTCTTTCTGTTGCAAGGATATCTTAGCCTGGTGAATTATGTGAAACAATATTCTGTTCTCCAGAAACTCCTAATAGGCCGTCGGACTTGGTACACCCTGTATATTCGAAATAAAATACGAAAAGGAACAAACGAACATTCGTATGTAGACAACATTTTCGCGAATATTCTCGTCCTGTATCGGGGTATTTTTTTGGTTACGTCCTTGCTTGAATTTCCCGGCAGGTTCCTCTACCTTCAAGTTGTCCTGACAGTTTTTTATTTTGCCATTAAAATATGCAATTCATATGAAAAATCTTTTCGATTTTTTTCCTGATACCTATTTAATTTTTTCAATTGATATTTTTGGTTATTAAATATCGAACAATGTACTTCTGATATACTGATCCATTTTCAAATAGCTAACAAATTTGTATCAGAAGACATTCATAGTGAAAAACATCAATCTGTCTACCCGATTTGATTGATGTTGTCACGTATTTTTCATATATTTTTCCTGACATTGATTGATCCCTTTCGCATATGAAACAAAGTTCTCAGAAAATCTGAGCAGTTCCTGTCGAAAAAAATTAAACGATTTGAAGAAATATTCCTTACCTGTTCGGAAGACGTTGTCAGGAATGAGTGGCAGTATTGGAGGGAAAAATGCCCTTTAGGTTCTCGCGCTAAGAAGCAGAATAGACGTCGCTGCGGATCACAGGTTGCGTAGGAAATTCTCCTCAGAGCATGAGCCATATACACCACCTGGAATAAAAAAACGAGGTTACTGACGCGATACACTCAGCAAATTATGATTCGTTAATAAATTTTTCGTTCCTGTATAAATCCACATAGTCTTCGAATCAGTTGCATTTGCTGCCATTCTAATCCCCTTCAACGAACAAGTTTTTTTTCTTTCTCGAAATAATTCAAGAATCTTTCATCTACGAGTTCATCAAATGCTTTAAATAGATGGTACGTTTCAAGTTTCAATCCCAATTCTAGCGTTTGAACAATGATATCAGATATTCATCAACGAAAACAAAATCGACAATTTAACTCTATCTATTCTACTGAATTTTTTAAACAAGTTCAGTTGGTACAAATTTGTGGAACCACGAATCTATCTTTGACATAAGTTACCAGGATTTACCACAGTAAGAGATGAATAAAAATAAAATCAAAATAAATATTTATATTTACATGAATGAACACTCATTGTAGTAGCTCCATAATTTCTCTTAAGGTCTCTATTATTCAATGTCTGTCAATAAAATATGCTAATTTTTCCCTTAATTGCTCACATACAGAGCTTCAGGAATCAATCAACATTGCTGAATGGCGAATGCGCCGGGACAAAATATCTTGATATTAGAATGGACGTCACTAGCGATAAAGAGAGGCTTACTGCTGCAGTTGAATGAACTATGTTTACAATGAGAGACAAGAAGAGACATCAAACATTGCAAACCCCTGAACCTTCAATGATCATGGATGTAAAAGAGTGATTTGAATAAACAAGAGAATCGTCGCAGAACCAAGAAATAACATATAACCCAAAAAGTTAAAATTTAGTCCTCAGATGATTCAAGAACGAGTGATTATTTTGATTATTTCTATTCACTGTCATTCTATTACAGATTGCATAAGGAATATTGCAAAATGACGGATGCGCCGGTTTGAAATATGTTCGACAAAGTTAACAATTTCGTCTTTATAAATAATAATAATAAGCTTTTTCATTTCAAATCATCTCTCCAAGAGTTGAAATGAAATGACTTCAAAAAACAAAACAATGCAATGCATATACAGGGTGAGTCGGGAGGAACGGACCAAACTAATAAATGCACTAAAATCCCGCCATTAACCTCGAAACAAATTCGTCTGCGATGGGCTCTCGATGCTTTTCTGATTGATTCGTGTTTTTCTTTAATAAGCAATGCCGTATTTCTAATGCGTCGAATTAGAGCATCCCGAGTGTCAACTTTAACTTTGTATACCTCGTTCTTGAATCAGCCCCACAAACAATAGTTCAATGGTGTGAGATTTGGAGATCTTGGAAGCCAACTAATACGACCTCAGCGACCAATCCATAGTCCGAGAAACTCTTGATCTGAATATTGGTTGACCTTATTTAAATATTCTAATTACCCTATAATTTGAAAACAAATGAGAATCGGATAATAACATATGAGTTTATTGGAATTATTTTGACCTGCAGAATACACACCTGAAGTTTGGTCCGTTCCTCCCGACTCACCCTGTATAATATGGTCCATCCTTGGTTATTGTTAATCTATGCAGTAGATAGTTGACATCTAGCGTTTTTGTATTAAACGGATGTTGATATTCTCTTCCGATCATTTATCGATGTTTGAAAAGAAACACCAGACATTCATGAATATATGACAATGACATTCATCTTCTTGAAAAGACCTTTGCACGAGTCTCTGTATTTCAAATGATTCGTGGTTCTTATTAAGCTTGGTTCTCAGAGCTTCGTACTGTCGCAGGCGACAGCAACTCAGCCAATCAGAGTATGTGAACAAAACTTCCCCTGGCCATTACCTTTTCATTTCTGGTTCTTATAATCTGTCGCTACATGCCCTTTTGTAGTTGAAATAATTCAATTACATATTGGATTTCTCCAACAATCTTATGAAAAGAATAAGGGTGGGGATTGTCGCCTGCAACAGTACGAAGCTCTGAGAATCCGGCTTTATCCTCTTTGGATCACAAATAGCTACTTCACCTTGGAAATGCTTTCGCACAAAACTTCGCACCGACTCAAAGTTAGCGTGTGATAGTATATAACATTACTAGCAAGGTAGGAGGGTTTTTACTGGCGAATGGAGGATGTAACTGACGAGTCGCAGGCGAGTCAGTTACCTCCTTGAGCCAGTAAAACCCCTTACCTAACTTGTATTGTATTATATTTTATTTGTTTCCCATTTGTAAAAAGGTTAGATAAATTCCAAAGAAATCTCAATTATTTGTCGCAAATGTCGTAAGCTATGGAAGCGTTGCATTAACCGGTGTGTTTATTTGTATTCACATTTGTTTTGGCGAAAGTAACAATGAATGTACCGAAAGAAATAATTGAGGTAGCCAGCAGTGTAGCATCCAGTTCACCTGCAAAATCAGCTTCAAGGTACGACTACTTCAAAAAGTGGCAAAACAAAAATCGTGTGATTGGGATAACTGAAGATGTTTTGTTGGTCCACTTGAATGAACTATTAGCTAGATTCAGCCCTGATACTTTATGAACAAAATGGCCTATGCTGAAAAGATGCTTGGAAATGAAACGAAATGCTCCTGTTCGCAGGTTTGCTTTCATCAAAAAATTGATTGAAAAATATTGTGTTTGGTTGTCGTTTGCAGATTTCAAAAGGTATTAACATTTCTAAAACGAAAAAATGAGCGTTATACGCCAAAAAAGAACCGAGGTATTGAGTAAAGAAGAGGCTAAACAATTTCTTTTACATACTCCTGATGACCAGTGGTTGCTGGCGAAAATTGTAACAATATTTAGGATTTTCAGATGTTGCCGATGTGACGAAATTCCCTCTTCAAATATGAATGATATAGAAGATATAGAAAAATACGTTATTGTGACTTTCGGCAAACAAAAAATTCAACAACAAGAAGATTCACCATAACCGATGCATGTTATACAGAAAATATGTAACTCTTCGGCCTCCTGGAATATAAAGCCTAAGATTTTTTTGACACACATGGAAAGTGCATGAGTTATGTCGATGAGTCGGTCAACAAAAAAATCGAAATGTCTAGCAGATTATTTCGTAGTAAGGAGTGTACAAATGTTCTGCAGTCCTCGACTTCAGTAGTTTCTGAGTTAACAGATGGTTCATCATCATCAGTATCAACTCTTTCATCATCAAAAATCTGTGTTACTGGAAATAACAATCGTACCATAATTTTCAACATATATGACGATAACACAAAATTTTCTAATGTCGTTAATACTACTAACTAGTGAAAATTTTGCAAGTTAAGTGTCAGTTTCACAAGTTAGTGACTTGATAAAATAAACTGACGTTTACAAATAAGAAACCCCTATAACGTATCCGATGCTACTTAACTTCAAAGAGGTATTTTCTATATGTGCGGTGTAATCCAAGAATTCATTCACATGTAATCCCAAAAATTTCGGTACATTGTGCTATCTTTACTGTTTCATTATATGGTTGAATTAGCTCGTCTTTTTCCGTTCTGAACACAAAGCAGTTCTTTTTAGAATTATTCATTGACAGCTCGTTCCTCTCGAACCAATTGCAGAATTCATCCAATCTAACGTCTGATAAATTTTTGCTGGATACCAAAATATTTCCGTCATATTTCAGTGCATCAAGGTCGTTGATAAAGACAATGAAAAAGATACTGCCCTGGGCCAACCCTCTGTTCCTAGCTACGATTTCTGACTTCCTACTGTTGACGAAAACTTGTTGTTTCTTGTTGGTTCAATACGATCGAAACCATTTGTGTGCTCCACCTCTCACACTGTATCTTTAAAGCTTGAACAAGAGGTATTGAAGATTTTCACCTTCTACCTAGATCCAAAAAAGACCCATTGCTAGGTTTTTGTTCTCGAGTTCTTGTAATATCATGTAGACAGTGGTAGTAGTAGATCGTCTTTTCAAGTAGCCATGCTGATTGCTCGCAAACAGATTATATTTTTCGAAGGACGTCAGTAACTTTGAAGATTTTTGGAAATGAACGGAGCAAACTTATAAGACTATAATTATCTCAATAATAATAATAATAAAAATAATAATTTTATTGATCCCTTAGACATATAATAAACTTAACTAACTTAACTTAACTTAACTAAACATAAACTTAAATATAATACATACAAGTATTACACAATATTTAATCGAGATGTGAGAAAGTTACCATCATCTAAATATTGTTTAATGCTATAATAACCCTTTATTTATAGTCTTTTTTTAATTAAATTCTTAAACCTAGTCATATTCATTGATTTTACAATATTTGGTAAATGGTTGAACAAAGCTATGGCCTGATACATTGGACACGATTCATATTTGGCCGTAGAATGTGATGGAACGCATAGTATTAAGGCATTTCTAGTACCGTAATTATGGAAACTAGATAACTTTGTCATCAAATGCTCATTTTCCCTTATAAAAATTAAACATCTATTTATATATATATATATATATATATATATATATACAGGGTGTACCAAGTTCGACGGCCTATTAGGCGTTTCTGGAGAACTACACTTATTTGAAATCTGAAAATTGGGATTATGATATTGTTTGACATTATCTACCGAGCTAAAATATTCTTGGAGCCTGACCACTTTCAGTTATACAGGGAGCGAAAAAAAAATTTTCAAAATTTTTTTTTTCTGTTTTTTTTCTTTTTGAATTCGATAGAGTATGCAATTCTGAATACATTCGTACTCAAATCGTTGCATTCGTCGAAATACTTCCAAAAATATCGAGAAAGACCTGAATAAAAAGAGAGAAAAGAGTATTCGGTATTATGTTTGTTATTCCTAATCTAGATATCTTAAGCATAATCCGTTTTCACATTTTTGAAGTCGAAGAATGGGAAATATTGTACATTTCTAGAATTTTGAAAAACTCATCACATAGTGTTCCAAATATTGGGTCAAAAGTTGGGATCAAGATTGGCCCATAACTTTCGTTTTTCAAATTAGAACCCTATTTTTTTATGATTGCGTTGGATTTTACAAAGAAAAATGATGATAATGTTTTAGAATGTTTATGCTCCTAAAATTGATAATTCTTAAGTTATTTAGGATTTTCTGATTTTATGACGTACGTAGCGTCAAATTCATTAAATCTGTTTCATATCAACTATGACCTTGGTCATAGAAGATAAATTATTTCAATAACTCACTAGTGACACACCTTTTTGTTCAATTCATTCATCATTGTTGCTATGGAACAGATTTAATTAATTTGACGCAATGTACGACATGGAATCAGAAAATACTAAATAACTCAAGAATTATTAATTTTAGAAGTATCAACATGATAGAACATTATCATCATCTTTCTTCGCAGAATCCAACGCAATCATAAAAAATAGGGTTCTAATTTGAAAAACGAAAGTTATGGGCCAATTTTGATCCCAATTTTTGACCGAACATTTAGAACACCCTGTGACGAGTTTTTCAAAATTCTAAATATGTAAAATATTTCCACTGTCTTCGACTACAAAAACGTGAAAACGGTTTGTGGTCAAGATATCTAGATTATAAATAGCAAACATTATACCGAATATTCTTATCTACCTTTTTTTGTTCAGTTTTTGCTTATATTTCGGAAAGTATTTTGACGAATGGAATGATTTCAGTGGGGATGTATTCAAGTGTGTGTCATTAGTGGAATAATTCATCTTCTATGACCAAGGTTATAGTTGATATGAAACAGATTAAATGAATTTGACGCTACGTACCAAATAAAATCAGAAAATCCTGAATAACTCAAGAATTATCAATTTTAGGAGCATCAACATGTTTGAACACTATCATCATTTTTCTTCATACAATCCAACGCAATCATAAAAAAATAGGGTTCTAATTTGAAAAACGAAAGTTATGGGCCAATCTTGATCCCAATTTTTGACCCAACATTTGGAACACCCTGTGATGAGTTTTTCAAAATTTTAAAAATGTACAATATTTCCACAGTCTTTGACTTCAAAAATGTGAAAACGGTTTGTGCTTAAGATATGTAGATTAGGAATAACAAACATAATACCAAATACTCTTTTCTCTCTTTTTCTTCAGATTTTTCTCGGTATTTTTTAAAGTATTTCGACGAATGCAACGATTTGAGTACGAATGTATTCAGAATTGCATACTCTATCAAATTCAAAAAGACAAAAACAGAAAAATAAAATTTTGAAAATTTTTTTTTCGCTCCCTGTATATCTGAAAGTGGTCAGGCTCCAAGAATATTTTAGCTCGGTAGATAATGTCAAACAATATCATAATCCCAATTTTCAGATTTCAAATAAGTCAAGTTCTCCAGAAACGCCTAATAGGCCGTCGAACTTGGTACACCCTGTATATATATATATATATATATATATATATACAGGGTGAGTCGGGAGGAACGGACCAAACTTCAGGTGTGTATTCTGCAGGTCGAAATAATTTAAAAAAACTCATATGTTGTTATCCGATTTTCATTTGTTTGCAAACTATAGAGTCATTATAAAAAAAACAACATTTTCTACATTAAAATGGTTTCATTTATAGCATTATTTTAATAAATGCTCAAAAATCCCGCCATTAACCTCCAAACACATTCGACTTCGTATGCGATGGGCTCTTGTTGCTTTTCTGATTGATTCGTGTCTTTCTTTAAAAAGCAATGCCGCATTTCTAATGCGTCGAATTAGGGCATTCCGAGTGTTAACTTTTACTCTGTATACCTCGTTCTTGAACCAGTCCCACAAACAATAGTCCACTGGTGTGAGGTCTTGAGATCTTGGAGGCCAACTAATAGGACCACCGCGACCAATCCATTGTCCGCGAAACTCTTGATCTAAATATTGTTTGACCTGACGAGCGAAATGTGCGGGAGCTCCATCGTGCTGATAATTCATTTGCATATGGACGTTTAAGGGAACGTCCTCCAGTAATGCTATTATCTCATTTCGCAAAAAAAAAAAATAAGTCAGCACCTACAGCATAGGGGGTAAGAAGCGATAAAATAAAAAAAAATATTTATTTGAAATATTCTAATTACCCTATAGTTTGAAAACAAATGAGAATCGGATAACAACATATGAGTTTTTTCAAATTATTTCGACCTGCACAATACACACCTGAAGTTTGGTCCGTTCCTCCCGACTCACCCTGTATATATAAACTCGGTAAAGTTAATATTTCATGTTTCCTGAAATAAAGTTCACAAGAGTCACGTGGTCTCAGATCGAAAACCAAACGCATAATTCTTTTCTGCATAACAAAAACTCTTTGGGAATCACACGAATTTCCCCACAATAATATATTGTAGTTCAATACGCTATAGATCAAGCTGTAGTAAACATTCATAAGAGCTTGAAGGGGAAGGCTCCTTTTTATTCTATTCAGGGCATAATATGAACTGCTTAATTTTCTGCAAACTGAATCCACGTGGTGGTTCCATTTTAAACCCCAAAACTCCCCAAAACTCCGAGCTGCGACCGCCACAGTTGTATCATCCGCAAATAAAATGAGTATATCAGTGATTACGTGATTCGGTAAATCATTAATGAACAATAAAAACAGTAACGGTCCGAACACGGAGCCCTGCGGAACACCAAGCCTTATACCACACTTTTTTGACCAGGAGCTATCAACTTTCACTGATATACAATTGCTCTGTATAGGTTTCATCGAGCTTAATTTCAGTTGATCAAGATAAATACAAAATCTCATAGAATTTTACACTCTGTAACACAAAATAGGAGTGATTAATCTTACTGAAAATTCAATCATATCCGTTAGAGTAGGTATTAATTTTTCATGTGTTGAGACAATGGTCATCCTCATTTTCGGGTCTCAGAAATAGCGATTGATCATTTTCTGGTATATCACATTGAAAATGTTGATGTTGTTTTGATTCACTGAATTCTCCACAACTTTTATGAAATATCTTCGCATTTTTTACGCTTCAACAAACGAGAAGCGAGGAATTATTCCTCACGAGGCAATATGTTGATAAACTATGGGTTAAGACGGACATTCTCCATAATATACGCATTAGTCAGACGAAAAACACAGTGAAAAACACAATATATTTTCCGCGTGCACGACAAGAACTTTCTCCAGACACATTTTTCAAATGAATAGCGGACGTGTCTTCTGCTATTCAGTCGACTGTCGTCTGTTCCATTTGCCGGCACACAATGTAAAAATGCCACTATACTCACTCTCCATGTGTGTGCGAAGGAGGAGTGTTGGCGAAACTCATCATTTAAAAAATATATAAGCAGCCATGCGAGGGAGTGAGCCTTTTCAAGTAGAATGTAAACATTTTTTTTGTCGGGGCGAAAAGTAATTGTGAAAGCTCGTCGCGTGGAACGCGTAGGAGGTTTCTAGGACCCGCCTGGACGATGGAGGTCCTGGAAAGTTGCACGGAGCGTGAAAAGAAATGTGGTCACGGTGGACCGACGGACCGCGGACTTGCGGATTTACGGGGATGGCCAACATTTCAGGCACCTTTGTGCAGCTGATGTTTTTCATGAAGAGCTCACCAACTTCCTGTATAGAAAAATTGTGAGGAGTTATATTGAAGTTCCAACATCTATATGGAACTTCTGAAAATTCAGGTGAGGTTCAGGTAAAACCAGATGAAAAGCTGCTAAAATTCCATGAGAAAATTCTCAACCAACATGTCTTTGAACAATATGACTAATCATCAAATGGTTTCAGCCAGGGTCCGTATTCTCGACAAGTGAATTTTCTATGCGTATGCGAACTTTCAGAATATCACACGCTTTGATATTCTTGACTCGTGACTATAAGGTCGCATACGTTCTCAAAGCGAGTATTCACAGCGATCGCTTTTTATCATTCGTTTTCGTGATAAAGTTTGATTTTTCTGTGTTTGTGTAGACGTTTGGCAAGAAGGTACTTCAGAATATTTGTACAATAGAAGGTACTTCAGAATATTTGTACAATATAAATCGCAAAACAATCAGAAGTTTTATTGGGATATACAATGGGGTCCTCAAGATAAGATTTCGTTGTCTGCTTGCACACAGAGTTCTTCACTATGCTCAAGAGACGGCAAAAGCGTGAAAAGAAATGTGGTCACGGTGGACCAACGGACCGCGGACTTGCGGATTTACGGGGATGGCCAGCATTTCAGGCACCTTTGTGCAGCTGATGTTTTTCATGAAGAGCTCACCAACTTCCTGTATAGAAAAATTGTGAGGAGTTATATTGAAGTTCCAACATCTATATGGAACTTCTGAAAATTCAGGTGAGGCTCAGGTAAAACCAGATGAAAAGCTGCCGAAATTTCACGAGAAAATTCTCGACCAACATATCTTTGAATAATATGACTAATCATCAAATGATGGTGTCAGCCAGGGTTCGTATTCTCGACAAGTGAACTTTCTATACGTATGCGAACTTTCAGAATATCACACATTTTGATATTCTTAACTCGTGACTATAAGGTCGCATACGTTCTCGAAGCGAGTATTTACAGCGATCGCTTTTTATCATTCGTTTTCGTGATAAAGTTTGATTTTTCTGTGTTTGTGTAGACGTTTGGCAAGAAGGTACTTCAGAATATTTGTACAATACAAGGTACTTAGAATATTTGTACAATATAAATCGCAAAACAATCAGAAGTTTTATTGGGATATACAATGGGGTCCTCAAGATTAGATTTCGTTGTCTGCTTGCGCACAGAGTTCTTCACTATGCTCAAGAGACGGCAAAAGCGTGAAAAGAAATGTGGTCACGGTGGACCAACGGACCGCGGACTTGTGGATTTACGGAGATGGCCAGCATTTCAGGCACCTTTGTGCAGCTGATGTTTTTCATGAAGAGTTCACCAACTTCCTGGTATAGAAAAATTGTGAGGAGTTATATTGAAGTTTCAACATCTATATGGAACTTCTGAAGAGTACAGGTGAGGTTTAGGTAAATGAGCCAGATGAAAAGCTGCCGAAATTTCACGAGAAAATTCTCGACCAACATGTCTTTGAATAATATGACTAATCATCAAATGATGGTGTCAGCCAGGGTTCGTATTCTCGACAAGTGAACTTTCTATGCGTAAGCGAACTTTCAGAATATCACACGCTTTGATATTCTCAACTCGTGACTATAAGGTCTCATACGTTCTCAAAGCGAATATTCACAGCGATTGCTTCTTATCATTCGTTTTCGTGATAAAGTTTGATTTTTCTGTGTTTGAGGTTTGGCAAGAAGGTACTCCAGAATATTTGTACAATATAAATCGCAAAACAATCAGAAGTTTTATTGGGATATACAATGGGGTCATCAAGATTAGATTTCGTTGTCTGCTTGCACACAGAGTTTTTCTTCATGCTCAAGAGACGGCAGGTAAAATTATTTTCATATGTATTATTATTGTATCGGATATAATGTTCCTGAACCAGATAATGATGGTGAGGACATAGCACTGGCTGTTTAAGGAACATATGGGTCTCCCTTTCACAATGAAGAAAACATAATGAGGATCAACCGAAAATTTGCATCAGAAGAGGCTCGAAAAAGCTGGAGGGAGGAGATAGAAAAAGAAATGAGAGAACTTTTATTGGAGGAGAATCTCTAGAAAGATAGGTATCAATGGAGACTGGGTATCAATGACGTCGGAGAACGTATTAAAACCGATCAAATTGTATATAGAAAATTAGAATATTGGACAGGGAACAACGCTACAACAGAAGGATTATAAGCGAAATGATACACATTAAAACAGAGAATACAGTGAATTTTAGAGAAGACACACAAAATCTAAACACAACGTACAACAGTCTGATGGGATCCCTATAAAAACTAAAAAGAGGAAAACATAAAATGTGATCAACAATTAACTTTGGATGTGTCGTTATTCGGCGTTTTTAGATGTTACTATGTTGAAAGTTTGTGATGTGATTGTGATGTTTAGTGTTTTTAGATTGTGAAGTGGACACACAAGAGAAGAAGAAGAATGTGAATGTGTCAACGAACAGTGAAACACATAACCACAAATTACATATGACGTCGTATTTCTTAAAAAGATTTTAACTTATTCCAAAATAACTCTGCTGATTGTATAAGATATCGAAATTAGAAAGTAAGAACACATATGCTTCTCCGAACTAATAATCTGAATTTAGAGAATTAACGAGGTGAGCAAATATTCATTGTTAACAAACGAAAATATTCTAATGTAAGGTTGTCTTTGTAGCCTTGAGAAAGGAGAAAGTGTCTCCGAAACGTCGGCAAAGTTAATAATAAAAATTTAGATACAAACATAGGTAATTTGTTCCACATTCCCGCAACCGATCACAGTATTATTAAAACATGGATGTAACAGACCAACGATTAGAAGCAACAATTATTATAACCAATCCCTAAGATACCTATATGATAAGTCCGCTCACCTATGTAAAACACTTCATGAATATATAATTCATAAATATATTAATATTTCATTCATTTCAATTAACATATACACACTCTCATTATAGCTTTATTATAAATAAATAATAATTACATCACACAGTTACAGTAAACAAAACAAAACTCCTCGTGAGACCAATTGCCTGTTCCTCTGGTAGGTAGGCCTCTTCGCATTGGTAACCTTCGTTTTCGTTCTTGACTTAAGGTCTTGCAAAGGCTACAAATATATATTATGATTAAACAAAATGGGTTTGTGGATCATAATCTTACTTATCTCAAATTCTTTCAATCTCTGATTTCACCTATCATGGTATGTTACCTATTCCTGACCATTTCTGTTGAGTATCTTCTTATGTGAATTGGTTGAAAACTTTATCAGATTGAAGATCCGTGGTAGTTTTTCAATTAGAATTCATAATCCTCAACGAACAATTTATGTTATTTGTGAAATGTGTCAGTGTTGCCGGCTGTTGAGATCACACGTTTTCAAACGTATACCTTTCATGGAACGAATGGTCAAGAATAACGATCCAAGAGATATTCATACTGGTAATGAGGAATGTTCACAGGTATGCAAAATCGATCGAAACTTCGTCACAGTATAACCTATATGTATATGAAATCACTAGTTTTTGTTTCAGTCGAAAAGACCTAGTAGTTCGGATTTTACAACCCGTGAATATTCAATTCCTCGCGGCGATGTGACGTCATACTACATTCGCAAATCGCACTCCGTGAGATGCAAGGCCCTTATATTGGACCCGGCTACGTACTGAACCTCGCAAGTCGTTGGATGTAAAGTGACGTCACACGGATCCATCGAACTCATGTTTATAACTCGATATCTCGGTCGCTATTTGAAGTATTCAAATATTTTTTGGACACAATATTTTCATTTTCTACGGAGAATAGGAATATGTAGAAATTGAAAAATGTGAACATTCCTCATTCTCTTTTCGAAACACTTTCCAAATACATATTTTATCATACCATCTGTCCGAAATTCCAATCCGTCTCCTTTTTAACCACCGCCTGTGGTTGCAGTCCCAAGATTTCTTATCGCCCGTGATATTGAAATGTTATATTTTTCTGATACCCGTTATTTCAGGAACATTTGAAATTTTGAAGGAAAGTTCAGAGACCAAGCGTCTTTGAACATGAATTATGATTCGCGAATCGAGGAAAACATTTTTATCTGAATTGCGTATTTTTTGGTTTTTGCGGTTTTGTTTTTTTGATTTGACAGAGATCGCCCCGAGAAAAGGAGCCAGATATTCGTCCCGAACTGTGAGAATTGTCCACATTTGTTTACCAAAACAACCCGTTTTGTTGCAACCTCATGAAACGTTCATAAGAGCT
Source organism: Hippodamia convergens (assembly GCA_038502775.1). NCBI lineage: Eukaryota > Metazoa > Arthropoda > Insecta > Coleoptera > Coccinellidae > Hippodamia > Hippodamia convergens. The sequence goes on along the minus strand of JAVSIQ010000801.1, from coordinate 933,159 downwards.
ATAAAATTCGTCTAGTTCGTCGATTTTTGGGCATTTGTTGATGATGAATAAAAAAAAATTTTACTTTCGGAATATGGCATATCGGAAAACGTGGGAGTTGCGATAAGAAAAACAGTTGATTACAGTGAGGAGTGTACCTGTACTCGAACTATTGTTTATTGGGAAATATTAAGGTATTATATTTCACCGGTAGTACGTTTCATTGTTCACGATATTATCACCGGTAGCACGGTCTACTCCACCAGGCAGTGTTCCTAGTGAGAAATTATTCAGTAGCGCGGGTTTATTTTACGAACCTCTGCGTAACCGCCTTGAAGCAGAAAAGGCGGCAAAATTACTTTTTATAAAGTATAATGCTCCAATTTTCAACTTCTCTTACTGATATAAAAATAAGTAAGTGAAATTAAAAAACATTTAGGTAAATACTCACACGTAATATACTAAATACTAATTTACTTCAAAAATGTTAATAACTGCTTAATCGTTGAATTCCTTACTCATATACTATTTTTGAATAAGATCTTAAACATCCTCATCCGCGGATGTGAAAAAATTGGCATTCGCAACATCCCTGGTTTCAGCATAACCACCTTCAATTAACAAGCCACTAACAACTGAAATTTGGCAACGCAGCGGAAGGCCGAGAAGTTTTCTAACGCCATTCGCGGACGCTTAGTTGTTTGTTGTGTTTGTGAATTAATGGCGACCGTTCGTTCTGATTTTACCAATACAGTATTGATTTCGGGCATAAGTCGTGGTTAGTCATCAAACAAAACCAGTGCACGAAATGTGGAAATACAATTTCTATTGCAAAAGTGGAAAAAGCGACATTGAAACCCACATGAAAACAATTTCACACAAACAGCAATTTCAGTAGCAAGTTAAAATGTTTCAAGAAAAAAAAAAAAATTTGTCCTGGTTCCAGGCTGGAAAGAAATGGTCACATTATTTTTTGTGAAGTGAATTGTGCCCGAAAGAAAAATTCTGTGCGTGTGAATGGAGCGAAATTTCATGTGGTGTCCTGTGAAAAAAAAACTTCTCAAGTCTATTTTGCTTGTAGGACCTATTTCGAATCATGCTACATAAATGTTGTGTACCTGGCTGCAAGAGCGATTACAAGACCTCAAGAAATAATTATGTTAGTGTCGTTTCGTTTTCCACATCCACAACTCAAGGAGTTGTTATTATTTGTTGTTATTTCATCTAAATATACTGTTTTATTCATATGAAAAAAATCTCGAACGCAGAATTTATCCCTAGTTTAGAAGAGATGGAACGATTGACTGAAACCATAATGATAATTTTTTTTTAATTCGGATTTGATTAAAGATTATGACGACCTTTAAAATATCTCGATAAAAAATCTACTACTTTTCTCATCACATTTTGGAAAGCCTATAACAGTTAATATTTCAATAACAAGTGGGACCCTTCAGGTGAAATTTTCATTGAAGATTCTGAATTATCATGTTATGATTTGAAATGGATCCTAACTTGTGATTTCAAGATTTCAAGGTGGTTCCAACTAATAAATTAACTGTCTCGTTATGAATTGATATTATGTAGATCTTCATCTACAGGATCGCACGTTTAATTGTATAAATTGAACAAATCTTTATATTCATTAGAAACACTTTCGAAAAGGGAAGCGAATGAAAATTTTGAAAAACTTTGACATTGGAGATAGTGGTCTATCAAATGCGACAAATTGAAAATGGAAATATTCATCATGTAGAGTTTTGTCATTTTTTTCTATATTCTCAATATTCCCCAATTATGTATGTTCATATCATCCGTTATAGATATGGATTTTGGAGATTTCATGTAAGTTCTGAAGTTATTAAATTGATTTGGATCCCAAGTTCCTTTAAAATTTCTTTATTGTGATGATTGCATTTATTCAAATATACAATTTTGTGCCAAAGAATAACTCTACAACTTCTCCTTGATTCTTACTGAACAACAAATTCGATTAAAAATGTGCTGTATTGTCAAAATACATTGATGATCATTAATTTCCTGTGCTTCTATACAGATCAAATAATTTCGTTCAATTGATATCCACCAGCAACAATGAAAATGATGAATCAAACCACTTCATTGACCAAAGAGGATTCAGTATTGTTGCTTTTAGGTATTTGATTGAATTTAGAATATTCCATATCGACAATTGATTGAAATAGATTTGAAAATCGCGCTTCTATTGTAACGAATGTATTGGAGCCGAGGGGTCTCTCACTGTGGAATTTAAGTGTACAAAATTTCGAAATTGTGGGTGAAATGCACGGAATTACACGAAATTACACGTTCTGAGGAGAAGCTACCATCAACAATACATTGATAAATGGTTTCAGACTTTCACGCCCGGATATATTGACATTAAGAGAGTTTTCCGGACCTATTGGCCGTGGTCTATTAGGAATTATTTCACCTAACGTTTCGCCCACAACTAAGAACTACCAAAGACAAAGTCGACCCACTCTCTCAACCCGGTATTTACAGGATACCTTGTGACTGCGGCAAAGTCTACATTGGTACAACGAAGCAAAGTATCACTACGAGAAGAATGTTCTTGTTGACCAACTTGAAATTGTGAAACAGAGCTACTATTTTCAGCATTCTTCTCGATCATCCAGTTAATATTCAAATGTATAGAGCAAAACACAACTCTATGCGACACCGCCGGCGTTAGCTGGAACTAAGCCCGAAACGAGTATCGTTTTGACAGTTACTACGTGAAAGCTGGGTTTATTTGTTTATTTTTACGTTTTTATTGCGATAAAAAGATATGCCAAAGGAGAAAACCGTGAAAAACACTAATTGTTGTGTTTATGGATGTAATTCTAAAAAATCTAGGAATCCTGGAGCCCATATCCGTGGTGAAAATCAAAATGTTTACTTTACCAATAAACTAGAAATTGTAGAGGAAATTAAAAGATGCAAATCCTGGGAGTATGTTTCGATAATGGGAAAACATGTATCTAAACATATAAGAGTATGCTTACAGCATTTCCGACCAGAAGATTGTGAAATGAAAACAAGCAAGAGTGGAAACTGATGTCAACTGAAAACAATGCTTCATATGTTTTGAATTATTTCAGAAACTCTCACTATGAAAACATTTCTGTTACTGGAGAAGAAATACTAAACCTACCACAGAAAGCAGTTCAAGTCAAGTCATTTTAAATTTTTGTTCATATCGTTCTTGTACAAAATTTTCATTCTTATCAAAATGAATTACTTTGAGTCTACTTGATATTTTTGAATATATAGAAGTTTCAACAATTCAAGAAGCCTAGTTGAAAGTGCTGAATTAAATCATTATGATAATGTGCAATAAAACTAGGCACCTTGTGAGTTCAAGTAATTCTCTCGATGGTTGCAAAATTGTACTTATGTTCAGCAGTGATCAAATCTACATGTGGAATTCACAATTAATTCCGGGAATTAGCATTTTTAAACAATATATCATACATATATGTATCAATTTAATATTAATATTAAAAATAGCTTGATAATATTGACGTTCATTTAGCAACAGAAAAGGTACAATCAATCGATAGATGAGTTGAATTATTTTATTTTATTATAATTGCAGACTGAGACACAATTGAGATGCAATAAATGAATAATAGGTACATTTAAATCTAGCGTAATGAATTCTTCAAAATGATTGATCGAGGATCACGTCATGTTCTGCATACATACAGTTCTCTGATGAATGTCCATTTTTATTCAAAAAGACATCATTTCCTCAATATGATGGGATTGTCCTTCTAGAATTCCAATAATGTTTTGAAATAATTTTTTGCAACATAGAATCAAATGATTGCATTGCAACACTTGCTCACCCTCTACCCAGCATCTGTGAGCATGGAAATATTGGAAAATTTCCTATAATTAGAGGAACCTTTGGTAAACATCTTGCCAGATGAACTGAAAAGCATTCAAAATCAAATAGTGCTCACCTCAACATTTTACATAAAATATAACAAAAAGCACAATATTACCTATTCTTGCACTTACAATATAATCCACAATCAAGGAAACAACTTCGATTATTGATAGCCAATAAACGTTTGAACTAAAAAATCCCAAAAATACAAATAGAAATCTAATGTAAACACGAAACAATACTCGTTTCGGTAAACAGCTGATCGGCGAATGCAGCGACACCATCGGTAATTATTTTGTCCAATAGTATCAATGTTTTCTGAAATGTCCCAAATACAGTAAATCAAATTTCAACCAACTTTCGAGTGAACACTTCAGAGGAGTGTCGAAAAAATCTGAAAAATAAAGATGAAACGTTGCCGCAATTTCACAATGAATTTCGCCGTGATTCTCAGGTCCGTTATCCATTGTATAATACTCTTCAGAAGGGTTTGAAAATCACAATGTTAATTGCTCTTTCACAAGAAATTCGAACTCTATCATTAAAAGCGAGTATAAGCCCCCTTCTTCACGCACGCTTCGAAAGAAATATCAATCATCCCCGTCCATCGAAACTGACTATTTCGTACATTCGAGTCCGCCTGTACCACTCCCACTGTGCGGTTATGCTTTGTATGATCGCATCAAGGAAGCGGCTGATAGCAGGAATCGATGGAGTTAATCAGACGTTATCTCTCATCGAGCGAGAGATCCGTCGTCGCCCTGAATCGGTGTACCTGGCAGGTTATTGCCATGCGGGCAGCTCGATAACACTTTGATGTTTTTGGACCATGCAAGAGATAATCTATGAACGTAACACCAACGGGCCCTATCGATCGTCACGTTATTAACGGGTTCATTACTCCGAATCGAAGTTTACAATTCGCACTGTGAATCCTGTTTGAATAAACTTGAAAAATTACGATTTTTGCCAAAACATAATGACATTACCGAAAAAAAAAATATGAAACGGTATGTAATAGTGCATTCGGGCATATGTGGATAAAAATGTGTTAAATTACCTGAAGGACTTCGAATAATAATCAAATGACAAGAGCTGAGGCTCTTTTTTCTTGAACTTGGAAACGAATAAGAAATTAGATAAGTACTGTCATGAAATTATTGTTATGGTTCTATATTTATATCTAATTCAAGATTATTTTAAAAGGATACACAATTCATCACATGTCTGAAATTATATCATAACAGTTCTGCAAGTATATGAATCAAAATTCCAAAATTTCAACAATCTCATAGTAAATTTCATATGTAATTAGCAATAGTATACTTCGATTTCCGAATTCATTGAATTATCTTGCTGGTTTCTTGATAATGCTGAAATTGAAAGATTCAGATAAGAAAAATGTAAATAAATTCAATGATATTGTATCGTGTATTAGTGTTAAGAAATCTAGAGAGTAAGGAATTTTGAGAAGTGAAACCGTGGAGACGAAAAAAAGAATTGAATGGAGAAGAATTGTAGATAAAATTTCAATATGGAATTATTGATGAACAAAAACTATATGACAAAGATAAAAAATTGATTAATGTTGTGATGTACCGATAAAAGATAGTGTAATTATAATTTGAATGGAAATAGTTATATATGAAGAATGGTGACAGCAGATATGGACTAAAAAGAATAAGAAAGAAAGACATTAATCAGCCCAGTAATCAGAAGAATATATATTAAAAATTATTTTCAAGAGATTAGTGTTTTTAAGCAGACTGTGAAATCCGAAAGTGAGCGATGTGAGTTGATTTATAAACATCTTGGTTATTATTAGAAAAGTGTATTATCTGAATCGAATTCCATTTTCATTAGATATTAAGAGTTTATCACATTCAAAAAATTACAAATTATAATATTTTAAAATTTAAATCAAAATCTTTCAATTTAAAAAGACATAATTTTTTTGTACCGTCAATTGAGATAAGAGTCTAGTCCAGGTAATTTATCAAAATTCAAAAATCTATGATTTTTTCATAACAGTCATGATAAATCAAATAGTGTACTGTGGGGGCTACTTGAAAATGACGAGGTCATTTTCTGACTATTTATTATCCGGCGCATTCGCCGATTAGGTATCTGAGCATTTCTCCACAAATAAACTGAAATAAAATAGTTTACCGTAAGGTAGAAGCCAATACACGTTGATTGAGTCGAAAGTCTCGGTACATCAATTGTTAACAGCAACAGGCTGTTCACTGCTTTATTCATCTTCTTCTATTCTATTTTTGTGGTTACAAAACTCAATGGCTTCAATGTTCATCTTATGTTCGAACCTTTGAGATTCATCAACATGGAGACGAGCTGAAACACCCTTTCAACTCGGAGATTCGTTGGCAGTCTTGGGCAGGACCCGAATCAAGACGATAACGAATGGAAGCGATAGGACGATCAACTTCAGACATATCATTATATCAGGTTGTGGGAGCCACAATCTATATAAGATTGTCAATTCCTCGCTTATCTTTGAATGACACTCGTGAATTGATCGTTTAGTCAAAAACTGATTGAAACTTTGACGAAAGAATCAACATGTATAACCGTGTCTATGGTGGAATTATTTTGTTTTGAATCACCGAACAAAGTTCTTGTTGAAAAACTCAATTGCGATATGAATACATAAAGAAAATAGATGTTAGGTAGGTGAACGTTCACTTTTTTCCCCTCTTTCTAGCGAAGTATTCATGACATTTGGAAAGAGGAATATTTTCGTCAGTTGATAACAATATCACTGAATTTGTACTGTACTGAGACCATATTATGTTAACGATGTATTTTGCATTTTGACGAGATTTTGAGCTTGGATTGTTTTTCCAACAGATCAATTCATTGTATGTATGTGCTCAGTTTAAATTGGAAATGGAAAATCCGTCATCAAACTTTTTAGATATATATGTGGATGAAAAGAAGATCATATGGAATTTGATGTATATAGAAAACCCACATCTACAGATCAGAAAAACAGAATTGGAAATGTCCCAGTTTCTATGGTAAATTCGAACAGGGCCACATTTTAGTGGAAAAGTGGCAGAAACAAAACCTCAGGGGAAAGTGATACCGAATAAATGGATAGGCGGACAGATTCGATTTGGTGGGGATGTAGAGCACAAAGTTTGATACGCGAACTGTCGAATCGAATCAGTAACACTCCAAACGCGTTATGGGTGATTTCATATCTGTTCTGAATGATTACAAATTATTTCCAGATGAAATAATTATTCAGGTTCTGTTTTGCTGAAACTGGTTTGAAAATGAAATAAATTCCAGAAAAAAAATTTAAAAACAAAAAAACATTCTATGGATAGAAATTGAAAATCAAAAACAAATTCTGTAACATGTGAAGTTGAAGATCGACAGATCCAAATTAAATGTTCAAATTCAGATAATCCACATTTTTGGGCCAAACAGTAGCCAAATTCATTATAAAAAGATAATCTCATATTTCTGAGAAGAAGCCGAACTTGAAAGTACCGGCTTTTTGCCAGAGGCAACAATGAAAGAAGTTATTGTCCCATGAATAGATTTACCAAGTAAGTATTATTTATGATTGGAATTTTCTCTCGAACCCTGAACATTTCGATTGACTCGAATCTAATTTGTTTCCAAACAGTCTAGATATCACATCTGACGTTCGAATGAGACTAATGTACATTAAAATTCGAGGCAGCCGACATCACCCCCTCCTGCTGAAACTTGCCATTCCAACAGTCTAGTCCATCATTTATTATTGAATCGCAATGAGACCTCCACTTTTTTACTCAGAGCTCATTCGATTTTTACATTCATATTCCCATTTTTTCATTTGTATTTTTAACATTCATACACAATTAAAATATCAGCTTTTTATTCTGCTTTTAAAAAGAAATATGAATGTCCAAGAAATTGGCAGTGAAAAATTCTGTATCCCCCAATAAAAGAGAAATTGATTGACGAAAAACAGATATTCACTCTTCAACATGACAAGTATATTCAGAAACTTCCTTTTCTACCTATATTACATAAATGAGCGACAAAAAAGAAATGAAAACCAACAAGAACAATTTTGAATCGTAATGAAAATTGTAAAGAAGATGATATTTTAACAACTTCTGGAAAGAGAGGTGTCAATTAATTGTTTTGTGATGAATACCCAGGATTTCACATGAGTCAAAATAATAAAGTTTTTTGTAATGAATACCCAGGTTTTTGGCATGAGTCAAACTGATCATTTTCTTGGGATGAAGGATAATCAAAAAAGATGGTCAAGTCTTCAAAATAAGATGTGGATAAAACTAAAAGAAAAGCAGACGCTCATATCTTCTGGAAGTTTTGTAAATAACTAATGCACTATTAGAAAAACTACTAGTTCGATTTTGCATATTTTCATTAACTTCACGCACATCTGATAAAAGCGAGGGTGTTTCAAAATAAGAAGAACTTGAACAAAATTCAAATTAATTCAAAATATCGGCAGAAGTATCTCTGCAAACAATTGAATAGCTCTTATTATGCTTTAAGTCGAGTCAGGTCTTTGTTTCCGCTGTGGTCACTCTTGAATGTATACTATAGTTTGGTTTTCAGTCACCTATCGTACAACATCTTGTTATGGGGTAATTCGACAGATATTGGGAGAGTCTTTATTGTTCAAAAAAAAATACTGCGAATGATATTCAACGTATCTCCGGGTTCTTCCTGTAGACCAGTTTTTTTGGAACACAGAATACTGACACTAGCTTCCATTTTCATTTTCAAATGTTTGATGTTTGTTAAGGAAAATGAGAACAGTCTTGTTGAATTGTCAAGCTTTCATTCTCGCAATACTAGGCATAAGGAAATATTGTTGATTCCCAAACATAGAACATCAACATTTGAAATGACACCTAGGTATCAATCTATTAAGATATTTAACCATCTACCATCTAGTATTAAGTCTCTTAGTGTAGTTAAGTTTGAGAGAGTTGTTAAGTCTCTACTTCTGAAGAAATGTTTTTATAGCATTAATGAGTATTTTGATGATAATCTAGAAAATATCTGAATTATTTTGCATTTGTGACCTGTCCTATACATACTTGTTATGTCTGAAAGGATTAATAAATTATTATTATTAATATTATTATTATTATGAATATTTTCACCAGAGGAATCAAAACGGGACAGCATTTTGGAAAACTTTCCTGAAACATGAATTCGAAGGGTTTCTATTTTATTGTAACGAGTGAACCATGCAAAGTTGAAATTTGATACTTTAGATAAAGTTATGCAGTTTCTCATGACAAGTATTAAATTTCCGTGAGAAATGTAGAAAATATAGATTTTGGGCTTGGAAGAAAAATCAAGATATTCTCAGTGAAATCATGAAGTGCAGAAAATCATCAAATTTGATCGAAATCGGACGTTGCATTCCAGAGTTAAAGCTATTGCAAATTTCGGCCAATGTTCATGAGACACCCCGTAGCTCCGAAAGGAATGTATACAAAACAACCGATTTTTCCGAAAGGCCTAGATCCTGCAGACACCATTAGGCTTCATGAGACTGTATAGTTGTGTTACGTTTCAGTCTTGAAAATGGGATACAACCTTAAACATGTCGACGTATTAGATGCTGCTATTGTAACTCGAGATTAATCAAAGGTTGTAACTTCACTACATGTTCTTCAATATATTCACTGACAACATAAAGGAATTTGAACTGACCCACCCTACTGGGACTGCTGAAAAGTGATGAACTTTATTTCGTCAAAGCTAGCTTACACTACCTCATAACAAATATTTAGTATAGTGATTAAGGTGAATGTTATTGCTGAGTAACGAAGATCTATGACCAAGAATTCAATCAAATCAGGTGCTACCAAGCCCATTCCAACTCCATTGGATGCCTCATCCACCGAGACAGCTTCTAGAAACGAGCTGGGAACATCCAAATCCATTCTTTCGCGATCCACCGACCGTGAAAGCCCCTGGCCGTGTCGAAGTTCAAACAAAATCCCGACTATTCGCAACCTGGCGCACGCTCCGAGCTGAAAATCATCCCGAACCGAAACTATCAATTCTGAAGTGAAATGGGCCAGAACGGAAGTAATTACGGTTAAAACTAGTCAGGGGCTATCATAAAAAAGTAACGAGAGCGAGCCAGACTCGCTCTCAAGTCCATATTTGTCTGTTTGAGGGTTTAATTCCAAAATGCGATAGGAAGGAACTGATTCGTTGATGGTCCCCAACAACGGCGGCAGGAAATTACATCTGCTTAGAAGCTTTTTCCCCCAGTTGCGAAGCTCCAATCTTTCCGACGTGTATGCAATTAATCACCCGATGCTGCTGGTGGGAAAAAAGTTGGGTTTGGGGGGATTCTTGCCGATGTCATGCTCGCGTGCGGTATCTTCGCAACTTTTCAACTTATTGTTTGGGCAATGAAAGGAATGACGAGGTAAGATGAGTTGAAATTTCATCAGGGTATGTATGCTTTTTTGACAGTATTCGTTTCCAGGATAGAATGATTATTTGCTCATAATAATGAACGGCTTTATTCGAAAACAATCATGAAAACCATTAACGTGAAGACAGAGCTTTTGCGCGTTGGTTCAATTTGTCAGAGTGATGGAAAAAACCCTACGTGCACAGTAAAATGCCAGGTTTAAATTCTCAACAACTGATTTTTTCTCCCGACAGCTACTTCAAACACCTCAACTGAAAAACTTCCTCCTCTTCAGTCAAGTTGACACATAGTTCCTCACGTTTTACAAAACTTCAAACTAGATTCAGTTCATCATAAATATACAGCGAAATTTTTGTGGCACTCGGAAATACTTTACAAATTTAATTTGAATTATTGTGTTTCATTTACGAGGCTGATCTTGTGAATAGAATTTCGAAAAGTCACCTCGCTTAATAATAATTGTTCATCTCGTCCATTTCTTGGTGAAAGTGTTCTCAAACATTGTATTTAAGTTTTCAGAATTATTAATTGTTATTTTCGATGTTATTTTCATGCTCTTCATGAGGTATTAAAATGTGTCTACGTTTAAGATCATGAAAATCCAATGAAATACTGGTAATCAACTCTCGCTATATTCGATATTTCAATACCCTAAGATATATTTTTTGCAATATTCCGGAATTTCTCATAGATTTTTCAGATATCTCCAGACTTCTCACTTAAAGATGAGAATTAATTAATTTATTTGGACAGGAACCTATTATAATTAACAAAATTATAATAACAAAATATATATATTATGGTTTCTTAACACTTATCACAAACTCTCTCCATCACCAATGAGTGAAGAGAACAAATATTTATACATCACATCCGAACTCTCAACAATATGATGATTTCAAATATGTAAGCATCGATTTTTTTAAAACAATCCATGCTCACGTTGAAGACGTCTTAGTTTTTAATATGCCAGTTATAAAAACGCATGATCCTGAAAAACAGCGAATGATGTCGCAGACTTCGTTATATGAACGACGATCCGAATACTGGGGAATATTAAAGGAGATGAAATTTATCAACGGATAGTCGAAAAAATCATTAAGAAAGCGATACAGTGAAATGCAATTGAAGGGCACTCTTCTTTGCTGCAGAATCATTATATTATACTTCTTCAAATTTTTTTGTATTGAATTGCAGGTTGATGATTATCGGATCCATTACTAAGATTTTTGAAGAATTGTTTCTGCACTCTTTCGCTTCTATCTTTGTACTTGTGATAATGGGGTGACCAAATATAGGTAGTATACTCCAAATAACTTCTTACAAGGGAAAAACATGAAGTTTTCAAAGCTGAAATACTAGTCAATTCTCTCATTACACGGAGCCAAGCATTTTAAAACTTTTTGGGGCTATGATATTATTATGATTATGTATTCAATTCAAGACACTGCACTTTTTAAATGTATACGAAGAAAAAGTCTTCTCCACTTTTTCTTCGAGTGTTGCCTTCAACTCAAGAATCATAGCAGGTTTCTCATGGATATTCATGTGATGCTGAGGTGCCTGTATTATGATGCGAAGTTGTCTGTACCATGATGCGAACTAGATGTCGTGGATTCTCGAACAGATGTTCGGTGGGTTTACCTTGGCAATCCAAACATGTCCACATGACCTCCTCGTTACGCAAATTATGCAGATACCCAGACAATGTTGAACGAAGTTTGCAAATTTTTGACACAGTCAGATTAGTCAAAGGAGTTAGAAAAATTCCAAAGAAATTGACAAACTTTTGAAGCAGTTGAAAAAATTTCAAAGCAGTTGGAAAAAGTTCAAAGCAGTTGCAAAAAAATCTAAGAAGTTGGAAGAAGTTCAGAAAAGATGATGAAATAAGTAGTTGAAATACATTATTCCGAGAGAGTTATGAAACACGAAGGACTCTGATTCAGAAAAAACAACATATCACTATGGGCGTATATTTAGTTGTTTACTGGCGCTATCGCTTCTCGTTGGATGAACTATAGTTGTAAATTTTTCAGTTACGTCGCATGGACTGTGTAATAAGAAAACCATCTGGTATCATAAATTTAAGCTGTTACTATCAAATAAGCAGAATCATCATTAGGTACGCTCTACTTACATTGTGTTATAGTTTTTCGAATAAACAATATGTGTAAATAAATTCAAATAATGAACAGAGAAAGATCAAGTGAAGTTGTAGTGCAATATAAAAAAAATTTAGAAAAAATTTTTTTTTAACAGAATCTGCACGAATGGCAAGTGTGAGAGAAATTATGAGCACAAAAGTGAACACAGAATATCAAATATTTTTCAACAATAAAAACTGAAATAAGCTACGAAACACAAATACAACACAACAAAAATAATGCAAAACACTAAATATATCCTCAATTAAACACTTATTGCAATAAACGCTGCAAACAGTTCGTAATCGCCAACTCAAATTAGAAAATTATGTTCAAAATTGTTTCTTGAAGATGACTGCTTTAGGGAAAAACCGCTTCTCTACTACATTGGGAATCTGTTGTTTTCCAAAAGTAAGTATCTTGCTTTTCTTTATTTCATGGCATCTGTAATCAAATGTAAGCCTCATTTTTTATCAAACGAAATATATGTTCCAATTACTCTGGAAATGAATCCATGTGAGGAATGAAGAGTTTCGATTTTAGAAATATCATCGAAGTGGTAAGTCATTTACTTTGATTTTTGATCTACCCAACATTCAATCATGTATATTTCTTCATTGTATGGAATATGCTTTTCTTGTGAAAATATCTTTCATGATTCTTGAAATTTTGGGATACACTTAAAAATGAAACTGCACGTGATTTGAGAATGAAACAAAAAGTGTGTCTCAAAGTTTCAAATTTAGTTCAAGTGGAAAACTTTCGATGGATTGACCTCGCCCAAATTTGGCTCCGACCTATTCCTGTTGACGATGAACTTGATCAAGCGCGAAAAAAGTCTTAACCTGACTTCAGTAGTTTCATTCTTACTGAATTTGTTGTCTGATAGACAACCCTCAGCTGTTGGCAGTTTTAATAATAATAATAATTCATTGAAATTGATTTATTGATCCATTTCGACATTTGAGATGTATAAGAGAGGACAACGTTACATCAAGAGTGAAGTAAACTACTCAATAACATCAGTATCACATAGGTCCTCATTCATGCTATAATAATCTTCTTCCATTAACAAATTTTTTACCGTCCTTCAGAAACCTCGTTCACCCATTGGCCGTACCATGGATATCAAATGATTTCACTTTATGAAATAAATTATTGGAATTTAGTAGTTCTGTGCAATGGAATAGAAAAGGTATCAGTATTTCTGGTGTGTTAACAATGAGAGCTTGAGAGTTTGTCCAATCTGCTTAGATTATTTTGCCCCTTCAAGTTCATACATCTATGTAAACGTTCATGTAGAAAACGGTTATTCAATCTATCAGTTTTTCCAGCAACATTTGTTTGCATTTGTTGTGGACAGTATTCGTGAGAAGTACCAAATAAAAATTTTAAATGAAAATAATTCGATAATGCCATCACCACCTGAAGTAGAAAGTGTCTAGTCAATTTATTCATGCTCTGAATATACATAAATAAACATGTGCCATCGAATTTAAAATTCTTAGTATTTGTAGTATGCACCGATATTTGAAGCTTTCGCATGTCGATTGTCATAAACAAGTAATGAAGAATGAGAATCGAAGATATGTTTTTTCTCACCTCTTGTCACTTATTCGTGAGGAGTTGATTTATTCACGGTGACACAGTCTTCTAGCGAAGACTAATAAGTGAGCAAAATTATTCAAGGTAATTAATTTAGGTATATATCCACTTAAATTGTCATTCTCAATTTGTCTGAACGATTTATTTTTAGAATTTCATTGCATGTCTGCTAATCTGAGGAAATGACATTGTAGGAGAATGTGATCACTAAAGCAGCATGTACACTGAAACACTCTTTGTGGATGTCTTTGACCGTGATCGATTTTAGAAACGCTTCATAAATTTTCGGAACAATAGTCAATCTAGTTTGAATTCATATTAATTTCATGCTCTTTTCATTTCCTGGGAAATATACGCCTCTTAAGAAATATTTATTGTTCTCCAATGGCTTCTCACAACATTATATTATACAGGTTGAGCCTTATGATAACAGAAAAGAAACGTCTAAGGTATATACAGCATGAAATTCATTCTTACGAATATGAAGCTATTGTTTGAAAATACAGATGTCTTTTTCGGCCTAACCGTGTTTTGTTCCGTTGCTTCGGAAAAATATTTCTACGCAGAATACACGTTGGTCGTTGAGTTGACATTAAGGTCATTCTTGTGAATAATTGGAGAAATATTTGAATAGTAAAAGAAGTAGATGGAAAAAAACGAGATGGAAAATCATTTTCTGAATTGATTCATGAACAGATGAAAATAGAGGAAAAAAACAAATTGATATATAGAAACTTCTGTGCCCACGTAATAGGTTGCTTGTGCGTTTCAAAAAAAAGAATTTTTGGGAAAAATTGGTACAAATACACAATAGTATATGGTACAAATATCCTAGTTTTTTTGACTGGTAGCTCTATGGTAATATTTGACATACTTGTATTGTTCACAGTTACTTGAATAATTAATCTCGTCCAAATGTGATTATTTTTTTCAACTATTTCGATGTGCATCAACTCAGCAAGAGTAGGTCGATGAAACCAATTGAATTCTTATTCATGAAGCTCTATCAAGAGCCCTTTCATCGATGCTATGGTAAATAACATACAAGTCGGCGTAGTCCGTTTCAAGACGAATTCCGTGAAGGTACTTGTTCCGCAACCGTAAGTCATTGTTGCTTTACGCAAACTGATATTGAAAGGTTTTCTCGTGACTGATCGTAACTTCAAACGGCCTCAGACATAAGTGGGACAATTCTTTTTAGCATGACATTGGAGACTTTTGACGAAAATGGATGAATATTTTTTTATGAATATTTTGTCCGTGAGTGGTATGGAATACTGATGATGCCAAATTATGCTGAAACCAGTACATCTCTCTTTTCAGTGACTTTATCTGATGTAATATCTCGAACCTCATGGTATTCATTTCGAGGATTACTATTTTGAATCAATCTTTGTTTCGAAAATATTTCTCTACGTCAGGTGGTTATGTTTCGAAAAGGAGCAGATTATCCATTATATCAGCAATTCTTGGGCATTCATAAGTGGTTATTAAAAGATTATTCATAATTAAGTCTAGGTAAATTGTGGGATAAGGACCAAGAGAAGCTGTATATTACCAAAAAACATTATATTTAGCGACGTTTCGCAGCACTTTTTCAACTGCTTCTTCAGGCCTAGAAGGATTATACATTTTTCAACATAAAACGTTCGACAAATTCACATTTTTTTACCTCTTAAATTTTTTTCATAATCCGTAGGCATTATATAACTCAAGCATAGGAGTGTCGTCTATAACGACGGAATCAAATGAAATTCAACATTATACAAAGACACCTTTAGCAACTCTCTAACCAAACAGTGACATGACTCTATGGGCTGCATCCTAAATAAATCAAACTTCTATACACTTCTTCTTATTAACAACTGTTCTTTACAATGACAAAAACGACATATTCTTCATTTCCACTCATTCTTAATTGTCATATGGTTATATTTGAGTAAAATATTGTTATACAATTAACTGAGGTGTACTGCGTCTGATCTAGAATGAACACTATTATTTAAATTTATATGAATCATTCCTAATATATTTTTTTTTACAATTTTTTTCTGTACCATAAATCTAAACATTTTCAAAATCGATATTTGTAATAGCAGGATATTCCCATAAAAAAGAAGATGAGTCAACTAAGTACTGACTTGACTTACGCCTTTGCATACGAAATACCTCTTTCCATTCTAACTCAGACTCTCTAAAGTTCGATATTGAATAAGTTTCAATTTCCTCGAATCTCCTATCACTGCACCGCTGTATAGAGGCGATCTCACCACCCACGTTACTTTCCTAAATCATATTATAAAATACTTTTCAGTGGAGATGATGGGCTCATTTATATTCAACCCTGTATCTATGCTATTAAATTAGGAGCGCGATATTGTATAAGCGATAGAGATTGATCCATATTTGAGCAGACTGTTTTCGTATGATTACATAATGTAATGTATGAGTAATGCTCTCCCATCTTCATATTGCATTAACATTTTGAGTTGTTTTTTCATTCAGGGAGAGTAAACAAAGGAGCTGAAAGAATGAGAAAACTGCAATATTGTTTCGCTTAGGCGTAGGAGTATTCTCCTTGAGGAAACACTTGGACGAAACTGACACATTCTATAGAATCCAATACTAGTGATTACTCAGGCTCGCCTTGGGAATGATTCACTAGCTTTTTTTCAACATTAGTGGAGAAAGTATAGTCTGTTACACGTAAATGACCGAATAACAGACCATACTTCATTCTGTAATATACCATTTATTATATTCTATAATAATCTGAATTTTTATTTGAATTTCGAGAGTATTTCACAAAACATTTTCGAATTTCGCATTCGTGTTGGAATATGAGCTCATTCTGCAACTTGTTTTAGAGTATACTATTATAAGACACCATTTTATCAATCATATGCAAGTTCCATGAATCAGTGCAACGTGAACTGTACAGGGTGAAACACTATAAATATAAATAAAGACACCAGTCGTCGCGGCGTTATCAAACATTTTTTCTCCGGGGCCATACCTTTTATATCATGCCATTCGAAAGATAATTCCATTCAGAATTTTTTTTCCAATACGATTTCTATCCATTTCTAACCGCCAGCGAACTGCAGCTTGTTTTTGTATTGTGGTAGTATGCCTTTATGTGGAGACATAGATATGATTTTTTGCCTTGAATTCAAGAAGGCTAGTTTTCTAGTCCATGTGCCTCTTCAAATAAGATGAAATATGTGGCTACAGCAAGATGGGGGCTACATGTCACAACGCTGCCATAGTGGAGAGAAATTTGGATCAAAAATTCGAAAATAAATGGGTAGGAACCAATGGACTCATCAGATATTGCCAGACCTAATGCTCATGAATTCTACTTTCTGAGAGGTACCCTGAAAAATATCGAATACCAAACTGATTCTAATTACTTGGACCATTTGAAAATAAAGAAAAGAAGCCCATGCGCCCAAGTAGACCCCTATATTTTGACTAAAGTAACTTATAATGAAATAGGGGAATAACTTATGTATAGATCATAATGGCCGGTATATAGAACATATGATTCGAAATGTTTCGTTTGTAATTAAAAAATGTTCATTGTAATAAGATATAATATTCAATAAATATAATGGTTTGTTACAATGCCTTCGTCATTTTACGAATCAAAATCATATCTAGGTTCTCTTGACATTATGATCCATACATAAGTTATATCATTTCCCTTCACAATGCCAGCGTTGTGACATGGAGCCCGATCTTGCTATATCCACATATTTGATCTTATTTGAAGAGGCAGATTGTTAAGAAAACTAGCCTTCTTGAAATTAAGGCAAGAAATCATATCTGTGTCTCCCAATAAAGGCATACTACCACAATAAAAAAAAAATTATTGAAATAGAATTAATATAAAACACGCTGCAGACGGTTAGAAATGGATGAAAATTGTATTAAAAAAAACAATAAAGAATGAAATTGTCTTTCGAATGACATGATAAAAATGGTATGTCCCTGGAAAAAAAATTTTTATAGCGCCGCGACGCCTGGCGTCGTTATTTATTCCGCAGATATTTATGTGCATCTCAAGTCGACATTGACTTGTTCAAATCGCCATTCACAAAATGAAAAAATATTCGGACGTTTTCGAGAAAATTGAGGTAACCAAGATAAGTGAATCAGCCTGTAAGCTGTTGGTTTGAAGAAAAAACTCAAAAGGTTCGTTTTATAGTAAGCCGTGTGTTATACAGGATGTTTCAGGATAAAGTCCCGTAAATTCGGGATCTTAACTCTCAGATGATTTCGTGATATGAAGTTGTCATAAACTATGGGTCTCTGACTAACTGTTTCTGAGATATAGAATGTTTAAATACATGGTTTTATGAAATTATTTTTTACAACGTACCCGGTCTTTTTTGCGTTCTAGTACCTGATGAGGACGCATTAAAACCCAATTTCCCGATACGAAAGGATGTTTCATTTTCACCAGTGGCATCAATAAGTACAGACACAGACTTCTGTGATTTTATTTTTTCAAATTATAAATTATTCTTGTAATCACCACATAATTCACAGTGGGAATGGTCTTTTGAGATTTCAGGCTGTGACGAATACTTACTGAGAAAAAAATCAACAGCAATTTTATCTAGAAAATTCTTTGATTACTTCTAAAATCCCACAAATTTTTTCACTTAATTTGTTAGGGCAAAAATGTCTTAATGGGTACTCATAACGTGCCGGAACGATAAGAGGGGAAAGTGTAAAATGATTAAGATCGATACCCTATTCTGAAACAATCTGTATTTTGTTGACCAGGAAATTTTATGAAACTGTGATAGGTTATTCCTATATATTATAAGACAAGGAGTAAGGGAGTAATATATGGATTCAGTGCCTGGATGGGTAACTACATTATAAAATTGGAACCCATTTACCCTATTTCAGAATAGTAATATTTAGTTATATTTTTCGTTTCGTGGTTGTTGATGCTGACCTCCCACCCGACACCACAAATGTCATGATACTGCACAAAAGTCACTGGGATGTTAAATCCGAATTTTGATTTGGATTTTGAGAATGTTTCACTGAAATAAAGAAAATATCATGTGATATAATCAGTGTTGCCAATGGTAATTCACGGAATTTGTGCCAAAAAATCCGAAAAAATCCGATGGCCCCTTTATTTAATCTGAAAAAATCCGCTCGTTCATAGATCAACTAAATAATTCAGAAACGGAAAAACATGCTTATTTTTTCTGAATATTTCAATTAATTTTTTAATGTTAATAATCTCTAGTGCTACAAGTGGTAATTGATAGGGATTGAACAGTTATGATTTGAGATATGATGGATTTTTAATCAATTTATGACATAACAAATATTATTTCAAAAATCCCCGTTGATTCCGCTTGAATTGTTTTTTAATTTGCGGTCGACGGCCATACATTTTTGTAAACCTCAAGAAAGTTTGCAGATCGTAAAATTCTCTACAAAAGAATATTCAAATCGTAAGAAAGTTGTATTTCAAATTAAACGCACACGTTTTCGCACCACTTCTGAAGTGTTGTATTTGGCGACTTTTTTTTTACGTGGTTTTCCGAGTCCCTAGAAGAAATATTTCACGACATAATATTTAAAATATTTTTTCTATCAATCATCTAATTCCCACAGAAAATCTTCGAGACTGTACAATATAAGAAAAATCCGAAAAAATCCGAATCATTTTTAAATCCGAAAAAAATCCGCAAGAGCCAAAAAAATCCGCAATTCGGATAAAAATCCGCCGATTGGCAACACTGGATATAATATAAGTACTCGTGACAGAAGGCAATTCCAACACACATGAGTTCGTTGTTGGAAAAAAAGTTTTTCAACTGGTTTCAGAATATACTATTTCAGTTTGCACAATACTAGAAATTCATGAGAGTCTAATGCATGTCATCAATCAAGAAGGAGAGAATGAAACATTAGGGATTACTGCATTATGAATTCTCTTCTTTCTGTAGAAATGAATTAATCTAGGAAATTTCGAGTGAAAAAAGCATAAATATAGGTTTTATTGATATATATATATATATATATATATATATATATATACGCATTAGACTATCTTTACCAAGCCCGCCATAAGACACAGGTGAAGTGAAGCCAGGGTGTGCGGTGATACAAGGGGGGTGTGTATAATTTATACATTTGGGAGTACGTATCACAACCCATTAGAAGCCTGTCATATGATAATGCCATACCAAGCCTTTTTGTGTAAAAAATAGATGATTCACGGTCTATGGCAAGCCCGAGCAGTGTTGGCAAAATATTCCAGTTGAATATTGCGTCTGAATTATTCCGCTGTATTATTTTCGATTTGTTTCATATTCAGATATATACATGCGACACAAGGTGCAGCCAACCGAAGCCACGAATTGAGTCATTGGTTGTACAATGAGGGTGATACCATTTCATCATCGATTTGATATCCTCGGATACCACGAGAGCTGTTTTTCGGAGAATGAGAGATAAGGAAAATGCTACGATTATTTTCTGTGAAATAGTGTTTCAAATCTTCATATAGTAAAAAGAATTCAAAATTTTCTTTATTCTCCAATTTTAATTCAATATCATTTCAAGTCAATTACTTGAAAAAAGCTTTCACGTCCGTTGCGTACGTCACAAGTTTCATGCGAATACTTGATGAGACCTTCTATTCAAAACTATTCGTGGATAAAAAAGTAGAAACTCGAACGACACTAGAATCTCGGAGAGATTTTCTTCCGAAAATTTCAAAGGGTACGCAATTATTAATTGTTTTCAAATACAGGTATCCCACCAATTGACAAGATGTTTTGTGTAAATCCTTGAAATTACAAGTCATGATACAGTGGATACCGTGAGTCTCAAAATTGATGACAACGAGAAGTCATAATTGAATATATTGCAGTGAAAGATATTGTAGGTGTGCAGATATCACAATTAAAATAAAATTCGTATTTTTTGAGAAATGCTTGAAGTCAATTTTCTCGGTCATATTTCAAATTTTCGTTTTCTTTAACATACGAACAGAAGTCGCAATTAACTGTTACGAAATGTCTTTCTTTTGTTAAAAACATTTTTAGTCGCAACTGTTCTCTATAACATTCGAGTTAACTCTCTTCCTGCTTATAACCTATAAATAGACAGTGAGTAGGGTGTGATTAGGAAAAAAGGGGGTCAAAGTAATGAAACGCTTTTCCTCCACCAAGGGTCGTCCATTCAGTTCGAGACGTATCGATCACGACCAGACTGCGTTGTCTAAACAATTTCATTAGGATCTGAACTATGAAAAACTTAACATACTTTGATTCGCAACTGTTCTATATTTCGTTCATGTAAATTTCTTTCTTAATTATATCCCATAAATAGTAATCTAGTGGGGAAGATCTGGAGATCGAAGCGGTCGAAGAAATCGACCCCTATTTCACCAGCAACATTCCTCAAATATTATTGACGAATTTTCTCTGGTGTTAGCAAATTTTCCCTGTACCAATTATTGAATGCGAGGTGCAATTCACGCAAGATATTTTCGACCTGGTTCTCAAATGAAATATCTGAGTTGGTACAGTTAGTGGAAATTGAAATACAGTTTGAACTTCCTTGACTTCGTTTCGTTAGTTATTCCTTGTTGGGTAAATTTAGCTTGGTCGGACCAAATAATATGTTTCAAGAAGTTTTTGTGTTCTTGAATTTTCAGTAAAAATCCTTCACAAAAAATTACCATTTATTGGACGGGGTAAAAATTATCAATGAACCCAAGATTCTCTGATCTTCTAAATCCTCAAAAGATGACCGAGGATGAGTTTGATAATAACCCATTACGTCGATTTGTTTTTTTACGATTACGGTAATGATTTTGTTTCTCCTGTACCATGAAATTCAGCTTTACTATCGTTATCCAGGTAACTCGGGATATCTGATATCGAAATTGCAACATGTTATGTAAACAATTCTTGCATTTTCTCCATATATAACAGCTGTTTTGCAAAATAAAACTTCTGAACATTCTATTTAGAGAAATGAATAACAAAGAAGGGCAGTATGCTCGCAGGAATGAACATTTTCTGACATATTATCAATTTATTTATTGTTTCAATATTATAAGATTTTTTCAACAATTATTGATGACGAGAACATTATGGTCGAAATGGAACAAAAATTTTGATATAAAATTGATTTAACCCGGAGCCGATGAGTTGGAGTCTGGCAGACTCCTTCATATTTTTTATCCGCTATCACTTCTTTGCAGATCAAATGGCAATATCGGGGCTCCCAGCAACTTTCAATTAATGCACGGTGAGTTGCTAGAATCCATCGAAAATTCACAGGAAAACATATTTTCAGTGCAAGGGAATGTGTACAAAGCCAGTGTGCTGATTTTGTAGTCAAAAATTTTGAATTCAATGTATTGCGAGAATGAAATAAGTAGGAATGAAAATGTGATATTTCGACATGTTGTCAGTTTTTTCAGTTTCGATAGATTGTTTTCTTCTGCGTCCTATGTTTCATTCACACATTCAATAACTAAAAAAATTTTGATTCTCCTAAAAATTCGTATTCATTGGCAGTTGATACGGAATGGAAGTTTGTAACAATTCCGCACATTTTCTGCTCTTCGTTTTTAAAATTAATAATTTTTCACTAATATATTCATAAAATTTCATTGAAAATACAAGGTCTGGTTTCATCTATTTTTCATAGTGCGTTATGGAAATAATAATTTGTTTTAGACAATTGAAGTGACACAATCTTATATGTCAATAGTTGCAATTCAATTGGCCATGGAGATATTTCCGATGAATCAATGAATTTATGTAGTAAAACAATTCATATTAAATAATTCAGTTGTGCAAGTGCAATGAAATTTTCGTTGTGAATTCAATGTGAAAAGATACGGACGAATTCCAAAATGCCAAAACATATTTAGGTGGGTGAGAGATTATGATGTTAGAGGGAATGTGGCATCAAATTTTTGTAGAGGTGTCTGCGTATAGTCAGAACACCCGAAAATATTGAACGGGTAAGACAAGCTGTGATAAGAAGTCCGAATAGATTTGCATCAAGGAAGTCACTTGTGTTGCACATTTCCAACAAGACAATGCGAAGAATTTTTAAAACGTAAATTGCACATATTAATATCGTTATTTTTCAAAATTTTGTTTCAATAAAATGTTTTTTGCTTTTATAACAGATTTTTTTTAAATGGGTGACACCAAATGCCTAACCCGTTAGTTGAATACATTCATGACATAGTAATTCTATTGTTAGAAGCCAAAAAGAAAGAGCTATGGACAGAGAAAAATCATATAAAATTGCAGGTGTCTGAAAGACACCATCTCACTCTCTATGGCAGTGAAATACCACCTCACCGGTTAATATAATCAGTTGAATTAATTGATAATTGCCAATAATTGTATTTCTCGGGGAAGTAAAATTCAAAATACAATGTCCAAAGAAATTGATTTCCCACAATTGAAAAACACTTTGCAATTCGAAGCAATTCCCATTTTTTCACACATACATTATTTTCCTAAGTTAATTTTCTCATGGCTTCAAAAAAGAGGTTCTCGTTTGAAACAATTTAGTACTCACTTTTTCAAGTTCGCAGTTTGCCAATATTGATAAACATTTTCGAACTGTATAAAAATTTGTTATCTCGAGATCATGACAAAAACTTGATGTTTATCTTTCATGAAAACCTAAAATCGAAAACCATCCAATAAAAAATTTGTTTTTTGTTTAAGCGGAGCCCTATTTTCAGATGAATATTCATAATTTCATTCGAAAAACAAAAGCCTAGCCTAATCTATTATTTTTCTGTTACTCATATTGATCCAGTTCGCAATCATACATCAAATCAGTGAAAAATTGATCGAAGAATTCCAAAATGTTTGAATATGCAGGGTTTACTTCGGCAATGATGAAGTTCCGGTAAAAACGGAACTATACTTCGCTCGAAAATATTTTATGATTTGAGTTCATCTACTCTTGAACAGAATAACAAAATCTTGAATTCGTATAACTATTCCTTCATCGAATAGGTCCAATGAAACATTTGAAAAAACACCCTGTAGATGATACCTTGAAAAGCGCAGCTTGAAATACCAATAAATTAAAGTACCTATCATCTAATGAAGACGATTAAATCCAATATTCGTTGATTTTTCCGATGAGAAATTATTCCTATCCTTCCTAGCGATATTTCTCCATTCATAAGTCTTTCAGGAGAATCATTTTACCCTGAGAACGATCTAACGAATTCAGATAGAATGCGACATTGCCAAACTTACGGGCTTCGAATAGCAGCGAGGCATAGCGGGATTCCTATAATCGGGGTTATATCGCCAAAATGTATATATTTATATACGGAACTACTGGAGCACCACCTACAGGTGGATCCCGTGAACTAAGCGCGTATATATTTCGATATTATATGGGCGATATTCGGCCCAGGCGAAAATTCGTCTATAGGCTCACTAACCTATTAGGAAGCCTCTGTGAAAGATATACACGCAAATTTTTAGGAAGCCCGATCCGGGCTTCGTAAAAATGATTTTGGCTCAGTAGGGGTAGTCGCGTGTAGCATTTTCGGCTCCGTAAGGTCGCGTAATACGTATATATATATATATATATATATATATATATATATATATATATATATTCTTATGAAAATAGAGACCTGAAATAATACAATAAATGTTGAAACAAAAAGTACCTAAGCTGAGGTAAAAAAAGAACGGGGTATCATAACATTCTTCGTATGATACTATAGAATCATACGATACTATCATCACTAGTATCATATGATACTATAGAGCCAGGGAAAAAAACCTCAGCCGAAAAAACCTGCCACTCCGTAAAAAAAAATAACATAAAATATTAAATATCAGGAAAAATCTTGAAAGACATCAGTGTGAGATCATCTGCATGTTATCCGTCGATAGATTCTTCCCAAAAACGGCTCGCGATTCTTATTCTGAAATGAAAAAAGAAAAAAGCAGAAAAGAAACCGAATATTCAGAATAAATCAAATAATTTTGAAATTAACCACCCATTTTAGAAATGCATTCGTTACTTTATGTATAGCCTCGAAACCATCTTGAAATTTATAAATGGGACAACTATTTATAAGATGTTTTATAGTCTCCTCATTTTCCCCACACTCACAACTAGGACTCTCAACCGAATTCCATCGGAAGAGCATGCTATTGCAACGTCCATGGCCTGTTCTAATGCGATTTAGAACAGACCATATTCTCCTGGGAAGGTCAAAACCAGGAACTCTGATGGAAGGATCAGAAATAAGATCTTTATCGAAAAAATTGGATACATTCCATTCAGATTGCCACATTTCTTTGTCGCTTCTATTCATATTAGTCAGAAAATTTGACCAAAAAGGTTTACACGACTTCAATCTGGGGACCCTATTATCTAGAATATAGGTGAGTATGGGAAACGAATTTGAGTGATCTGAAATTTGATATTATTTTCAAATGAAATTTATTTTCTTATATTGTTATCAATATATATATTCTTCCAAAAGAATATATATAATGAATATATTCTTGCAAAGGAATATATATATATATATATATATATATATATATATATATATATATATATATATATATTGATGAAAATATAAGAAAATAAATTTCATTTGAAAATAATATCAAATTTCATATCACTCAAATTTTTTTCTCTATTTCAGTATCGTAATGTAAAAACTGGATTTTTATTGAATTTCAAGAGTATTTCACTGAAATAGAGAAAATATCGACTAATACTAATGGCGGAACATTTATTAATTGCCACTGAATTGGGGCCCATTCTGCAACCTGTCTCAGAATATACCATTTCAGTTTGTAAAATACTAAAAATTCATGGGAAAATAATTCAAAATAGCAGATAGTAGGAAACGAATTAGAGATTACTGATTTTCAGTATGAAAAAATTTTTTCCCTTGTAGGAATTAACCAATGAATAATTGCCTCCCATGGCAACGTCATGCGAAACCTCAACATACCTACATGCACGATAAACAATCCTATCATCATCGATAACAGTACTGATGCTTACCACAATGAATTTCGTTCATTCCAGGAATATATGCAGCATCTTCCTTCCCCAGATCCCCGCCGAAATAATTTAATAACCCCATGCAAGAATGACTGTTATCTCATACCCTCCACGAACTGAAACGTCCCGAATGTGTGGTTAGGCAAGATTGGATTGATTCAATCACTTGGACACATAAACGGCATTCCGCGACCATGAATAAATGCCTGCGATATAAGGGATGATCCGCTACGATTGGACCGTCCATCCATCAACTGCTGTCAGGTCAACAGTCAACAGTTTGGATAAATCGAAAGGCCCTGTGATTGTGATGGTGATGGTGTTGCTAAAGTAATTTGAAACAGGGTGGGACTGGGAGAAGCTTTTATTCGGGTTTTGAATCCTGGCCATCAAAAAGATAGGCAGGATTTTCTTACTACAAATAAATGAGTAAATGACTTTTTCTATTTCACTATCGTAATGAGTTCATTACAGTTCTGAAAGTAGTGCTGTAATGAAACTCATTACAGCAGTTATATTTTTAGTTTTGTGGTTGTCAGTACTGAGCTCCGATCCACTCAATTTTCGAATCAAATCAATTCAAATTCCGCAATCTGTCAAATTTCGTTATTGACACCAACGGCCAAGATACAATACAAAAGTCAGTAATCTGGATTTTCATTTGAATTTCGAGAGTTTTCCACAAAACTTTCTGAATTAGAGAAAATATCGTCTAATACTCGTTGCAGAAGGCAATTCCAACACTCATGCGATCGAACTTCGCATTCGTGTTGGAATAGGAGCTCATTCTGCAACTTGTTTTAGAATATACTATTCTCTATTTCAGTATCGCAATGGGTTCATTACAGTACTAGAAGTAGTGCTGTAATGAAACTCGTTACAGCATTGTTTTCAGTTATATGTTTCGTTTTATGGTTGTCAGTACTGACCTCCGATCGAATTAAGTTCCGAATCAAAACAATTCAAATTCCGTGAACTGTCAAATTTCGTATGTCACACCAACTGCCAAGATACAAAACAAAAGTCACTAATCTGAATTTTCATTTGAATTTTGGGAATATTTCACAAGAATTGACTGAGATAGAGAAAACACCGTCTAATACTCGTTGCAGAAGGCAATTCCAACACTCATGCTATCAAAAACTCGCTCCTTCGTCGCTCGTTTTCGAACTTCGCATTCGTGTTGGAATAGGAGCTCATTCTGCAAATTGTTTTAGAATATACTATTCCCGAATTTGAATGAATCCTCAATTTGAGTCCACTCACTGAACAATCTGTTTGAAAACAGAACAACGAATTCAATTGTTGATGATAATCGATCGAGGATCGAGGTCACGGATGAGGGAAATCATCATTATTTCACGGAATTTGAGTCTAATAGATTATGAGTTCTCTTCTGTAAGAATAGTAAATTTTGAAAGAAGTGGCAGAATGAGATCCTATACTAATATTAATGCGAGAAAAGTGTTGGAACTACACTGAGAAAAATGTTTACTAACAGTTAATGAGAATTCAATCACCGTCATCAGAAAATTCAATACAATATGGGACAGGTAAAAAATAAATATGTGCATATAAAACCATTTACCTGAAAATGTTCACCTGCTATTAGTGGAAGGTTTGATACTGACGAAAGAACTGACACATATGGTAGAAAGATTTAATAATGGCAACCAAACAGTTTAATTACTGTAGGTGTCTTTCGAAATTCCCTCGATATTCAAATTCAAAATCCACTAATTCTTTTTCAAACCGGATACGACCTTCCAGGAGATGATTTTTCGGCTCTTCAGATGTTTGAAGGCCGCTACGAGACCCCAATGAAAGGAAATCATAACACAAGAAAACAGAATATTTTTCAGGACCACAAACTACGATATATTCCGAGAATTGTCATTCTGACAAGTTGGGCCAACTGATCGAATCCAGCATCACTTTCGGAAATTCAGCGGTCGAGTTACCACCTCAGACCAACAATCTTCTGAAGAGTTGGATAAACATATATCGCATCATATTTATGTACACTTCAACTTAGAATAATGAATATTCGAAGATGAAAAGTATAAACTCAAAAGTCATTATAGAAATCGAGCGAATATATATGTGAAACAATAAACTTTTGAATCGAGTTATCGAAACTCAAATACAGACCTTACTCAGTGGCGGATTTACAGATTTGCCTCCTGTAGGCTATTCAATTTTTGCCGTCTCTAAATTTTGATAACTTGGATTAAAATCATATCAATTTTTCATCAATGAAATTCTTATTTCATGATTTGTTTTCCATCATCCTTGTAACATCAACTTTTCATTTCTACAGCGAAGAATTAACAAAAAATATCATTTTAGGAAAAAATGTCTCAAATGTCTACTACTTATGGAGTAGGATAATCTTACATGACAAATATACATTTGGCGAACTTTGATAAATATTTTTTTAAGACACTCACATTTCGACAACAATACAATAAATATATGTATATTTCATTGATTGTTTAGTATTATATTAGTTATAACATGAAAATATTACAATACTTTTTTGCTAGACTTCGTGAACGCAAAATCATTTATAATATTGTCGTTCATTAGGTGACTCTCTGCACCTCAGACCTAAAGCTTTTAGTTTTTCTTGACTCAAAGTCGTCTGTGGGTAAATCTCTACTCTCTTCAAGCAAGGGAACCTTTCTCCACCTGAACAATTGGCCGCTGGTGTACAAAGAGCCATACATAGAACTATATCCAAGTTTGGATGAATATTTTCTAGCTTCTGTTCTTTTTAATGATCCAGAAATTGGTTTCCTTGAAATTCTTTAAGACGAAAGATAGCTTTCGTCTCTTCATAAGAAATATAAAGATCTGTTTTTTTATAATCAGGATGTCTAATGGGCAACGGTTGTTGTGAGACCTCATAATATATATCGGTCTCACCTTTTTCAGATTGTGTTGTATCAGGATATGTGTTTGAAGCTTCCGAGGTCAAATCACTGCTTTTATTTTCACTTTCAAAAAAACTTTCAATATTAATTGTCTTTCGGATCGTTTCTTTTAATTTTTACCAGAAATTTATTTCCGAGGGGTTTTAAAATTTTTAGCATTTAACTTCAAAACTGACGAGAACTGTGAGAGTTGCTTTCTGTAGCAACTATCTGTTGTTGAAAATATAAAGTTTCAGTTTTGAGAACCCTTTCCTGATGAACCGATTTTGATGAACAAATATTCGAAATAAGTTCTGGAATAGCAAAAAGAAACCAATGAATACCTATTTGAAATGTTTCCCTATATTCACCAAAAAAAATGCATTTCTTGTGCACTGTTGATCGGAGTTATATAGCATAATAATTTTTTTCAAACTTTAGTCGAAATAAAAAATTCATGAACTAAACTTGCTGCCCTAGGCTCCAGCCAGGCTGCTGGTAAATCCAACACTGACTCAACTTCATCCAAGGATCCTGTAATAAGATTTCTTAACGTTGGTTGGATATTTGGGGTATCGAAACAATTTACTTTTTGTCGATGTTAAAAATTGAGCCCCTCAGACGTCATCCTCAACTACGCCTATGGTCCGAACGCACCGAAACGTCAACTCGATCTCTGCAACTCTATGAACAGCTGATTGATATCAGAACTGACCTACCTCTATGGACTAACCTAGTGACAGATCAACTCATGCTCATTATTAATTGTATAAATTAATAAATTCCTTTTCTGTATCGACATTCTCCGAAGATCAGACCTCTCTTGTGAAATTTAGAATTCTCAAAAGTCACCTCGCAAATTAATTGTACATCTCGTTCATTTTTGGAAGTAATCATTTAGGTAAGTGAACATTTCTCAAAGTCATCTCTCATTAATGCATATTTAATGTTATTTTCCTACTTTTACAAAGTTTGAAAATGTGTCCACGTTTTAGATCATAAAATCTATAAAAATACTGGTAATCCTCTATCATTTTACTCTCAGAAAATCTCTATTGCATTTAACTAATGGAATTGACTCCTCTAAGATACATATTTTGATATATTTTGCTGTTCTCATGATTTTTCAGATTTCTCTAGACTTTTCACACTGGAAATACTAGTTGAATGCTTCCAAAAATGAACGTTATTTGTGGTAATGAGTTTTGATTCATTATATTCTCATGTGCACCTCATTATCTCAGTGTAGTCATCTCATTTCTCAATCATGCACTTCTCATTAAATTTGCTAATTATTTTCTCGAGTTTCAGATGAATGAACGATCTCAAGCATGAGGGTGAATCATGGAATCAGTCTTCTCTCTCAATAAACTCAACTCAACTTCTCTGAAATATTTGAACGATCAAATAATTCACACATTGAACCTGATTGACAGTCTCAATCCCTGCTTCACCTTGAGCAGTCTCCTCAAGTACTGCCCACATGATTTAGATTGGTATGAACTCCTCAGTATATTTAAGAAATTCTCAAGTTCATTCATCGGAAACATTTAGCAAGTGGCAACTCAAGCCTTCAGCTTCAAACAAATCAAAGGGTTGGTGATTTACACTCATACAATGTACTCTCATATTGTCTTTCTCATAATTATCAATTGTAACTCTTATTTTTCTGACGAACACTAACCCTGCTTGCTAAAAGTAGTTTGTCACTGTAAATTTTGTCTCAATTGATTAATTAGCCTTCTCGTTACAGAACTACGTTATAGATCATAATTATTGATTTCTCAACTTTGATATTCTCATATTGTAATGCTCTCAATGAAGACCAGACTTGGACTATTAAGTTTTCAATACATGTACTCCTCTAAGGCCTAATCTCACCTTATTACAACTCAGACTACTCTAACAATTCACTATTGAACCTTTTGTTTTTCTGATGAGATAAAGAGGCTCTCGCAATAAATTTCATTTGCATCATCACTGTAAACTCTGTGTTTAATTTTGAATTAATGGAACTCTCTCAAAGTCTGACTTCATCTGACCTCTCATTTTGAACTTCTCTAGATTACCTCTGTTTTTAGTTGAATAAAATCACTCTGAGTTTATAGATGACTTTAATATTGTATTTTTTACTGTATTAACTTCATGCGGGTGACTTATTCATTTTATGATTGTGAATGATGTCAATAAATGTTTTTACAATACCATCTCTAACTCAATTATCTGGATACAGTCCTAAACTTTATTTTCCAAAATCAGAACAACCCCGATTTTGTACATTTTGGTCCTTCGAGCCGGATGATTGAGTTAGAATTTCAGTACCATTCACAATCATATTTCTCAGTACCTGATCATAGTTTTCATACATCTCAAATATTTCATATTTCTCGAATTTCTCATGACTATCACGTTTCTCAGACTCCTCAAATTTATCCCACTCCTTGAATTTATGGTTCTCCTCAAATTTCTTATACTTCTCAAATCTCTTTTACCTCTCAGGCCCCTCATATCTTTCAAATTTCCTGAACTCCTCAGATTTCTCTTACCTTGTAAATTCCTCGTACTCCTCAAATTCCCCCCGAATTTCTCACAACTCTCGAATTTCCCATACCTCTTATATTCCTTATACTCATCAGATTTCTCGTACCTCTCAGGTTTCTATTACCTCTGGAACTTCTCATAACTCTCATATTCCTCATACCTCTCGAAATTCCTCGTACTCCTCAAGTTCCTCATTCCTCTCGAATTTCTCATACTCTTCAGATTTCTCGAACCTCTCAAACTCCTCATACCTCTCAAGTTTCTATTACCTCTGGAATTTCTCATGCCTCTCATATTTCTTATCCTCTTCAGATTTCTCGTGCCTCTCAGACTCCTCATACCTCTCAGGTTTCTGTTACCTCTGGAACTTCTCATAGATCTCATGTTCCTCATACCTCTCGAATTTCTCGTACCTCTCGAATTTCTTGTACCTCTCAAGTGTCTCATACCTCTGAAAGTTCTCATTCCTCTCAAGTTTCTCGTCTCTCTCAAATTTGTTATACTCCTCAAATTACTCATACCTCTTGAATTCCTCAAATTCCTCATAGTTCCCAAGTAATAGTATCTCATATCAATTTTTGTTCATCTCAAAGAAAGAACACCTCAGAGAAGAACAGCTCAAATCAGCTCTCATCAGCTCTCCTATGAAAAGTGCAGCTATGATCAGGTACTCTCGCTCCTCCTCTATTAATGTAGTCTCCTCCGATTTCTAATGACTCCTCAAATGTCGTCCTCTGCGTTCTCCGACCTAAATGGCGTCAAGATCAACTGAAGTTTCCTCATCCAATTCTCTCCATGATCACCTCCACATGACAACCTCACTAGGGCCACCTCAACAAGTTCAGCCGCCCCTTCGAAGACTCCTCAAAAGGTCAGTGACACCAAGCAGCCGCCTCCAAGAAGGCCTGAAGCCTTTAGGCAGTCGTCAAGGCCCCTTCTAGAGTCCTCCTCCAACTCATCGAAGATGAAGGTCACAAGTTTCCACTCGCCATTCCTCCTCTCACCAAAGGTCGTTATGTTGATGACATTTATGGTGGAGCCGACACGAAAGAAGAACTCTCAGACATCGCTCAAGAATTGAAAAATCTCTGCATGGGTGGCGGCCTCCCTCTAGCAAAGTGGCAATCGAACGCTCCAAGTACTCTCAAGATGGTAACCGAGGAAGAAATGGTTCCCTCTCCGATCTCATTTGACGACTGTCCTACTTCGACGAAATTACTTGGCCTCCTCTGGTATCCTCAAGATGATTACTTCTCATTTAAGATACAGTCTTCCTCATCTGAGTCTGTGGTAACTAAACGTATTATGCTATCTCATATTGCTCAACTCTTTGATCCACTTGGTTTAGTATCCCCTGTCACGATCAGGGCCAAAATGTTGTTGCAGGAACTCTGGCTGCAGAGACTGACATGGGACGAACCGTTATCGCCTCCAATTATCAATAGATGGTGCAACATCAGAGAAGATCTCAAATCATTAGCTAATGTACGAGTCCTTCGTTGGGTAGGCACCCAACAAGACACCTCCATAGAACTTCACGGCTTCTCTGATGCTTCTCAACTTGCCATGGCTGCCGTTCTCTACCTCGTTGTCCGCTCTCCGTCCACAGGATCCAAAGTCACCCTGTTCTCCTCCAAAACTAAAGTAACGCCTTTGAAACGCCTCTCAATCCCGAGACTTGAACTCTCTGCATCTCTAATTTTGGCCAAATTAACTAAGTACGCTCTTCGTATTCTGGATACCAAGGTACACTCAACGACTTTGTGGACGGACTCAACTGTGTCTCTATCGTGGATCAAATCTCATCCATCACGCTGGAAGGACTTTGTTCGAAACCGAGTAGAGCTCATCCAAGACCTGACTCCAAATGCGCAATGGAGATACGTTCCCGGCAAAGAAAATCCAGCTGATTGTGCTTCTCGAGGCCTCTCCTCATCTCAACTACTGAACAGCTCTCTATGGTGGACGGGACCACCATGGATTTCCAAGTCACCAGATTCCTGGCCAAATCGTCAGCCGGCACCGACTATTGACCCCGAATCTGAAGCAAGACCCACAAAGACCATCCTCGCAGCTGCAAAACAAGACTACTCGTGGGATCTTATATACAGGTATTCTTCTTTATATAAACTCTTAAGAATTACCTCTATTTGTTCAAGAGTCCTCGCCCGACTCAGATGCTCCTCAAGTCCGAATATGTCATCTCCGCTCACCTCAGCTGACTTGGAAAAATCAAGGATCTATTGGATCAAGGCAACTCAAGAAGTATATTTTCCTCAAGAACTCAAAGCTCTTCAAAATGGTACAACTCTATCCTCTTCTCATGTGTTCAGTAGACTCACAGCATTCCTCGACCAAGAAGGTGTTATTCGTGTAGGCGGACGAATCCACCACGCTCTCTCAGACCCAGAAAGCAAACATCCTGCAATAATTCCTCGATTTTCTCAATTGACTTCTCTAATAATTGATTCAGCTCACAGACGAACAATGCATGGAGGCACGCAGCTCACACTGTCGACCATCCGACAACAGTACTGGATTATTGGTGGAAGAGCCCCAGTGAAATCCCACATCCTGAAGTGCGTTGCTTGTGCACGGCAAAGAGGTATTCGAGCTCAACAACTCATGGGACAATTACCAGAACCACGAGTAAGGCCATCTCGTCCCTTCTCTCATACTGGTGTAGACTACGCAGGCCCACTCACGATCAGAACTTGGAAAGGAAGAGGAGCAAAGACACACAAAGGTTGGGTTTGTGTTTTTGTCTGCTTCGCCACCTCAGCAGTACACCTCGAAGCTCTCGACGAGGCATCTGTCACTCTCTATACTCAGACTGCGGAACCAACTTCATTGGGGCAGATGCAACCCTCAAGAACATGTTCTCAAAAGCCTCCTCAGAAAGCCAGGTCATCGCCAGACTCCTCATGAATGAAGGTACAAACTGGTGTTTCAATCCTCCAGCTGCTCCTCATATGGGAGGAAAATGGGAAGCTGCAGTGAAGTCCTTCAAGTACCACCTCTCTCGAATCACGAAAGATCAGCCCTTCACCATGGAAGAACTGATGACCCTTCTCGCCCAAATCGAAGCCATTCTCAATTCAAGGCCTCTAGAACCACTCAGTGATGATCCTGAAGACTGCTCTGTACTAACTCCTGGTCATTTTCTAACAGGTACTGCTCTGACTACTCTACCTGAGCCATCTCTCAAAGAACTCCCAACATCTCGGCTGTCAAGATGGCAATTCATCCAGCAGCGAACCCAACAGTTTTGGTCAAAATGGTCTACTCAGTATCTACAACGTCATCTCTCCATATCCAAGTGGCATCATCCATCCCACGACATAAAGGTTGGATCTCTAGTTCTCCTCACCGATGAGCGACTACCTCCTTGCAAGTGGCCATTAGGGCGAGTAATGGCAGTGCACCCAGGGTTAGACGGCCTTGTTCGAGTCGTTACCCTCAAGACCTCCACGTCCACGTTGACAAGACCTATCTCAAAGCTAGCCATACTACCAGTCATTTCTACAAGCGAAAGAAACCAATCTCAAAGCTAGCCATACTACCAGTCATCTCTACAAGTAAAGAACCCAATCTCAAAGCTAGCCAGCCTACTAGTCCTCTCTACATATGAAGCTACTCCGTAAGATCTCTTATTCTAAAATTCAATAATCAATTTCATTGCTTATTGGCTGGCGGAATGTTAAAAATTGAGCCCCTCAGACGTCATCCTCAACTACGCCTATGGTCCGAACGCACCGAAACGTCAACTCGATCTCTGCAACTCTATGAACAGCTGATTGATATCAGAACTGACCTACCTCTATGGACTAACCTAGTGACAGATCAACTCATGCTCATTATTAATTGTATAAATTAATAAATTCCTTTTCTGTATCGACATTCTCCGAAGATCAGACCTCTCTTGTGAAATTTAGAATTCTCAAAAGTCACCTCGCAAATTAATTGTACATCTCGTTCATTTTTGGAAGTAATCATTTAGGTAAGTGAACATTTCTCAAAGTCATCTCTCATTAATGCATATTTAATGTTATTTTCCTACTTTTACAAAGTTTGAAAATGTGTCCACGTTTTAGATCATAAAATCTATAAAAATACTGGTAATCCTCTATCATTTTACTCTCAGAAAATCTCTATTGCATTTAACTAATGGAATTGACTCCTCTAAGATACATATTTTGATATATTTTGCTGTTCTCATGATTTTTCAGATTTCTCTAGACTTTTCACAATGGAAATACTAGTTGAATGCTTCCAAAAATGAACGTTATTTGTGGTAATGAGTTTTGATTCATTATATTCTCATGTGCACCTCATTATCTCAGTGTAGTCATCTCATTTCTCAATCATGCACTTCTCATTAAATTTGCTAATTATTTTCTCGAGTTTCAGATGAATGAACGATCTCAAGCATAAGGGTGAATCATGGAATCAGTCTTCTCTCTCAATAAACTCAACTCAACTTCTCTGAAATATTTGAACGATCAAATAATTCACACATTGAACCTGATTGACAGTCTCAATCCCTGCTTCACCTTGAGCAGTCTCCTCAAGTACTGCCCACATGATTTAGATTGGTATGAACTCCTCAGTATATTTAAGAAATTCTCAAGTTCATTCATCGGAAACATTTAGCAAGTGGCAACTCAAGCCTTCAGCTTCAAACAAATCAAAGGGTTGGTGATTTACACTCATACAATGTACTCTCATATTGTCTTTCTCATAATTATCAATTGTAACTCTTATTTTTCTGACGAACACTAACCCTGCTTGCTAAAAGTAGTTTGTCACTGTAAATTTTGTCTCAATTGATTAATTAGCCTTCTCGTTACAGAACTACGTTATAGATCATAATTATTGATTTCTCAACTTTGATATTCTCATATTGTAATGCTCTCAATGAAGACCAGACTTGGACTATTAAGTTTTCAATACATGTACTCCTCTAAGGCCTAATCTCACTTTATTACAACTCAGACTACTCTAACAATTCACTATTGAACCTTTTGTTTTTCTGATGAGATAAAGAGGCTCTCGCAATAAATTTCATTTGCATCATCACTGTAAACTCTGTGTTTAATTTTGAATTAATGGAACTCTCTCAAAGTCTAAGTCTGACTTCATCTGACCTCTCATTTTGAACTTCTCTAGATTACCTCTGTTTTTAGTTGAATAAAATCACTCTGAGTTTATAGATGACTTTAATATTGTATTTTTTACTGTATTAACTTCATGCGGGTGACTTATTCATTTTATGATTGTGAATGATGTCAATAAATGTTTTTACAATACCATCTCTAACTCAATTATCTGGATACAGTCCTAAACTTTATTTTCCAAAATCAGAACAACCCCGATTTTGTACAGTCGACTTTTTTATTGCGTTTCGATGACACTCTATTAACTAGACAAGATAGGACGACGAAGAAGAAGTGAAAGGTGTTAGATCAGAATAAGCAGCATATAACCAAATAACCATTTTATTTAATAACAGTTTCTCAAACCCCCTGAAATCGCCGCAAGAAATACGAGAATACCAGGAAGCAATGTTCCTTCAATCTCGCTTATTGCCATTTTAATCGAATGGAACATCAATCTCTGACGAAGCCTGTCCAACGAAACCATCTCATCACTATGGCATGAAACATTCATGAATATACGTGCAGAAATCCGAACAGACTAAATATCATACGACGTTTCAATTCAATCTGAACTCCTGAGCTCCGATATTGAATTAGACTAGACAGCCCCGAGATGTATCTCTGTTTGTACGGCGAAGCAACAAATAAACGTGTTTCTCCACACAACAGAGGTTCCTCGCGCTGAGCTATCTGCCGATCGGGCGGTCTGCCCGCGTACAGAGAAGCGGTTCGATTTAATATCCGGCCTGTCCTGACGTTTGAATTGAATTCTCATATCTGGTAGGAAATAGACCGTGCCTGCGACCACGTTCCATACATACGTATAGCAGTTATTGAATTAGATAGGATATTAACGCGGTGTTGAAGTTTATGGTGAAATAATGGAATATGGAGCGCGCTGCAATTAAAAATGAAAGCAGTCCGTTTGGAGCAGGTGGATTCGGTAGCTGCAGCGGCAGTTGCTACGAGATGAGAGCTTGTATTATCTGCCAATAAATTATATAAAACGGCAGGGGCGGTTTGAAGATAATTCTCCTCAGGGTGGGAAAACCAATTATCAAATGGACTTCTGATCTTGAAAGAATTCAGAGCCACATAAATACCATGAAAAGGTTCAAACGAATTAATCACTATCATCTTATCCTAGATCTTACTCAATGAGGTAGGCAAGAAAAATAAGGTCTCTTCGATCTGGGTTCCTGGTCATTCGGGAATCACAGGTAACGAAGATTCCATTATACTTGCCAGAGAGGGTGGCCCAGAAGCTTCCTGTAGTATAGCAAAATGTACATATAAGAAGGAGTCTTCGGAAAAGGGGAAAACTGAAAAAAAAAAGACTCTGGCGGACTCTCCCAGGGTTGGATCACTCCAAAAAGTTCCTTCGGAATTCTGAAACTGCAAGATCCAAAAAGTATTTGGATCTCAGTAAGAACCAACTACACCTCCCCACTGGCTTTCTTACAGGGCATTGTCGCCCTAGAAAGCACTGACGAGTTTAGATTCTGTGGGGACGAGGAAGAAACTCCTATTCACCTAATGACAGAGTGCTCTGGCATTGTAAGAGAAAGGAAACAATGCTTGGGTCAAGAGACCTGAAGGAGTGAGGAATTAGCCTCACTAAAACCTTTCGAGATATTGTATTTCATAAGATCTTTGGGACTGGAAGGCGAGCTGTAAAGCTTAGTCAGGGGACACAATAGTCCATCAGGTCGCAGTGGACTGTAACTATTAACTATCCATGATCTTCAAATCTACTCATCAGAGAGAAAGTTACCTTGCTTTTTGAGAAGCGCTGTAGACTTTTGAATTTTGCTGCCACTGATGCCTTTGACGACCTGCCTTTTTATTTTACTTCAAAGAGATGAGGGATGCTGTAACAATCGAAAGCTACAACCAGCACAGATGCTACTAATTAGGAAGAATATTAATGATATCGTGTTCTCACTAACAAAGAATTATCAATAG
Source organism: Hippodamia convergens (assembly GCA_038502775.1). Taxonomy (NCBI): domain Eukaryota; kingdom Metazoa; phylum Arthropoda; class Insecta; order Coleoptera; family Coccinellidae; genus Hippodamia; species Hippodamia convergens. The sequence goes on along the minus strand of JAVSIQ010000801.1, from coordinate 894,391 downwards.
TAGATTACCTGATTGTTTCAGAATTGGAAAAGGTATCACGTTGTTCAAAGAAAGGGATGATGAATTGGTACAGAATAACAAATCAATATCATTGGTGCCTGTCTTGTCCAAGGTTTTTGAAAGGTTGATCCTATATTTCATTTGGATTAATATTTTGAGCCTGATCGATGGTTGAGATCTATCTAATTCGGATTGAGAAAAAAAAAGAACTATTGGTGCAGTTCTCATATGGCCATAATCATAATTAATGGGCTTGGCGAAGTTCTTTGTGTGTTGCGCCCGCGCAAGAGTCTGCTCTGTAGACTTTAGATGAATGGGTGAACCAGTGACAGTTATAACCTATCAAATTCAAAGAGTGTATTCTACAAAAATAATTTGTCTTGTGAACGACTTGTTTTACTGTTTATTTTTAATTTTCATCAATTATCTGCCCAGATCTCTGCAGCTTTTTTTTACTTGGCTTCTGCTGAGGATGAGGTTGTCGTAGAACAATCCATGGCTTTTGACTGGTTCATCTCCAATGAATAGATTGCTTATCAACAACCGGTTATAGAGTTGGTGTTTTCCCCTTGAAAAGTTTATGAGCTGCATATTTTGGGAAGTACCAAATATTGTTTCGAAGAATGTTAATCGCTAATTTTTAATGAATGGATATACACCTATGGAGTGAAATCTGTTCTCCACAAAGTAGAATTTAATAATGTTAATCCAACATTGTATGTAAATCGTGTCTAGAAAAAATGTGACTTAACGAATATTTTGGAATGTGTCCGTGAATAGGTTACAATCTGTGATACAGAGATATTTATTGCAACGTGATTGATAAATTTATAACCTTGAAAATGAAGAATGATTAAATTTTTTTCCTCTGGATATAGGACCATTGAAAGTTTCATACTCTTCGATTTTTTACTTAGTCCCATTTACGGTTCAGCTTGCTGTGTTATTATTTTTTTAATGTTCAGAGAATCAAAAAAAAGAAATTTAATTTTCAATTTCAATTATTCATTTTCATAACATCAAATTCAGTACCATAATTTTCTAGATAAACTGCCAATTAAACTTTTGGTTTGTGTCTGACATAGGTAAACAGGTTTTATCATTTCTTTCAAATTTGGTGACATTTCTGTCATAACTGATACATGGAGCATGAATTGCTACAATGGGTGCTGATATGTTGTATTATGTTACTGTATAAGGAGTGTTAGTTCGATAATATATCATCCACATATTATGATATTTTCAGTTAAAATTTTTCCTACACGAACGAGGTCAGGGTTTTTTTTCTGCTGGGTTTTTTCACTTTCCTCATTTTATCATTCTACTGACCTGTATGGTTTTTCTTTGTAGCTGTTAAATATTGAACTACTCTGAACTCATCTCCATCCAAGCCTATGATTAAGTCTCCGCTCCAAGTGTACTCCACTGAAAGTATATCTCTATGGCCAGCTGATTAACTGCTAGCGTAATCAATTATTCAACTGACAGATTAACTCATGTTCATCAATTGAAATAATCATTCGTTCTCATTTATGCTTCAGTGTGATCGTGAATAGACCTCCTCTCTTGTGCTAATCGTGTAATTAAAATTTCAAAAAGTCACCTGTCCTAATACTTGCTTATTTACTTAATTTCTTGGTGTAAGTACTACTCAACCAAGGTATGAAAATTCTCAGAATTAATAATTGTTGCATTCCTATGTTATCTTTATGCTCTTGGGAAGCTATGAGAATATGTCAATGTCAACGTTTGATATCATGAAAATCTATGAAAATACTGGTGTTGTGAAAAATTGCACATAATTGGAGATGAGATTTGAACGACCGGAATTTATAATAGAAACAATCCTCGAAAAAATTCGTGTTCTACCAAATCTGAAAGAGAACGACCAAATCAGTTTTGTGAAATTTGCTACGGAAGTTCAAAATTTCAGTGCTACAGCAAGAAATCTCCACATGGAAATATATTTGAGCAATTCACAAGTGATAAGGGAATTACTGAATAAACTTCCAACACACTTGAATTACAATTCGGCAATATATGTGTCAGAACTGAATATTCGTGTGCCAACCTTGGACATTTTTGCATTGTGGATTCAGAATCAAGCCCGAATTTTAAGTATTTTTTTACAACCTGAATTAAATGACAGAAAACGTCAAGAAAATTTTAACCATAGAGAAACTAGAAATTTCAACCACCGAGAGATAAGAAATGTCAACCATCGACCTATGCAAGTGACACCAAAATGCCAAATTTGTTGTAAAAATCATGAGACTTCGAACTGTAAGGAAATTTTGGAAAGGTCTGTGGACAGTCGATGGGAACTCATTACGAATAAGAAGTTATGTTTCTCTTGTTTTGGACACCACCAAATTAAAATGGTGAATCAACAATTGTACGAAATTCCATCATCATAGTTTACATAAGGATGCCATCGACAATACAGAATGCAGTTTCTTCTGTTTTGAAAAATCTGAAGACCAAACAAAACGTGCATAAAACCACAAGATGGAACTCTTGAACACGAAGAATGAAGTGTTCACGAGGGACGATGTTATACAGCAGTTGAAGACTAAGCTGAAGGAATGCGATATGCATCTCAGTCTGTTCAGGACTGTGATAGAAGACAAACTGGTGCAGAATGGCGGCGATAGAACTTCTACAGAATCGATCAAACTGGAGGTTGTTTCACTTGAGCCATCTATAAAAGCCCTACAGGATACAATAGCGGGGAAAGATGAGTCTATTCTTCACTTCCAATCGCTTCTCAAAAAAGACAGGGACAATCATAGTTTGGCGTTAGCCAGAATGCAAGAGGAGCTCAGAACACTCAAGAACGCTGTGGCCGAAGAAAAACTGAAACGTCTAGAGATTGAAGCACAATACGGAGAGAAGACTCTCAGCAAAGCAGCTATTGAACAGCAGGTACACGCTATGAAACAGCACGTTGACGAGTTACAACCTCAGGTATCCACTTTGAAGTCCAAGCTTATGACCTGTCAAGAAGAAGCCGTCAATGGCACTTCCTTGCTGGAGACGAAAACGGATACAAGAGAAGAGATTCGCGATCTAAGACTACACCCTTTGAAAACGAAGAAGACAATATTCTCTGCAAGGAACGAGAAGAGTGACAATAGAATCAGAGTGAAGCTGCAAAAGAAGGTAGCAATACATGAGGAAGAGTTGGCATGGCAGAAAGGGGAGCTTGCTCCGAAGGTTGCCATAAACAAAACTCACTATACAAGACCACTCAAAATCGATTACCCTGTTATTATATGTGACGAAGATTCAACATGCAATTCTTGGCAAACGGGAAGAATTCTGCAGGTGTTTCCAGGAATTGACGGACAAATCGGATCAGCAGAAAATAGGACAAGAAGTTAAGAAGACCAGTAGTTAATGTTGCTGTCATCGGAGGGGAGGATGTTGTGAAAAATTGCACATATAATTTTAAATCCAGACACCGATGACAGCAATTCGAAATTTATTTCAAGTTAGTTTATGTCATAATTGTTTTAGAATAGAATATTTTGTCAGTTCACAAGTGAAAATATATTCAAGAGCCAGGGGCCATTTTTAATAGATTTTACTGACCCGTTCTTGACGACAGAACAACTGGTCTCTCGCTTTATTCAGATAAAATTATTTTTCATTTGAATTTCGATTGTATCCTGATACGATAATTTATTCTGATAGATTTTTTCCTTTAGGTTATTTAGGTTAGACGTATATTTACGCAGAGTTGAAGAATTGGATCTGGTAGGTGGTGTGCAATCAAGAAGATTGCTTTTTTGAAATTTCTCATGTTTCGAAATAATATTAAAATAATCATACAAAAAAATGACAATTGATAAAGGCGAGAGAAGATTCGCGGACCGGATAGTTTAATAAATAAAATGAATGAAGCTCAGTAAAGCTCCGAGCCATGCTGCTTCTGAGTAGGTAGGTAATATCAACTACCTGCAGTTGATTCCATTCCGCAAGATATGATATACGTATCCGAGCAGTGTCGAGTTGAGTTTATATCTACTGTTATTAGAAGTCAGCCGTAACCTCTGCTGCACGTTGTCACGGCGAAATTGCAATCTGGAGCATCGGCCGTGCAGTGCAACTAATGAAGTTCATCTCAACAAATTGAATGGGGTGAAGAAAATCCTGATCTATTTCGTTGATTAGTTTTCTTGACGCAATGAGTTCATTTTCAGCTTCCTAGCTCTTTAGGGCGAATCTTCGTTTCATTTTAATTTTTTTTTATTAGTTTCAATGAAATTTCTTAGAATTGTTCGAAACTGGGATCACATCATCTTAATGTGCCTTTCTGCATGGAAAAATATCAATAGATCGGAACTCATCACTGCCTTTTCGCAATTCTTGGATATTTAGTTTTATACATTGTTATAAAAAATATTCGATGAACTCTTTTAAAAATAGAAAATTGTTCATGTTCCTTAAAAAGATATGTTTAACCAAATTTCGTAATTTTTCAGACTGTTTTCAGACTTTTGACTAAAAATTTGTAGTGATTATTTCTGATATTTTAAATAACACGAATCCGTGACAAGGGCTCAAGTTTCTGGAAAGGAGGAGAAATTGGAGCGGATATTTCAGATCTCCAAAAGTCGAAAGCAAGAAAAGCCAAATTTTGGGGTCGACTGGAGCTATTTGCGAAAAGGAATGTCCTTCTATTTCTTCCCCTCCCCTCTGGATTCGCGCTTGATCCATGATAATTATTGCAGAGGAAATAATTACTGCAGTTGAGATATACACCACATTTCAGAATTAACCGAAAAAAAAAAAACTGAAATCAATCCTTAATAACTAAGTTTACGACAAATCAAATAAATTTCTGACGTGTTCTGACATCGATTTCACGAAGAAAATGAATGGATACGTTGACAGGGGTACTAGAGAATTGCGTTTTAAGCTATCTTCTGAACATAAATGATTTTTCGTTGTAAGAACGTTTCAAGTCCTGTCATTTCTGAACAGTTTGTGATTATTTTCAACTTACAGATCCGAATATAGATATTTTCACGAAGAAGACATTCAAGTTCAAATAGTACAATCCCTCATGAGCTTGGTTTCATCATTTTGTTGTGCTCTTTGATTCATTCACAAATGGAATAAAAAGAAATGAAATCAAGTTCATCAAACATTTTCCTGAGGACACCTAGCAAATTTCATAGGAACGACTATATCAAATTTAAGGAGAATATTGTCTGAACAAAATACACATACCGACTTAAAATTCGATCCATTCAAAATAATGATTTATTTAAAAATGCTATAACTTTCAAATGGGGAGGCTGATTTATTTGAATTTTTTAGCAACTTTTAGATAAAATACTGTAGTTTTAAGGTTATTATTCGGACATCTAAAAGTAATTTAGTACTCGCCGCATAAACAGGGGAGAAAAGAAAACAATTTTTTTCTCTACTTTTGACACACCCTGTAGGTTAATTCTGCTAGTAGATCTGCACACAATTAACTTTATCAATAAGACTGATTTGTTTCCAACATTTTGTTTTTTTATTTACCCCAATATCTTTGTTTGTGAAATGTGACGGTTTAAAGAACATGCAACATTTTAGAAATGTATATTGCTGGTTTTTTTGGGTTAGGGAACGTAGAAGAAATAAGAGAAACCAAGGCAACGTTTCGCAAATTTATTTTTGCATCATCAGGGCTCTGGAAAAAACATAGTCAGAAGATGAAAATGGTACGAAAATTCAAATAAATTTTAGAGATGGTCATAATTTAAATGACGGTAGAGAATAAACTACAAAATAAGTAGAGTGCTCTGTGACCAACTCACAATATGAAAACTGCATGAGCAGTTGCTCTGGTACAAGACGGTAGGTCTCAGCATTATGCTTCTAGAATATTTGGTGTTACAAGGAGTAGCGTCCAGAAAGCTGTACAACGTTTCAATGAAACTGGTTGTTTTTCGAAACGAAGAGGTTCTGGGCATCTGGCAGGCGATGTTCTACAAATGTTCGAGAAAGAAATACTACTGCTGTCGATGACTGGAGTAAGATTTTATTTTCTGACGAGTTAAGGTTTTGTTTTCGTTCTTCAGATGGCCGTGAAAGAATGTACCCAAGAAGACTCAATAATGGAGGAGGATCTGTAATGGTTTGGGGCGTCATCAGCATGGAAGCTCGTACTGATTTAGTCATTGTTGGCGGAGGAGCAATGACAGCTAACCGATATATTGGTGATATGCTAGATCCACATGTAATTCCATTTGCACCGTTTATAGGAAAGGAATTCATGTTTATGTACGACAACGCTCGACCACGAGGATTGTATCTCGATATTTGGAGGAAACATAAATTCAAAGGATGAACTGGTCATCTCGTAGCCCAGACCTCAATCCAATTGAGCACGTCTGGGACATGCTGGGCAGACGAGTTCGTAACCGAGTTCCTTCTCCAAGTAATTCAAATTTTTTGAGAGATGCTTTGGTTCAAGAATGGGATCGAATTGACCAGATGGAGATTCAACATCTAATAGAGGGTATGCCACGACGCATTGAGGTGGTTATTCGCGCTTATGGGGGAAATACCCGTTATTAATTTGTTATAATTATTAGTTTATTTGTTGTTTGATTTGTTCATAAAATTATGTATTACTCTGCAAACTGAAGAACAAAATTAAGAATGTTATATTGTCTTCAAACCGTCACATTTCCCAAACAAGGTAAGATATCGGGATAAATAAAAAAACAAAATGTTGGAAACAAATCAGTCTTTTTGATGAAGTTAATTGTGTGCAGATCTACTAGCAGAATTAACCTACAGGGTGTGTCAAAAGAAGAGGAAAAAATTGTTTTCTGTTCTAACCTGTATATGCGGCGATTACTGAATTACTTCTAGATGTCCGAATAATAACCTTAAAACTACGGTATTTCATCTTGAAGTTTCTGAAAAATTCAAATAAATCAGCCTCCCCATTTGAAAGTTATAGCATTTTCAAATAAATCATTATTTTGAATGGATCGAATTTAAAGTCGGTAAGTGTATTAATGATAGTCTGGGAAAAACTACAAACCATCAGGAAAATAAATTGATTTTTCATGTTAATAAATTCAGAAAAACTGAAAAAAATTTGATCTCGTTTCAACATAAGGACCCTTTTCGGGACAGAAACTGATTTAAGATCAATACTAGTAGAGACTGTACTTTCGAATGACAGACAAAATTTGAAGAAATGTGCTTATAGTAGGTAGTACCAGTATTTATAATCATTAAGAGATAAGAGAAAACATGAAATTACATAAATGTTAGATCTTCGTTTGCACATAATGTATAGAACTCACACAAAAATTCTGATAACGTAACCTGAAGATTATAGAAGAATTAAAGGAGTCAGCTTGTATTTTGTTGGATGAAAATAATGACCTCGCCAATTATTCGGTAGGAGTGGGTCGTATTTGGATTGAATTATTGAGTAGAGATCAGATCACAAGAAATTTGAAAATAAAATGAATCAATATCATCATAGTCAAAGATTATAGAGTTGCAAAGATAAGAAACGCCCTTTTATCTGTGGTACTAAAATCCGACTACGATTTTTGGCTAGTTTCTTACTTTTGACACCTAGATGGCGTTGAAAACATAATTCAGTACAGAAAATTTTAATAGGCGCGAAATTCGAATTATACTTCTCATAAATTTCCATCAAATGGAGTATTCATTATCGAGCTTTTGAAGAAACATCCTGATCGATAAAACAAAAGCAGGGCTCTGCGTTTTGATCAGGATGATATTTTCCATCTACACATTGCTTTGAATCAAATGAAATACGATCCTGGATTCTTTATATTCTCATTCGAAATGATTGTGCAATATCAACCACAATACAATAATTATAAAATTGAGAAAATTTGTTCACATATTAGAGAATCATAACTATTTCAAGAACTTATTCTTACAGTGACCTCTCGATAAGTCAAACACTTGTTCTGGACCCGATGCAAACATATCTTTTCCAGTGTATTTTCACCTCAATGAGTCTAGAGGGTCTAGTAGTTTAGTCGAACTGCTAGAAAGGTCGTCAAGAGAACCACCACCTCTATAAGTCGTTTTTTTGACCACCATTGCCTCTATGAGTGGAACTTTTTGATCTAATGAATGAGACCGAAGAAAATTCGGTCACCACACGTGATGAATATCATACGATTTCTCGCCCTCTAAGGACATGTTACCAGTGCTCAGACCTGCGTTTTTCATTGATGATGATTTCATGTTCACTTTGAGTTTTTCTCCCAATGAAGTGAAATGTCTCATTTGAATAACTCGAGTTTTTCGTGAGCAAAACAAATAATAAGTCGAACAGCTCTTTTGGTCCCTAGGCGTACGACTTAACGAGAGTCCACTGTATATTCATCACAGAATGTTTGAACAACAATGAAAGAAAAATATCAGATGTGAACAACAAGATCTGTAGGTCAGCCTAGTACGAGTTCTTTATGCGTTATCCAGAACAATATATTTTTCCCCCGAAACCTCTATATATTTGACCACACTGAAAATAAGGAGCAATGAACAAGACAATTACATGATACGAGTTTCAAAACTTACATTTCCATTCTCTTTGGTAATGAAAAGAATGCATATTCAAGATTATTCTTTCTTTTATTTCTGAAATTAATCACCATGCATTTCGAATGTCGGCCAGTTTTCAACACGAAATTTAAAACAGAAAAACACAAAAACCAAAATTACCAAAAGAGGTGCTACTCTTGTAGATTTCGAGTTATTTCAGTGAAAAATACGCGAGAAAATACAATCATCATTCAGCAAGAATATTTATTCAAGTTTTTCTTTCAGAATTGACATCAGCCTACTAATAATCTCTATATAATCTATGTCAAGTGGACTCTAATTAAATATTTTAACCATAACCCGATTACTTTTGAAGCAACAGATGTCGCTTACATCACTGTAGTCGCTTCGTTTCCCATCTTTATGCTCTATAATCTTTGATCATAGTAGTTAGTATCAATGAATAGTCACCACATAATGAAGAATGTCAATTTTCACGATTCAGAATAATTTTATGAATTCAAGAATATATCTGATGGAGGAGCTTGTGGTAAAGACTCCGAAACAAAATAAAGTGTAATAGTTCGAAGTTTTATTTCTTGTTATTGCTAGGCAACAATTTTTCACAACGGTTCCGTTCTGACGAATGAGTGAGCAGTTCAAACGTAGACACTTTCTTCTATTATTAAAAAAATTGTTTTATTTATATTTATCCAAAGAACTGAAGAGAAAACCCATCTCCATGTCTGCATAAAATTATTTCGTATTCGTCAACAGAAGAACTATAAAAATGAATTGACCCAAAAAGGACAAGTGATCTAAATAAAATATTTATATTAGTAGATAAAATTTCGCAATTCACATTCTTATGAGATCATATATAATCTTACGAGCTTAAGTGGAGCTCAGGTCCTTACCATAACTGCCTATCCCCCTTAAGGTGATGACTCAATGCAGAGTCATATTAAATCGGGGGTGAAAATTTGAGAGACCGTTAAATTTATTCACAGCATCCGAAACGTCGTTGAATACGACACCAATGACCCATTGGATGTCCGTGGAATGAAATAATTAAAAAAAATTCCTATGCCGTAAATTTTTTCGCCTCAATCTTCCTACAATAAGAAGCATCCGCGGCCGAATATGGCCTCCAATAAATCTGAGTCCCTTTTAATATTTCCGAGCTACCTATAATAACTCATTTGAGCAAGGAAGGCAATATTCGGGAATCTAATAATGATAACCCCATTTTGCCGAACGGGTGAGGGGAATCCTTTTCAATTTCATCCCTTACGAAATATGAAGGACAATAGATGAGGACCGGGTTGCGTATACACTGCGAAGATTATTGTTTTGAAATGACATTCCTAGATGGGGAATATATGAAATTCTCGAAATTTCATTAGAGGCTCAATTGAGCCCAATTGAATGGACCTGTTGCAAATTATTCCGAGAGAGATGGGCAGAAGTATCATTCTGAATAATCACATTAATCTTCTGATAGAACACATTTTTTCTAATCGAAACAACGTCATGCCCACAAAATATTCTTCTTCTAACTCTTATCCGTTGTCGTTGTTGAATGCCAAGGAGTGATTTTCATCTCAAATCGACTTAGATTTCAGAGAAACCAGGCCAAAAGAAGAATTCTCACATCGTTCATCCATGGGCGCCCGCAGAATTTTTTCTCAGGGGGGGCAAAAAAAAATCGTCGAAAAACGATAAGGCGCTTGCGACATCAGTATTCCATTTCTTTCTATTTCTTTTTTTATATTCATGCATGAGCGCCCGCAGAATTTGTTAAAAGTTTTCCACCTCAACATTTTTTTAACATCAACAATATAAGGCGATATGTATAAGATAAAACGGTAACTGTTTTCTAAACAAATCATGAAAGAATATTAACAGGAAAATGAAATATAAATAATATGAAGAAAGGAATGAAATAAATTGTATGATTGCTAATAACTACAAATACATCGACCAGTAATAATGAAATAAAAACAAATATACATATACGCTCGATAAAATGATATTCATAAAAACCATACATGAATAATAATGAAATATGAAATATAAATTAAATGAAACAAACCATAAATTCAAAACAAGAAACTCAGAGATTATTCGAAATAACACAAAATAAATATATAATCAAAATGAATTAATTATAAAAAAAAATAGAAAAGACATTACACACACAAAAATAATAATAATAATTCTGAAAATTTTTATTTTCACCGGAATCGTAATACCACGCATATTTTATTCTGAATTAAAAACCAGCCTCCTGTTAGTCTCAAGAAATTCAATAGGAAGTTAATTCCTATATTTTTCTTAGATTGTTTCTTCATCAGTACACGAGGGACGAGTTTGCATTGATGTATAAAGGTTTATTTTTTGGGTGTCTTATAGCGATCGTCATCGGCATTTGATCTCCTTTGGAAAAATTTTAGAATATCCATATTTTCTGAAGGTAATTTCATCATATTATAAAAATATATGAAATATATATAGAAACATAAGTAAAATGACTCTCAAGAAACAAGAAAAAAACAGTCTTCTGGGACTGCCGATATAAGTGAAATCTGAGCAACATGTAAACTGTATCGTCGAACTATTTGGTTATCATTTTTGAAGTAATTTTGGTTTACAAAGGAGTGTTTATGATCAGGGATCAAGGAAATTCAAATTGATAATTAATACTTCCTCATAAATCAAAAATTATTCGCAAATAATAGTCTTATGGGTCGACGCTCTACGATACAATTCACGTGTTACTTTGTTTTCATTTCTATCCGCAGACCCCAAAGGCTGCCACATTTCGAATTTTTTACAGTTCTTATCAATAATCTACTATTATAATAGTTGAAATATCACATTGAGAGACGCCGAACGAAAAAATCATCTATGTAAATAATCAAAGAAGTAACCCTCGATAACACAATTTGGAGTCAAAGACACTAAAAACGAAGAATACTCTCTGAATAGGATTGTTTCGAATTCGAATACATCTTTCTCTAGAATGAAAATACTAAAGAAAAGATTCTATATTTCCGCCTTCTCGGAAAAAAATATTCTGATTGGAGAATGGACAATAATTATTGAAATATGAGAGTAGTCCCACTAGTCGCATGAAGAATCCCCCATCAAAGAAGCCGCCTAAAAAAACCGGTAATAAAACGAACATCTGGTAGCGATTGAAGAGAATGCCGATAAGCATGGGGTAGTTTATGAATTTATTACTTCGTTTTAGGTAAACAAAAACATTAAATTCATCGTCTTCAAAAATTTCCATGATTTTTTTCACCCAAAAAGGGCTCGACACGCCTCAGGGAGTTATCAATTCGATAGAGGATTGAAATCTCAGGGGGGGCCACGGCCCCCCCTGGCCACCCCCTGCGGGCGCCCATGCGTTCATCCTGACAATTTGATAACGCCAAAAAAACAGCATACAATGAGGAATCGGCGCGATATTGTTGGGTTTCATCATTATGAGTTTCGATGTGTTTTTTGAAGCCCCATTGAAAGTATTGTGTCATATGGTCATATGATCGTGTAATGATTGCTATACTCCTTGAAAGAGTCCAGAATAAATTTCTGTTTCACTTGTAAATCCTGAAAACGTGGAATTATTAGAAGTTATATCTCCGCCTGTTTTGGATTCAAGAAGACTTATTTTCAATTTCAAGTTAGTCAATGGTGATGAGTATTCACCTGAATTTTGTACTCTTTTTGGCAGAAAGGACCAAGACATAAAAATATGTTCACTGTTTCTGGATCTGAGTTGAAATGCAGAAAAAATATATAAACGAGGGTGGAGTGAAAAGTTTCCGGCCCGACCAATAGATGGCTTCACTAGGTGTTCTTTTGAAGCGTCCTAAAGTTCCATTCCTACCGAGCTTGTGAGTAAAATTTCAGCCCATTAGCTGCGTTAGTTTGCGTTTGAGAGTAAATTGCGCGAGAGTATAATCCCCCCCCCCAATGTTGAATGAAGTTGGCAAATGTTCAAAGCAGTCGGAAGATTTTCAAAGGAGTTGGAAAAATTTCAAAGCAGTTGGGAAATTTTCAAATCTGTTGGAAAAATTTCGAAGCAGTTGGAAAACATTTCAAAGCAGTTGGCAAAATTTCAAACCAGTGGGAAAAAATTCCAAAGCAGTTGGAAAATGTTCAAAGCAGATGCGGTAAAATTTCAAAGTAGTTGGAATACATAATTCCGAGAGAGATATGAAATTCGAAGGAATCTGAATCAGAAAAAACAAGTTTGCAATCAGTACTTGACAATATATTTATAGCCGGCAATAAATGGTATTCAACCCAATATTTTTTCTATCAAGTATTGGGAGAGATGCGGCCCCAAGAAGTAGGTACCTAGTTGTAAATTTTTCAGTTACGTCGCATGGACTGTGTCATGAAAAAACCATCTGGTATCATAAATGGAATCATCTTTATGTACGCTTTTCGTACATTGTGTTAGAGTTTTGCGAATAAACAATATGTATAAATAAATTTGAATAATGAACCAAAAAAGATTCAAAGTGAAGTTTGAGTTATGTGATGCCTTATAATAATTCAAAAAAAAAAATTTTATGAACAGAAAATGCCTGAAGGACAACAAGTATGAGAGAAAATTATGAGTAGTAACCACAGAATACCCTAAGTCACAACAAAAATCGTTCGAAACACTAAATACATCCTCAATTCCAAACACTAATTGAAATAAACGCTGCAAAGAGATCGAAATCGCCAACTCAAATTAGCAAATTTTGTTTAAAATTGTTTCTTCAATATAACTGATTTAGGTCAAATTCGTTCCCCTGCTAAATTGGGAATCTGTTTTTTTTAAGGAATTTTCTTGATTCATGAGATACACTTTGACATACATTTTCTGTTTTATTCCCTAGTTATGTTGCTTTTCTTTATTTCATGGAATGTGTCAGCAGAAGTAAGGCTCATTTTTCATCAAACGAAATATATGTTCTGAAAATTTTGTTCCTTTTATTCTGTAAAATGGACCCATGTTACGTATGAGCAGTTTCAATATTATGAATCTCATCAAAGTATTCAGTAACTATCATTGATTTTTCATCTACCCAACATTCAATCATGTATATCTCTTCATTTTATGGAATCTGCTTTTTTCGTGAAAAATATTTTGTTTTATTATGATGCTTGAAATTTTGAGATACACCAAAGAATGAAACTGAACTAAATTAAAGAATGAAACAAAAAGTGTGTCTCACAGATTCAAACATACTTCAAGGTATTCCTCATTTTTTTTTTTTTTTTTTTTTTTTTTTTTTTTTTTTTTTTTTTCATAAAAAAAAAGATTCCATAAAATAAAGAAACTCACATTATTGAATATTGGGTATTTGGAAAATTAACGTTTATTTCTCATAACTTTGATTCCCAATATTTACTCCTTTCTCGTAATGAAAAGAATAGATTAAAAAAAAAAAAAAATTTCTCTGATGAAAATGAGCCTTGCCCTCGCTTTTAGATTTCATGAAATAAATAATTAAAGAAGGGCTACAAAACTGAAGAAACAAACAAGTAGTGTTTCTAAAAGTTTCAAGCAACATCAAGATACTCTTCATGAAAAAAAAAACTCCATAAAATCTACTTAATAAAATGTTCGGTAGATGGAAAAAAAGTTATTTACTCCCCACTCTGTTGAAATTCATCATTTTGAATTTTTTTTACCGAAACAAATATTATACCATAATATGTATAACGGTGTCCTGTTAATTCAATGTCCAGTTGGAAAATTTTCGATGGATTTACCCCCCCCCCAAAATTTGGCTTCGGCCCGTCCCTGCTTCATGGTACATGAACAATAAATCAGGTGTTATAATTTATCGAGGTTCTCAATCTACTTTAAATTTTTAAAATTTACTTCACAATCTTTTCTGATGCAGTACCAAGGCGATGTCTCAGTTGTCATTAGTATAAGCGTCCGTTTATCAAGCGTATAAAGTGACCAGCAATGCTCACGTGGATCTTGGGATGGTACTGATGCTCATTTTCATTTTTTCACTTATCACAAGTCGCAATCTTGATGTTTCCGATTTCTTCTGCCACCCCAACACCTCCAGCTATTTGCTGAACTCCAGGCGTCATAACACGCACGAATCTCTTCCTGATATACCCGTGCTGACCTGTTCAAACTAGAGAGCATCCTTGTTTTTACAGGACACTGCAGATATCAGGAGGGACCAACAAGGGGGAGCAGCAGAGCGAGTTTTGATTGAATTCTCTTATCTCAATTTATTGAATCCGGCAGAACCGCTGCTTCCTCCGACTCGTTGTTACGGAAACAACCTGGCGCGGTGTGTTGTTTCCTGTAGTAACCGAGGGTTTTCATCTCCGATTGAAATATCAGGCGAGTGTGCAATTATTTGAAGTTTTATCCTAGTTCCGCCTGGAATATTTTGCATGAAGGATAGCCGTTCCGAGCATAGGCGGATCTACGGACCAAGAGGATATTCAATTTGATATTTTTTTGGTCATTATCACGAAATCCATCGACAAACAATAAGCAGAATCTTAACGTTTTTAGGAGAAGCTACCATCAACAATACATAAATATTGTCACAGTTCAGAATTATCAGTTCTTCCTAAAGCGAACATATAATGTTGAACGGCTATAAGAAATCTCTCCCATATCCCATGCGATGTCTCACCCATAGGGTGAGAGACAGATTGCCAAAATCGGTAATTTGTTTTTTATTTTATTTTTGTAAAAATGAATATAACAAAAGTTCAATACCTGAAGGCAGTATTTATGATTTTATAACCACGTTTAGTTCAATATAGTGGATTAACGACACATCTTAAAAACGTGAGTCATCTCTCCCTGTTTTACCCTAGTGAAATAGATTTCACCAATGGTGTTTTCACGAAAACCCAGACAAAGACTCGTTTCAAACTTTTACCCATGTAGTCCAGAAATACCGGAAACGCCAAAATCAAGCACTTTGAGATACCTTGTAGAATTTAGTCAGATTTCGATGATTGTGTGCTACATCTCCTAAATTAAAAGAGATAGAAAAAAAACTCATCCACATATCATGTCTCGAGAAACAAAAATTTCTGAATATCGCAAGTCGCTTTGGTGCCTAGTTTCCCTGCTACAGGGTTGTTTTGGAATTCGGTCAATTTTCATAATTAGCTATACCTATAGTCCCAGAGCTGTATGACGTGATTTATTTTCACATGGCTGATTTTCATATATTATATTATTTCTGAAAGAGTATGATGTCAGACAGTATCTATCGGCCAAAACTGTTCTCAGACGCTTAAAAAAAAGGGATGAACTTATTTCCACATTTCTGATTTTGAAATACGTTATTGAGGAAACTATCAAATTATATTTCATAAGTAGGACAAATTGTATTGACTGAACATCTTCTGAACACCAAAACTATTGACTAAAATGCGTCAAATCCATTAAATGAAATTTGATAGTTACATCAATAACATATTTGAAAATCAGAGATGTGAAAATAAATTCATTAATTTTATTTAGATCTTCAAAGCGTCTGACAGAAGCTTCGGCCCATAAAAAGTGTCTGATCTTTATGATACTATTTTAGAAATAATATTCTTCACATATATGAAAATCAGCCATGTGGAAATGAATAACTTCATATAGAAGTGGAATCTTGGACTAATAAGTTCCTCGGTATAGTGGCTACGCTCTCGGAATAAAGACATATTTGGTGCAGTTTTCTCAGTACTTTTTACTGGTGCATTCGAAATGTCGGTGGTACCTCAAATTTAAGTGTGCTATGATACTCTTCAACAGACTTTTCTCAGACGATATCATGATGTAATTCCAAGCTTATTTCAACAAAATTTGAAAACAAAAAAATTTCGATCAAAAAAATAGAAGCAGTATTCACACTTTTTCAACTGAAGAGGTCGAAGAACTTGATATTTCACAGTTATAAGCCGTTAAAATGAAAATATCTGTTATAGTTATGACATTAACAGTGCTTTGCTCAATGAGGCGTTGGGACACAGTAAAAAGCTTGCTGTGGCCAGCAATTTATGTTTCTCGGAAAAATCAAACATTCCCATATTGAGAGAACATTCTGGTACCCTTCGGAAAAAAAAAGATGGTTGGATTAGAATTATGAATTAACTCTGGAGTAAATCAATTAATCTCCAAATTCCGGACAGAAATTTTTTCAACTCTGCACCTTAATCTCTGAGGTAGTACGTGAATTCTTACCACATCATTCATTTTCAGCTTGGATTATTGGGGAAATCGTACCTGAAACAATAACATAAAATTTATTAATATGTAGTTAATTCCTATTGATGTTTAGTATATTTATCAAAATCTGGCAGGATTTGTGCAACTGATGTAGTAATTGTCAAACTCGCTAGGCTTTCCTCAGTGGGTTTTCTTTTATCTAAATAAAAATGACATTATGTTTTTGGTAAAGATTACAATCAACGGATCATCTTGTGACAAATGATACAAGTAATGTCATCAAGTATTCAGTGAAGTAATCAACAATTTTTGTCATCAACCTGACTTTTGTTCTCAATTTTCATTTTCATGAAAATATTTGTTGTTGAGCTCAATTCACTAATTCTCCATATTTTGCGTATCATCATAAAATTGCCTCAAGCCTCAAGATAATTACACATTTTTTGTAGAATACCTATATCAGTCTATGAAATATTCATTTTCAAAACAGCAAAGTAATGCAGTGTTCAAAATATAGGATGCCCTCTTATTAATCTTTTTCATTTCTTCAGATCAGAACGTTGAAGATCAAACCATCATGATAGTAAAAATCGAAAGGTGCAATACAGAAACTGGAAAAACGAATATTTCATGTTTTAGGATAATTAGCAATAATTCTCACAACACTGGTGCTAAATGAATCATTTTGAGATGAAAGATATGAAAATGAATGCTTTTCATTATCAAGATATTCATTAAATTCAAAACTTGAAATCTGCTATTGTCCCCACTACTTAACTGCTTCATTGAGAATATCTTTGAAAAGAGCAGAAAAGTTCTTGATATTTTCAGGAATTTTTTCATCGACTACTTCTACCCTTAACAAGTAAAAAACAAAAAATTTCAATGAATTTCTTGATGATCATAGCTAATATTTACTTTTACTTTTTATATTTGTATAACTGGCCTGGTCCAGAAAGTAAATAGAACAAACGAGACAAGTAATCAAACAAGTGTTATTGATCCACATCGAAATACTCTGATGCTGGAATATGGACAAAATTACCTTTCGTCTCTCCCCTATCTAAGCTTCAGTAAACATCGGAACAAACCAATTTTCCAGCTATCGTTTGAAGTGGATGAGAACTTCATTTGATGGACTCTTATAGTTATAGCAACATATCCCTTCGATTCACTGCGTTATGAGCTATATTTTTTCGAGTATTCCCGGTTGTTTAATTTATGAATTAGTGAAGTCAAAAGAAAAACATTTTGCCTTCACTTCTTTTTTTATTCCGCTTCATTGAAAAGATATATATCTTTGGAAAATGTAATTCTCGATATCTCGTATCTCGTAGGTGATTGAATAAAAGGAAATGATTTCCGCAGTTCAGATTTTCGCTTATGTGCTGAATATTCCACGATGATAAAATTTTGTTAACACGTTGAGTTTTTTTTTTCATCATGAAACTAATGAAAGAACAAGTTGAAGATTCCCTCTATACGAAATGGAGAATGTGGCAGAAAGTTTAAAACCGAAACTGTTCTTCCGTGACCCAAGAGTAGCACTCTGAGAAATCAAGAATACTCCATCTCGAAGGATTTTAGAGGACGCTGAGAACCCGGAAAGAGGTGTGAAATAAAAAGGAGTTAAGTTCAGCTTAATTCGCATAGAATCTTGCGATAAAATTCGGAACTGTTCATTCGTGGAGAATAAATTGGGTTTAGAGCGGGAAATACGAGAACTACCTCCGCTTTGGCTGATATTTAAAGCGACGCTCTAATGCGTCCTCTAGCTGGAAATACATTTGATTTCCGAATAATCCGATGCTGGAAAATTCGTTACGCAGTATGCTCAGTCCGGTTTAAAGAATCGTTGCCTAGAGGTTCAAAAACGAAAAATATTTGTCTGATATTGTGGGAAATTTAACGATGTATATAAAAACTCTATAATTGGATTTTCGAACTCAGAAAATCATATGTTTTCATTCAAACTTTGAAGGAGCAAAATTATCCTCCGAATTAAGACTAAGTATCTTATTGACATAATGGCATTACCAGTTTAAATAACCGGAATCATATATTATCAAGAATGTTCAATTGTCATTTAGGAAGTAATGTATCATATTCCATTCCAATACAAAAATTATTCTCTGCTTCACATTAACCGAGTCTTGTATAAACTTCAAGACACAAGCTTCAAATTCATATTCATCGTATAATGGTTCTCAATTGTCCTTCATGTCAAATTTTCATTCCTCGAGTCAATTTTATCATGAGCCTACTTCAATGTTTATTTGGCTTCTTGGTTCAATACTTCGCCTTTTATTCGAAATAACATCAATATGTCGAAATTCCAATATTGTGTGAAAATTCTTTTTCAGGTATGGTAAAGAAAAGTCAACCTTACTTAATTTTATTTATAAAAACCTAAAACAATCATTCTATGGCCATTTACTCTGAAACAAGATGTCGTATAATTCACCAAATATTCAGGTGGTACTTAATAATCTAACTCTGATATTCCAAAATGGAACCTCGCAATCAAAGTTTATAATATACTTCGGTCAAAGCGAAATATAGCAAAGTCAGCGGTTCTGTCGGAGCAACCAACAAGGAAATAGTGCTTTCCATTACTTATCTGGCGAAACGAAGCCGCAACAAGCGTTAAACAGACTCTACCAAACTAATGGAGGACCTTCAACGGACAAACTTCCTGTGAGCGATCGAACTGTTTCATGAATCGTGCCATTAAATCACTCCCAGAATGTGGTTTGACTGATATACCCTATGAAGGCAGGAGTTCAAGTTTCTAACTGGACTTCATTTCAGGCTTAGTGTTGAATTGCATTCTGATTCTTATTTTAATCAATGAAATTCTGTTCCACAGATGAAAAAAGGGATAATATTTGAAAAGCGTAAAATTTTCTTGTTCAGTTCACCTACATGTCTCTACATGTGCATCTGTTTCAAAGAGGCTCAGATGGCTCTCATCATGACAGTTATATGCCACTCAGGCAGCTCAATTCAGTAAGAAAATCTCTCGCAATAAATTTCACGAAAATGCCCGACAATTGAACAGGTGAAAAGACGGGAACTAATCTACGACGATGGCCGAAATGCTGGAAAAAAACAGATTACATTGAACGATGGCCACGAAATCCTCAACCAATTCAATTTCTGTGAATTTATTAAAAATTTTCAAGGTTTGTTTTTTCTAGGTGTTCAGTACGCAACGCAGCGAATGAAATTTCATGAGTTGGAGGAAACCTGATATAGTCTGAATTCCTTATACCATGTTGAGTACCTCCACCAAATATGGATCCAGTTTGAAAGGACCAGATTAGTAGAAAAAATTGCGAGTGAGATTAAGATAGGGTGGGTTGATTACATGCTGAAAGGTGTATATACTACTAATCTGACAATTTGAGAGTGACGAAAAGATAGGAGAGGATTCCAAATTTGTAAAAAAAACCGTCGTCTAGGCATTTTCGAACGTGGCAAAATTCTCTTTCATTTTGAAGAAAATAGTTCTAGAAAAAGGAAAAACATATAATCTGACGATTTCTTCAAGGCGAAGTACCTAACAGAAATTCGTCTAGAAGGATCAACTCGTGCATCTCCATGAAGTTTAGGCAGGTATCGTAGACAATTTTCGGAATGTCTCGTAATTTTTGGTACCGCTGAATATTCATATTTCTTTTGTTATAAGATGTTTGGTTCGCGGTTAGAAAAGGATTTAATTCAATCAGAGCCTCGTAGCGATCTCCAAAAATCTGAAGTTACAAAAAATCGGGTTCAAGGTTTAAAACACCTTCACAATCATAGAGACAGAATTAATGAATTTTGAGTTTGAATATTGAAGTAATTCGGAAGGAAAACAGTGATCACATTTCGACTTTAGCGAATGAATATGATGTTGGGGTGATTCTTCTCTAAGAGACCCACACGGCAAAAGGAAAAAATCTTCGCAAAAGAGGACAATTGAGGTGTTTTGCATGACTATAGTTGTAGTTATCAAAGAAGACCTGTAAATGGTTCATATTCGGAAAAATCAAAACCAATGATTAAAATTCGTCAGATTAAGCGAATCCCATGAGGAAATCGTCTGATTCAGATACAGCACATCTACGACATGGAGATGAACCATATATGTAAGTATATGTATATTAATCTGACGCGCCCGAGTATATCAACATGCCATTTTTTTTGCAACTTCAAATCATAGCCGCTGGTCACTTCCAAATCTTCAGATTATTGAATGAAAGGTCAAACTAATATCCCCCTAGAAAATCTCGAGAAAATTCTATTCTTATTTTTCATTTTCAATCCTCATCTACGCCCAACAACACTAGTCAAATGATCAGATTAAGCTATATTCATCATTGGAAGTACGTAGGTCATTATGCTATCTCTCATCTGACGCGCTTGAGTAGGTCCATGTTATAGGTTTTTTACTTTTTTGAAAGCTCCCCCAACCCACGAAGAGGTATACATAAAACGACTTTTTTTTCTTTTATCGCCTGATCTTTGCAACCCAATAGGTCTCTATGAAGCTCGGGTTAATCCAAATTCAGCATCGTGGACTCCCCAACTATAACAATGATTCTTGAATATTTAGCGAATAGCACAATTTAGATACTATGAACCCTTTAAAGACTCCATTCCGCACTGAAAAGTAATTCCTAAAGATTCTAATTTCACTCAGTTATGACATAAAAATCGAAAAATGACAAAAAAATTCTTGTCGATGTCAAGAAAAAAATAATATGTCCTCTATAACCTAGACGGTGCTATGCAATTTTATTCGGTGAATTGATAGATGAATCTTGAAGTTTAGGCAGATATCGTAGAAATCATGTAATGCACTGTACATGACTTCACGAACTCTTCTGATATGTCCAAATTTATGTTATACAATCCTTCAAATCGAATGATATTTGATTACAGTTTTCTGAAACCTCGTGAAAGCATTCTCCATTCAAAATTTCAGATAAATCAGTGATTCCCTTCGAGAAATAAAGTAGTTTTAGTTACTATTCAATTTTGACAAACTGATTTCTTCACATTAGAATATGACACTCATTTATGCTACATATTTATGAGGGATTTCGTAATACTCTGGGTGTTCTCCAATCCTCATTAAAATGTTTTCTATCATATCCGGGCCATCCTGTATATGCCATCTAGGGGCATACCTTAATAAGTGATGGATTATATCGGAATATGTACTTCTTGTAATCTCGGCTAGACTAAATGGGATCAGACCATGTCCTTCTGGCCATAAAAGGAACACCCACGAAGTGTTGTTTTGAGTGGTAGACCCTATTACTGACAGATCTATCATGTTCATGGCGTGCCAGAGTAATCTCGACAAATCCAAAATGATACAAGAGGTACATTTCCTCCACTTCGAATGTCGTTGCACTAAGGGTGTACATAGAGTTGTGCGATTCTGTGCATGGAGGAAGGATCATAAACTTGGGGGAAAATCGACGCACTTTATTGCCTTGGCCGCCTTCGGTTAAGCTCTTCTCGGCTGTAAATCTACCACCAGCTGCGATTCTGATATCATGAATGGGATACCCAGCTTACGAACACTCTTCCAGCATTTTGCGAAAGAGAATATTCTGGCATACGGAATGATTAATATGGTTATTTCACGGGGAAAATTCTGAAACCTGATTCCTGTACAAAAACGATATTGGTTTGTGCTCTAGATTTGAGTACAGAATAATACCGATTATTTTTGAAACAACAAAAAAATTGTATGTGGAAACCCATTCTTAAAAGAAAAGAATATGGAAAAACTTAAAGAACAAATGAATTATGGGCGATCTGAGTTTCGGCAGGTGGTTCGAAGTGAGCTTCCAATGTGTTAAAAATGAGCCCCATTTCCATTCAATAAAGGTTCGACACACTCCCAGCAAATCAATCTCGTATTTGTCACGCAACCTAGTTGGAAGTGATTGTGCATTTATTTCTGTCACTCTTCAGGAGAAATCATTTCGATATTGTACAACATTAAAAACTCAAAACACTGAAATTTTGAGTTATGATCTAATAACTGTAGTTCTTCTGTCATACAGGGCGAAACAAAGCCCTGTTTCATACCCTTCATTTCTGAACACCCTGTGCTGAATTTCAAGCGGAAAATTTTATATCCGCTTGAAATTCAGCACAGGGTGTTTAGAAATAGAGGGTATAAAATGAGGTTTTGTTTCTATCTGTATAAGGGATAAACTACGGACATTTTTGCAAGTTAATTTCAGGTTCATATCACAAGACCCAATACTATATATGGTGAAACTTTCAACAAAATCGCAGCACTACAAAAAAGATACAGGGTGTTGAATTTGACAAAAATTTTGCCTGTCTGGAATTTATTGACAGGGAGTGTATATTTTATAAATTATGAAGTTGATGCACGCTTACTCGAATATAAACCCCGATCCCATTTTGACTTTTTGATATGAGGACTCATGAATCAGGTTCGTTATAATGAAATCATAGAAATGAAAGAAAAATTTCAAGTATCTAAAAATTTCAGGAATACCAATGATTTCATGATATATCCAGTTTACGGTAGAATTTTCAGACTTTTTATCATTGTTCGATCAAATGAAACCACTAAAATGCCGAAATAGTCAAAACCACAAGAAAAAACTTCATCTTATCTGTAACATAAATAAATTCAGAGATGCATTGGTGTATCTTCAACTTTGTTCAGAGAACCCCTAAACTGAGTCACTCATTCTTTTTCCCATACCACACCTGGGGTTTCCCCATTCTTGTTTCTCCTTTACTTGAGTTCTTCCGGCTGGAAATGTAGATTTTCAACTTTATATTTCGTTACATATCATGGTAAGTGCGAAAGTTTAGAATGCTCTGGTTTACTATCAAGACGAGAAGGCTAGAGGGATAAATTATGTGAAATGTTTCGGGACTTCAACTTCCGTTAATATTTCGTGAAACCTGCAGCTATTTCAGTTTTAGTTTACCGGAAGGAAATTGCAGGAGTAGTTGGGACGGTATATTTTATACCTGGAGATTATGAGAAAATTAATATTCCCAGATCTTTCTCTGTGATAAGTGTAGTTGGCAGCGTTTAGGAGAATTAAACTTTTTTGATAGTTTTTTTACTTACTTTGGGCGGAGCTTCACGTGACGAGATCGATTATAAACTTCATTTCCTTTATTATTTGAAATGCTTCAGCTTACTACAGCTTTCTCATTATTCCTCACAGGATTTTTCCTGATCATGAAGCCATTACAATTCAAGTTACAATCGATATTTTTTGTAATGAACTCTCTCTTCATTCTTCATTCGTTAATGAATTGGAAGACAGTCGATGTCTGATAATTGACAGTAGTCATGATAAATAATTTGATATGAATAATAAATAATTTTACAAGGCAGGTAGCATACTCTGCAAAAAGTTGCAAAATGTGCTCAATGAAATTTTCGATCGCATGAGTGTTGAAATAGCTTTCTGTAACAAATATTAGACAAAGTTAATTCCATTTCTCGAAATTCGTTGTGTATCTTGGCAGTTCGTGTGACCTACGAAATCTGAATTGATTTGATCGGAAAACTGATAGTATTAGATTTAATATTGACAATCACAAAATTAAATGCATAACAGAAAACAATGCTGTAATGAGTTCATTGCTGCACTGCTTTCAGTACTGTGAAATAGTATATTCTAAAACAAGTTGCAGAATAAGCTTATATCCCAACACGAATGCGAAATTCGAAAACGAGCGACGAAGGAGCGAGTTTTCGATAGCATGAGTGTTGGAATTGCCTTCTGCAACGAGTATTAGACGGTATTTTCTCTATTTCAGTCAATTTTCGTAAAATACTCTTGAAATTCAAATGAAAATTCAGATTAGTGACTTTTGTTTTGTATCTTGGCAGTTGGTGTGACATACGAAATTTGACAGATCACGGAATTTGAATTGATTTGATTCGAAACTTGATTCGATCGAAGGCAAGTACTGACAACCATAAAACGAAAAATATAACTGAAAACAATGCTGTAATGAGTTTCATTATAGCACTACTTTTAGTGAACTCATTACGATACTGAAATAGAGAAAAGTCATTATGATACTGAAAAAGAAATAAATTTAATGATTCAATGTCGGACAGAAGAAATTACAATTTTTCCACTGGTAGGCTGTTGAAAATTATACTAGCGTTGCTAAAGAAACCTTTGAAGTGAACAAATATCTATCAATTTAATTTCGTTATTTTTAATTTAGAAACTGCTAACTTGGAATTGAAGCGAGTACGAAGTACGTTCTACTCAATAATCCAATAATATTGTAGACATTTCAAAATATTTCAAAACTTACTTCTTTTCTGAAACAAAATGAGAATGGTTACACTGCCAAGAAATAATAAAGAATTTCTTAAATAACGCACATGATGAAGTTCATGCAATGGCTAATGTTCTCGTTGCATTTGGTATTGCAGTTATTAAGTGTGAAACTCAAGCAAACAAAGAATGAAGAAAATGAGAGATTTGAAGATACTGGAGAATAAACATGTTCAATTTTACTCAATAGCTATCTCAGTTTATATTGATCGTATAAAATACGTTTGGATATGCAAATGTGTAGTATTCTTGAAATGGATTCAAAATTCGATTCTAAGAAATGCATGAAGGCATCGTTGGCACGAAATCGTCATGAAACATCACTAAAAAGATATCTGTGAACGGTCGTTTTTTCAACGGTACAACCCATACTTTATTCTCCGGGTCAGAAGAGCTCTTTCTTCTCATAATGAGGTTGAGGTTCTTTTCGGCAGTTTCTCAAATGGAGAGGTTTTTGCGTTTCGATCGGAGGCAGCTGCACAACGCCACTCCAGAATAATGTCTTATTGTGGTTTGTCTGTGTTCTCAATATTTTACTGAAATGACAATACAAGGATATTATCGACGAGAAGACCTTGTACATCAATAATTACGCATTATGATGCTGAGTTTGAATACATGATAATGTATTTCAATCTTTTGTAGAATTCACTGTCTATGATGTTGTTGTAGGAATTGAATGACAACTCATGTAGAAAAACACCCGATTCTCGATATTCAGTAAGTAAACTATTGCATTGAGTTGAAAATAACAAAAAAATCGTGTGATTTCACTAGAAATTTGATTATTAATGTTTGTTGTTATCTTTGTAGACGCCCTGAAGAAGGATTAAAATAAATCTGAAAGCTTGACAAAAAAAACAAGAGTTTCACTGTGTGTCAACAAGGCCGATTCCCTTAAAACCAGATCTATATATATATATATATATATATATATATATATATATATATATATATATCTATATATTTGAAATTAGAAGAAGGACTCCTACCAATCAGAAATATAAAATTCAGAGTGTAACATTTAAAGAACGAAACATCACAAAATATTCCTACGTCTACGATGCCTTCATATTTTTCCCAGTACTGAATTCTGAATGCCTATGAATAATATTACAAGTTTGCAGATTTAAACGTTTTTGTACGACTTTGTTCGACCAATATTAACTGAGATAACCATTGAGTAAATATAAACAATCACCCTGTACACGGCTCTTTATGTAGAAGCAGCAATGGATAGCAGTGAAAAATGTATAAATCAGGTTTTAGCTAAAAATCAATTATATGAGGTACCTGAAACAGTGGTCAATTTTCTTCAACTTCAGAATGAAGAATTTCTTAAATAACGCACATGATGAAGTTCATGCAATGGCTAATGTTCTCGTTGCATTTGGTATTGCAGTTATTAAGTGTGAAACTCAAGCAAACAAAGAATGAAGAAAATGAGAGATTTGAAGATACTGGAGAATAAACATGTTCAATTTTACTCAATAGCTATCTCAGTTTATATTGATCGTATAAAATACGTTTGGATATGCAAATGTGTAGTATTCTTGAAATGGATTCAAAATTCGATTCTAAGAAATGCATGAAGGCATCGTTGGCACGAAATCGTCATGAAACATCACTAAAAAGATATCTGTGAACGGTCGTTTTTTCAACGGTACAACCCATACTTTATTCTCCGGGTCAGAAGAGCTCTTTCTTCTCATAATGAGGTTGAGGTTCTTTTCGGCAGTTTCTCAAATGGAGAGGTTTTTGCGTTTCGATCGGAGGCAGCTGCACAACGCCACTCCAGAATAATGTCTTATTGTGGTTTGTCTGTGTTCTCAATATTTTACTGAAATGACAATACAAGGATATTATCGACGAGAAGACCTTGTACATCAATAATTACGCATTATGATGCTGAGTTTGAATACATGATAATGTATTTCAATCTTTTGTAGAATTCACTGTCTATGATGTTGTAGGAATTGAATGACAACTCATGTAGAAAAACACCCGATTCTCGATATTCAGTAAGTAAACTATTGCATTGAGTTGAAAATAACAAAAAAAACGTGTGATTTCACTAGAAATTTGATTATTAATGTTTGTTGTTATCTTTGTAGACGCCCTGAAGAAGGATTAAAATAAATCTGAAAGCTTGACAAAAAAAACAAAAGTTTCACTGTGTGTCAACAAGGCCGATTCCCTTAAAACCAGATCTATATATATATATATATATATATATATATATATATATATATCTGGATAAGATATATATATATCTATATATTTGAAATTAGAAGAAGGACTCCTACCAATCAGAAATATAAAATTCAGAGTGTAACATTTAAAGAACGAAACATCACAAAATATTCCTACGTCTACGATGCCTTCATATTTTTCCCAGTACTGAATTCTGAATGCCTATGAATAATATTACAAGTTTGCAGATTTAAACGTTTTTGTACGACTTTGTTCGACCAATATAAACTGAGATAACCATTGAGTAAATATAAACAATCACCCTGTACACGGCTCTTTATGTAGAAGCAGCAACGGATAGCAGTGAAAAATGTATAAATCAGGTTTTAGCTAAAAATCAATTATATGAGGTACCTGAAACAGTGGTCAATTTTCTTCAACTTCAGAATGCTTCATCATATACAGGTCGTTTATATCGAAGATCGCCTCCTCCACTGTAAGTTGAATCTGAGGTAGACTTGATGACACTAAAGTAACAAGGCGGATGGAAGTCATCAACGGTGGCTTCACAATATGCTGAAGAATCGGTAGCACGCAGGACAGAAATAGCTTATGAAATTTTGTATAATAAAATATTTTTCCCAGTCACAGAAAAAAAATCCTAATATCAGGCCAATGGATCAATGGGTATATACTGAAAGATATATTAAGGCCTATTGTATTTTATTGGTGATTCAATGATTTTCTAGGAAAAAGTTGTAAGATTTGTATGTCTACCGGAAAACAACAATAAATGTATTAGTATTATCATTATTATTATATATAGACTCTTAGGTAATAACAATCAGATATGTAATAGCAAATTAGAATCAACAAATATGTTGGACGCCGCTCCCAGATATAGGTATCTGAAATTTTCGAGATAGAAACATTGAGAATTAATGTCGGCAAAATGTGAAACGTATGGAAAGCTCAAGGAACAGTCACGATGAAAAATTTTTGATCGATGATCCTCATTACATGTCATTGGTTATAACACTGTCAAATATTGAGAATAAATTATTTGAAAAAAGTAGGTAATCAGAATATGAAATTGAGACTTTTTAACCTGTTTCGTTTATGCTCAGTCTGAGAACGTTATAAAATGGAGGAAAGAAGCTCATTCATCAGAGTTATCGGGAAATGAGGCGCGAAGACTCATAACAATCAATTTTTTCACTATCAATTTCCTCCAATTCATCTTACTCTGTTCCTCGCTAACAAATTCCTCGGAGGCATCCTGATAATAGAACTGTCACTCTTGTAGACTCGACGAAAATCCTTTCCCATTCGTAACCCTCATCCCGTATAACGCTGAAGGAGAACGCGGAAAATCCATTGGCGGAAAAGCGGGAAAGCTGCAACGATCAAGCCCATCATCTTACGGAATCTAAATCAGCGATATGGGAAGTTTTATATCCGGGCCATAAAATTCTTCACATCTGAATTCGAACCGTTTTTTATTCGAATAAATATAAGAACTTCGGGAACCCTTCGGGTATATTTCCATCCCCCAGCTTCGATATTTTTAGGTTATCTTGGCCAACTTGTATCAAGATTATTGTTTTCAATAAAAATAAAGAAGTTGGAGAGATGTGAACGATTTCTGCCATCTGGGGAAATTTTTTATCAGTTATGAGAATTTTTCGCACCTTCCACTTCCATTTGTCAATGACATGAGTATATGGAATTTATTTTTTTTTTCATGTGGTAGGTATAACGAACCGAAGAAGGTTTGAGATTCACAAGTTATTCACAATTTTAGAAAATAACTGGGATGTGGAGCTGAAATTACAACCGACAAAATTCTTGGTTCATCATACAGGATGACTCTATGATCTGTACACATATTCGAAAAAAAAAAGATTCTTTTGGTGAAATGAAATACATTTTGTCCGTAACAATTCAGTTGAAAAGATACAGGCGGCTCTTCAAAATCCATAAATCCATGAGGAAATAATACAGTTATTTATAATACAAGTGCAGAGGGCAATGATGTTCTCACACGAGTTATAAATTCAAGAAAGATTCACGAAGATGAGAGTTTTATGTGAATCATTGAATTTTTATTGGTATATATAAACTAGTCCGCCATGAATTTGACAACTGGCTTATTGGTCATGGCCTATAGGAGGGTTTTCCAATTGACACTTTGCCTACAACTGCAGTAGGCATCTTCAGGCAAAGTATTCTTGGTCTGAAGTTGTAACTCGACCGCTGAAGATCCGAAAGTGATGCTGAATGGGAACCGTTGGCTCAACTCATACCCTGACTAAGGGCAGGAGGAGGTAGTGCTTATACTCGCGCGATGTTGATTGGTCCATCGCTTCCACTTCGTATTGGCTTGCTTTTGATCTCTTCCAATACCGGCAACCATGCGCTATGTACCAAGGGAGTTTTTTTCCTTGTTCATGTTTTATAATGTTTATATAATCCAATGGCTTTTATATTGATCCTAGGAAAGAAACTATCAATGTTCGAAATATCGTTCGCCTCTGAGAAAACAATATTGTGTCCATCTGTTAGAGCATGTTCCGCTAGAGCGAATTTCTCTGTCTGATTGCCTCGACAGCATCGTTCATGATCCTTTATTCTCGTATTGATACTCCGTTTCGTTGTACCAATGTAGACTTTCCCGCAGTCACAAGGGTTTCTGTGAACACCGGGTTGAGAGAGTGGATCTTTGGTAGTTCTGATCATTTCACCAACTTTTTGAGTTGTCTCATAGACGGTCTCGTGTGCCTCTCCAGTATTCTACCAATTCTATCAGTGACCTTAGCGATATATGGTGAGATAACTCCTTCATTAGGGCTGAGTTGTGACATATGAAACATATAAACGAAAGAACAACATGAACAGAAGAGAAGAAACTCCTTTGGTACATAGCCCAGGGTTGCCGGTATTGGAGAAGACCAAAATCAACCAAATACGAAGTGGGAGCGATAGGCCAATCAACATCGAGCGCGTGAACCCACCATCTTTTTCCGCAAAGGATCAGGGTTAAGTTGGGCGAACGGATCGAATCCAGCATCACTTTCAGAAATGGCAGCGGTGGAATTAAAACCTCAGACCAAGAGGTGAAATAATTCCTAATAAACCAGAGCCAATAAGCCCAAAAGACTCTCCCAATTTCAGTACAGGGTATCCCAAGTTGCTCGATTTTGACTGTTTTAGGTACTTCTGGACTAGATAGGTAAAAACTTCGTAAGGTGTCCTGGGCTCGATTCTCGTGAAAAGATCATTAGTGAAAACCGTTTCACGACATTTTCATTTTTTTTTCTATTTCAAAAATGTGCCGTAACTTTTTCATTGACGAAAATATCTGAAAACGATTTAAACTTTCCAGAAGCGCTTTTCGACTAGAAATGAAAAAATATATTAAATTTTTTTTTCGTGGAAGAAAACCATTTTCTTATGTTAGATACGAACGCATCTTATATCATACAAAAATAAAAAAAATGTTTTTTACCCAGTGAAAAAGTGCTTGTTGTTTTTATCTTTTTCAGATATATTAGAAAATGAAAAATTATTGCACATCTTCTGAATCGAAAATATTTCAAAATGTTGATATATATTCAAAACAAATGAAGATATCGTGAAACGTTTTTCACTATTGGTGTTTTCACGAAAATCGAGACTAGGACTCCTTTCAAAATTTTTACCTATTTTGTCTAGAAGTACCAGAAACAGCCAAAATCAAGCAATTTGGGATACCCTGTAAAGCTGGTAGTGAAAGCCTGAAACGTAAGATCTAATGCTTGATAAAACTTTGGAGGCATGTTTCTGAGGTTCGCAAGGTTCATTATTGAAGTTGGCTTTGTTGGTTTTTCTAGGCTGAAACGGAAAATAATGACAGAGAAAAATTTTTTCTTTCTTTGGGCCTCAGAAATCTATATTGTCTATGGACAAAGTTGGTGATTTCTGAATTTTTTAAACGAAAGAGGAAAGGGAAAATTAATGACACATAACGGTCGTCATTTTTAGAGAAACTGATATTACCATCAACTGTATTCCTCTGCCTTTTTTGTTAGAGGCAGAAATTAAATTAAATGATTTGTAACTTTTATTTCATTGTGCTAGGATGTTGGAATTAAAACAATACACGAACACTATTTTCAAAGCAATCCAATAGCATACTTTGATCTTCCCGGGAGGTTTCCTTGCTGAACTATAACATTTAGTTTTGTTTTTCCTTACGGAAATAATAGTTCGAGAAGAACTCTCCTAATTCCCCTTTCAAAAATACAACATACATAGTCACATAGTGAAATTCAGGTCAGCCTGTATGTATTGAGTAGAGCGAAGTACAGAAAAATGTGTCCTCTTCACATGGTATATTTATTATTTTGCGGTTTAATAGTTGAATCAATTGTACATGGTCTGATCTCTTCCAGAAGAACTGTCACTTCTGACAGTTATTAGAAATCGATGTCCTCATTGCTATCATTTGCAAAAATGTTGTATGTTCATAGTACATGAGAATTGCACCAAGTGTTAAATTTCGAAACAATAAAAATTACACCATACCGAGAGATATATTGTTCTGCGTTCCAGCCTACTTTACAATAAATTTCTTATAGAAACTATCTCATATCTGACGGAAACTGAGGACAAAAATGGCGATTGCTTTTAAGTGATTGCGAACTTTTTTTTCCACAATTATATGCTTCTGCTCAGCAAGGAAACCTCTAGGGAAAAAACATAGTCCGCTACTGGAGTGCTTTGAAAAATCACAAATAGAAAATGTTCACTGTCAATGTTTAAATCGCCCAAATTTAAATCGTAGCCCTAAACTCGAAAACCAAAGAAGGAAGAGAAATGTAGTTGAAGTCATTATCAGTTTCTTCAAACAAGACTATCGTTATGTATTTTTATCTATTACTTTCACACGAACCAACGCAAGACAAGTTAAACTATTATTTTGAGTATTTAACGAAGTATATCAAAGTCCAAATTGGTTAAGGCCACCGGAGGTTCAACAATTCGTGTAGCTAAACATAGCTCCATCGATAAAATCTCTAATTCCGAAATCAGGTTGCGTGCCAAACGGCATTAACAGACATCCTAACACAAATTACAAAGCAGAGTATTAATACGTCAATGCGTCCTTGTCGGCAATTTGTTTCTGAGGGTGGTGCACCGCCAGACACAAAGCAACACGCTTTCGGTGATGTCGTCCTGCTGAACACAGGAATCTGAATGTTCCGACTGGTAGGAAACAATTGTTCGCGATCGTTAGACAGGAATGCAACATAAAGTATTCGGTAAAATTTATCTTGGCGATAATACATGACGGATACAAAATCAGAGATTTCCTTCTCTCCTGACAATGATTCATTTTTAACTGTCCAATTTATGACAACAGTTATGACACATTAATTTCAATAAACTTTTAATAAATTGAAGAAAAAAGTCGCACTAATTCTAACCACAGCCATCTACAACTCGAAGCCGTGAACAAAATGTGGCAACGCCGTGAATGAAGGATCCGGAAGGCCGACTGAGACTTCGGACGGCCCCAGTAAATTCGTTATAATAGGAGCGCGACTAGTCGAATAGTCGATATAGAAAATTTTGAATTCAATCACAAACCTAGAAGTAACAATACTAAATCCTACTTGGTCAATGAATTGGTTTGATTTATCATTTTTATTATAACTGGTGGATATCAATTGAACTAAATTATTTGATCTGTATAAAAGCACAAGATTGATTGAAAATGATCAATTGTGACATGTCCGGGTTTATTTTTAGTCTACATGTATTAAACCAGTCCACTGTCCTGTCAACAAACTGCTGTAATCTATTCATGGTCTTCATCAAAGTATTCATTGTGGGCAATCAAAGCAGTGTCATCAGCAATCTGTAGCATGTATAGGTTGTTATTAAAGTGTGTATTGTCTTCGCTAAACATATCGTAGCAGTAAACTTTGCTGAGCAGAGTCGCCCAGGGAGATTCTTGTGGAACTCCTTGTTCGTTGAAGATAGTCGATGATAGATGAGAGTTGATGCGAATTTGCATGGCGCGATCCATTAGTTAGTTTCTTAGCAGCAGAACTAGATATTTGGGACAGCCTAATTTTTTTAATTTATATAGTAACCCTTTATGCCAGATACTGTCGAAAGCCTAGCTGATGTCGCAATTCGATTTCCCATAAGTTTATTGGGTAGGACGTTAGATGTTCGGATTGTTACTGGGTGAATGCTGGAGTATTTTTCTTTAAAACCAAATTGATAATCAGAGATTTTATGGCGAATTTAATGTTTGCAATAGGCTTCTTATTATTTGCTCAAACTGTTTTCCTAATACAGATATAATTATGAAAAAGTTGGTGGTCTGTATAAGGTTTTGGTATGGTGATAATTATACCGTGTTTCCAATCAGGAGGAAAGTAGTGGTGACTGATGCAGTACTCGTATGTTTGAATAAGATATTCATGAACTGCCTCGCTTAGTTTGCGCAGCAGATCTTTAGTAATATTGTCGTATCCAGGTGTTGTACATTTTTCTTTATAAAGCATTACGAAGTAAAGGTCCTCTTCAATGCGAATATTGAGCATTGTTTCTTTTCCCCGAAAATAACTGTTGTATCAATTGAATCGTGTTTTTATTGCCAAATTGGGGAGAACTATTCTCTTTGAGAGTATCTGTAAAATGAGTAGCGAAAATTTCAGCTCTTTCTTGATCTGAGGAGAATGTATTATTGTTCATGCTGATAGGTTGTCCAGCAGATGATATTTTGTAGCTTATTAATTTTCCGATTTGCTGCCAGTAATTTTTGCCTGTGCATCCGGTATTGGCAAGCTTATTGGTCGTGATCTATTATGACATCTTCAGATTATTCTAGGTGTATGATTATAACTCAAACGCTGAATTTCTGACACTGACTAGTTAGGAAGGGGGCGTCATCAGCAGCACGGTTTATGGCGGAAGGAGGTATTGAGTTTCTAGACGTCTTAGTAAAAAGATAGCCTTATGGGAAACAAGGACACAGAGTTTATAGAAAACTAACCCACACTGATAGATATCTACATCACAATCATCACCCCTAACAGAAACTTGGATTTATCAGAACACTCGTAGAGCTAGACGATTGCGAACCGGAATTTCTGGAGGATGAACATTCACAGCATGCATTCGTCGCCAATGGCTGAAATGCCAAAGAAAATCAGGGGGCAATATAACAAAAACAAAGTCGACCCACTTTCACAAGCTGGTATTCGCAGGATACCTCGTGCTCTAACAGATGGACACAACAGATTTCTCAACTGGGGAGATTATTTCCAATATCGAAAGTTACTCTGACAGGCTGAGGAAAGAAGCCATTCAAATTCAAAAACACAAAAATAACATGAACAGAAATGAAGGGAACCCTTTCTTGCTTAGCGCCTATTTAGAAAAAACAAAGATCAAGGCAATGATTACAAAAATTAAGAACTCCTTCAAGTGAACAAACTGGATGAAAGATACTCACTTCCGTGATGATCTAGAGGAAGTTCTGCCAGATAAAGATGACTACGCCTATGTAAACATCACTATCGACCCAGCAATTTCAGGCAATGAGGTTACTGTTATCAAAGTTCTTTGTGTGACAATCTCTTTCAGGACCACCACGTATTACCGAACGTCACACACCGTCCTTTCCATTTGAATTCCTCTGGCGAAAATTCCCTTTTCCAGACTTTATCGGCGCCCTGCTCAAATTTTATATTACAGGGTTTTCACCGGAAAATTGCTGTTTACACGTTCGTCGGATCAGAGTCCAAAGAGTTGATTGAGTTTGCATATGTCGAAATAGTAATTAAAAGACAAACAGAACTCGATCAATTTTTCAGGAGCGTATTCATCATCAGTACAAATATTTCTGATATTTTCGGAAAGCAAAGCTCCATTGTTATTTGAAATGCCGTATTATTTTCATTTCACAGAGATTCGAAAATCGCGATGATTGAAAACAGCAACGCAAGCGATGGGTATTCAATTATCTCCGTATTCAAAATTGAATGTAACTATTTTATGAAGTGTAAGTCCATTGATCGTGAAAATACGTAATGAAATTATGAAGTATGCAGAAGCATAAAAATAACAAACTGATTGATGATACAGAATCGAGATTGAAAGCCACGTGGAAATTCATCAAGTTTTTGGATAAACTTTATGTGACGAAATTCGGTTGATGAAGAGGCGAATAAGAATGAAATTTGAGCTGCAACGTCATTCAAGCTTGGTGTTGCACCTACTCTCCTTCGGTGGCAGCTTCTCTTCTT
Source organism: Hippodamia convergens (assembly GCA_038502775.1). Lineage (NCBI taxonomy): Eukaryota > Metazoa > Arthropoda > Insecta > Coleoptera > Coccinellidae > Hippodamia > Hippodamia convergens. The sequence goes on along the minus strand of JAVSIQ010000801.1, from coordinate 858,758 downwards.
GGGAGTCGTAGTGTCATGGCTGATCTTGGTGACTTATCCATTAGGGGTAAGTAGTGTAGGTACACTGGGAAGGGAATGCCCGCAGGGCGATGTCTTATCACCTCTACAGTGAGACGTTATCTTAGATGGACTCCTGGCTGAGTTGGCATGATCCGGATATACTGCTGTGGCCTATTCAGATGACCTTGTCCCAATGAAAAGAGGTAGGATAATGATCGACGAATTCTGGCATGGTTCTGTTTGCTAGGAGAGAGGTGACCGGCAACCTCAAACTCCCAAATTTGTTCGGGGGTAGTTTCTTGTCTTATGCTGAAGGTTTTAATTGTCCACTTCAATAAAATAAATCTGCGGCTGAGGCTCATCGAATGCTTTCAAATACTTATAGTAAGGCTGCTATTACTGAAAGATTTGTTTTGAAGCTCCAAGAATGTGGATTTCAACGTAGAAGACAACCAAACTTCTCTAAGATGCAGAATTGGAGTCATGACAAGTTCAAGATAATAACAGGCAACCGTTATCGAACTCAAATAATTCTTTCAAGCCAAGCATTGAGAAACAACAGGCCACAATACATGATGAAGTTATTTCACACAATGCTGGGAAAGTGTTCAAGACATGCTTGAAAACTTTGAAATGATCCTACCCCACCGGCTGTATTCTCAGACTTATGATAAAGTAAAAAATTGGTTCGATTCGAAAGATGAACAGTTTTTTCAACGAAAGATTTGTATGCTGCCAAAAACATGAGAGGAAATAGTGGTCTATGTTCTGAATCACAAATGTGAAATCAGATTTCACAATGAATAGTTCGGCTGAGTTGACTCAAAATCGCATGTTATTCAATGGTGATACTATGATGGCGAGGCCTACTCTAACGAATACATCGGTGGTGTAGTGGGCTTTCAGGGAAAAGAGCTACAACCGCACCATCATGATCAAATCGCAAAGAAAATCCTTTATGAACATTATTCTTCTGACAAAGGTCAATTCTTATTTAGAGAGAGAATGCAGAAAAGCTCTTCCTTATCTGGACTGCAGTAAATTTTTGAGATATCTGGCGATGGGGAGCAGATAAATTTGAAATTGTTCACCTTGACTCAGCCAATGACTTCGACAGGGTTTCAGTGAGGAGGCTAATGCACCAACTCGACATTTTCGGTGTTCGGGGACAACTAAACCTATGGATTGAAGATTACGTGACAGTCTCGCGGTCAAGGTGGGTCCTCAATTTTTTTCGGACAGATATAAGATATCATTATAAGTTACTTCGGTCGAAATATAAGGGTCCACTTAGGCACATGCGGTTTTTATCTGCATTTTCAAAAAGTCCAAGTCATTAGAATCAGTTTGATATACCATATATTCAAGGGGACTCCTCAAAAAGTAATCCATGAGCGTTAGGTCTGGCGATATCTGGTGGGTCCATTTATTTTAATCCATTTATTTTCGAATTCTTGATTTAATTATCTCTTGACAATGGCAGCGTTGTGGCATGAAGCCCCATCTTGCTGTAGCCACATATTTCATCTTATTTGAATGGGCAAATTGACAAGAAAACTAGCCTTCTCAAATTCAAATCACAAAATCTCATCTATGTCTCCAAATAAAGGCATACTACTCGGCATACTACCACAATACAGAAAAAATAAATGAAATAGAATCAACATAAAACACGATCATAGCGCTTCAACCCTTGCTACTACCCCCAATTTTTGAATAGGGAAGATGGGGTGAGTGATACCACATTTGAAAGGTACTTTTATACTGATTTCAGCATGGTAATTGTTTTTTTATTTAATGCATTAGTTCTCGAAATATTCTTGACTAAGCATTTGAAAATGAAGTGGTGTTTTCATGGCACTTGTAGTGTTTTTTTGTGAAAAACCTTTCAAATGAGGTATCACTCACCCCATCTTCCCTATTCAAAAATTGAGGGTGAGGGTTATAGTAGCAAGGGTTGAAGAGCTATGCGTCTGTAACCTACATCTTAAGTTGTCCCCCTCAAAATAGAAATGGACCTGTTCGAGTATTTATATCGAAAAAACATTTCGTCTGTAATCTCGTCTGTTTCGTTTTCAAATGGCCACCCTGTATTCTCTCTCGTTTCTATAGAGTACCTTTAATTCTTGATTCTTTCTTATTCTCCATTCTCCCGTTGTTTCGTCTCTACAAGGCCCAAAAATAGCTCTCAGGATCTTCTATGACTTATAAATATATAAATTGAATTCTCTTGCTGTTTTGTTTTTTTTCAAATTCAGGTTGAAGTTCGTGTTTCGATATCCTTCCTCCGAAGAGCCGTTCCGATAACATTCAGATACAACAATATCATTTTATTTTTTTTACGGGGAGATAGGTCTTTTCGGCCTAGGTGTTTTTCCCTGGCTCTATAGTATCGTATGATACTAGTGATGATAGTATCCTATGATATCATAGTATTTATTTATTTATTAAAGACTTTTTCTACAAAATAGTATCATACAAAGAATGTTATGGTACCCCGTTCTTTTTTTACCTCAGCTTAGGTACTTTTTGTTTCAACATTTATTGTATTATTTCAGCTGTCTAATTCGAAAGATTATATATATGAGTTATAATTTCTCTGGGATAAGATAATAGTGCATATAGCCAAGTTTCAAAACGACAAATGTGATGAAGTGAGCTCAACATGTTGAGCAACGTTTTCAACAGTTGCTGTTGTTCCGAAAGTTCTCATGACAACTTATCTTCTGACGCCCTCTACATGATATTATTCATGCAAACAGAATCATGGGCGACAGTTCCTGATACCTCACACTACTCATCTGTTATGTATTCAACCGTCAACGGAATATATTTCGACAGCGTCGTCAGTTCTCGGGCCATTTAACAATTGCTTAGTAGCTGAAACAACGGGCTGAGTTGATGCAGATATGCATTTCCAGCGTGAGTTATATACTTAGTTCGTGAACCTGAGTTCGGTACATTATTCTGTCGGAGAACAAAGTTCGAACATGTAGCTTATTAACTTGCCCCGGCAGTATGAAACTTCATTACATTGCCTTTTTAGATTTGTTGAAAGTTTCGAACGTTATTCGAAATTTTACTTCGTAATGTGGCTTGTTTGTTTTATTGGAAGTTGAACGCGGAATTCCTGCTTTATAGAGTTAAATAATTTCAAGTTATTATCATTGAAGCATGCGCTACCTGCGGAAAAAGTTAGTTTGCTACGATGCGAGGAGTTACGAATCAAATTACTGGTTTGTGTTATTGTTCAATTATTCTACAGAACAGAATGCTAGTGGTGATTTTTTATCAGATGCAGCACATGAACAAAAATCAGAGGCGGCTCGTCAGGAACTCCAGGATCGGCGCTGCTCTCCCTGAATATTCTGTGTCCAGGCAAAATTAATCTCACTTCTATCAACTCACCAGAATTGATTCATATGTATTAATTATGATTGATTTCCCAATACTCAATTCATCTCAAAATGCATGGGTTTGAAAAAATAAAAAAACTTTGTAAATAAAACTAAATTTGATCTTGAAGTCAGATAAGGTTGATGGAATTGTTCCATGAAAATCATTGATTGCATGTGACTGGAAATCGTCACGTTTCCGAAACTGTATATTTATTTGGTCCATGGATTTTAATATTTTCATCTGACCTTATGTTATAATTCATATATTCTGGTAAGATATTTCCAGGAAATATAAGCCATCCAGAAAATGTATCTATACCAGTTTAATTTTAATTGCCGAGAAAATTTATTACTCAATGTAGTACAGGTTCGTTGATTGTTCCATATGTAGGGTAATTTTTTTCATGACCCCTTTTGTTGTTTCATTTGTGTCAAAACCAGTTAAGTCCTAGCTCGAACAAAATTACCTGGATTTTATAATTCGTTTGCCAAATTTAAAATATGTCATAAACCTGAAAATTTCCTCTTATAGTTCACAGGAATGGTTGAAAATCCTGCATATGGGTCATTTTGGAACTATATACCCTATATTTGTGTGAAGTTGGTTCGCTTCAACGAAATTCCCCTCTTTATTAGATTTGAACAAGGGCATCGAAGGATTCCTTGGGCAACTCGGACAGCCATGCGCGCACGAAATCGTAATCTAAACATGTTGTAGTCGCAGGATGATGTTTTCAGATGGTAAGGAGGGTATTCGAGTACCTTTCAACTCAATTCCGATATTGCATCGGGAGTGTTGTAGCGATAAGAGGTATTCGAGTAGGATTCAGCATTGTGGTATATTGGGTGCGCAGGATGGTCCTCAAGAATGAGTCACTCTATGCGCCGAATGTTGTTTGGTGTGATGCTGGTTCGCTAGAGTTCGCGAGAATGTTTATGAGAGTCCCAGTTATAACATCGGCAAGGCAGGAACTTCAAGACATACATGCGCGTCATCGACAGCATTTCAAATATATTTGAAATTCCTTATATAATTTCTTTAGACCAGAGAGCGAGAATTTATGGATTTTGAATTTGAATATCGGAGGAATTTCGAAGGACAAGTGTGATTACGTCTCCAAAGTAGCTGATGAACAAGGTATCGAAGTGATTCTTCTGCAAGAAGCCCACACGGCAACAGAAAAAAATCATCGTGAAAGAGGATAGTTGAAAGTTATGTATCAATCAATTTTTTACAAGTTTAGCTTGTTATGTTGAAAAATTTTCAATTCGAAATCGAAATTTTCAACAGATTCGGAAAGGGGAAATTGATGGAATTTTTTTTTATTTTTTCAAATCTTGTGATATTTCTGTCAAAAATATTTAAAAACCTGCGAACAATATTTGGCCAAGAAATCTAAATGTTGATGTTTTTTCAAAGTAGCAAATGCATTTTATTTATTCTGAATGATGATTTCTTTTCTGCTTTTGTCTTTTTTCATTCCAGATTGAGAATTGACCATATTCGTTAGCTATCGGTTGCAGTTTTTTTAAGTGTTTTTGGGTTGGCGACATTGTGAGATTAATCATAATGACATTCATCGTAGTTGTCAATTGTCATTATTTATTTACTTTTTTCAAATTTTGAAATTTTTCCAATCATCTATAGAAAACGCACATTTTTCAAAATATTTCATCAATCTAGTTAGGTTTCTCCCTGAATTTACTACAATTATTTAAAACAGATATCAATAATTTGTATTGATAAAACAAATACATACAATTTTTAATAAAATGGATACTAGAAGGCTGTAAGTAAATCTTGTGTATATTCAACATGTACCAGAGTACAATATTAGGTTCATGATTTTTCTATTTTAGCAACCACAATGGTGGAAGTGGCTGGAGCACTGTCAAAGTCTTAGCTCTACCGAAGGTTTCAAATTAAAATTTCATAGGTTTGTTTGAGTTTCATAGGTTCCCTAAAAATAAAATACTTGCTAAGAAAAGGTAACATTCTCTAGGAATGGAGAAAGATGCTCATTCATTAATTTCCAGAGGAAGAGAATATGTGGTTCACATTTCAAAAGGAAATAAAGAGAACTAAAGTTCCTACATGATTCCTGAGGAAACCTATGATTCCTAGTAAGCACTAAATTTTCATTCACATCTGTCCACTCATTAACATTATGTTTATTAGCAGGTCCAACAGAAAGACATTTCGAAGATGATAATATAAATGTTTGTGATGGCCGATGTGAATCTTAAAAAAAAAATCATCTGAACAATAATATACCCATGAATATCATAATTTTCATTTTATAGGATTCATTGATCATTTGTAATTAAGAATAATCAACTAGATGAGTTGTAGGAACAAGTCACCAAAGAAGTTACTAGTGAGTTTACGCCCAACTTGTAAAACACTGCTTACAATTTAATTTTTGCTTTATTATATTCATACAAATCCTTGGAGCAAATGATCCTTGCTTATGCAGACTAGGAACAATTTTTATTTTTGTAGGTCTGAGAATTCATGTTGAGATTGTAGAAGTGAAAATTTTCATTATACTGAAATCTACAATTCCCATCAGTACCAAGGGAAGTTTGATGCCCAAATTCTTCAACGCACCCCTTCTAGATAGAAGCATATAAGCAATGAAGAAGTTTTTAATTTTAATAATTGTTTAAAAGTAATTATATAAGTGTTCCATTTCAATAATTGTTTTCATTCCAAAATTCGAAATGTCCCCTACGAACATGCAAATAATTTGATTAATTTAAGTTGTAATGTTTTTATTCTGGAAAATCCACATCCTGTGTTTCATATTCCATCGCAACATCATTTATATTATCATCTTCAAAATGCTTTCGGTTTGACCTGCTAAAAAACATAATGTTAATGAGTGGATAGATGTAAATGAAAATTTAGAGCTTACGAGAAATCATAGGTTTTCTCAGGAATCATGTAGGAACGTTAGTTCTCTTCATTTCATTTCGGAATGTGAAATGTAAACCGCATATTCCCTTCCTCTGGAAATTAATGAATGAGCATCTTGCTCTATTCCTAGAGAATGTTACCATTTCTTAGCAAGTATTTTATTTTTAGGGAACCTATGAAACTCAAACAAACCTATGAAATTTTAATTTGGAATCTTCGGTAGAGCTACGACTTGACAGTGCTCCAGCCACTTCCACCATTGTGGTTGCTAAAATCGAAAAAACATGAACCTAATATTGTACTCTTGGACATAATGAATATACACAAGATATACTTACAGCCTTCTAGTATCCATTGTATTAAAAATTGTATGTATTTGTTTTATCAATAAAAATTATTGATATCTATTTTAAATGATTGTAGTATATTCAGCGAGAAACCTAACTAGATTGATGAAATATTTTGAAAAATGTCCGTTTACTATAGATGATTGGAAACATTTTAAAATTCAAATTTTGAAAAAAGTAAATAAATAATGACAATTGACAACTACGATGAATGTCATTATGATAAATCTCACAATGTCGCCAACCCAAAGACACTTAAAAAAGCTGCAACCGATAGCTAACGAATATGGTCAATTGCGATTCATTTTGGGAAGAATCTGTTTATCCGAGTCCATCGACGGATAACATGAAGATGATCACACTGATGTCTTTCAAGATTTTCCTGCTATTAAATATATTTTGTTACTTTTTTTCACGTGATGACAGGTTTTTTTCCCATGGCTGTATAGTGTCGTATGATACTAGTGATGATAATATCGTATGATTCTATAGTATCATGCGAAGATTGTTATGATACGCCGTTCAAATTACGAAGTAGTGCCAGAAAAATTTTCAAGAATTATATATACCTGCAATGATATCTTAAGATATATCCATTAACTTTCAGGAATCTAACCTAAAAAATGATAGACATCGCAAACGATTTAAACCTAAATCAGGGCTGAAACTTGCATCGAACATTGTTTCTATTATTCATCGTTCGTACCGAAATCGCTCTCGAAAAATTACAAATAGATCGGTTCGAAAAGATTATTCATTCATCAGCAGCAATAAATCTTGCACCCAAATCTCGCGCTCACCATCCATCTCAACCTCGTGAAGGTGATCGACGCCTCCTAGGGATAAATGTCCATCTCATTTTTCCACAAAACAGAATGCCTTCCTTCCGAAGTTTTCGACTCGCCGCGGTCGTTCCAGGTCCTAGGCTTCCTCAATCACTGCAACAACCTGCAAAAAAACTGTCTCGGGGACAAGACACGGAGCAGACATTGATTGATTGCCTCGTAATGACAGAATCCGGAGGGGGAGGCAAAAACCATCGGAACGTCGGCTCTATAAGGAATTTCCCAGCTGAATTACATCTCCGTCTGGCACGGTTTTGTGATTTGGAATACGGTGTTCGATTGACAAGATGGCATAATAAAAGAAAAATGATGGTGGCCCTTTATAATATCTCTGAAGATTTCTGAGTTTATAATGCCGTCTGGAGACGCTCTTGAAGCTGCGCTCCAGGGATTACTGAGCGATTGTCCTCAAAGGAAGTCTCCCTACGATGGAGATGGTGTTTTTTATCCGGTGTAGACTTTGTCTGAGTTTATCCCATGATGAATGTTAAGGAATATCAGTAAAATTTGATTCATTATTACAATAAGTCAACTAAAGTTTTTGACTTTGCCGCAGTCAGCATCTTGATTTTGAAAATTTCTTCAAGTCGATAAAAAAAGTGTAAGTATCATTAATATCTCAACTTTGAAAATTTCAGTCAGTCTCTGGTGACAATTCCAATATTTTATTCCTTTAGAGCAGGTATGGACAACCTACGGCCCGCGATTAGGTATGTCTTGGCCCGTCAATGATTTTTTTCCCAAACGACGCAACCCCAAATTTGCTCTACCAAGATACCACATCAACAAATTTCCTAGTTTTCATTCGCCGCATGCGCAATGGCTGAAAATATGAAAGTTCCTCTAGGAAATGTGATGGAAACAGCTCTTGTTTTTTCCATAGCATTGGACGAAAGCACTGATATCATTGATATCAGTTAGCAATCTTTATTCGAACAGTCGATTAAAATTTTAAACTAACAGAAGAATTGCTTGGGCTAAGTCCAATAAAAGACAAAAAACGAGGGGCGAAGTTATTTTCGAAGAAATCATTATTGTTATTCCAAATATTCATTCTAATTTCTCAAATAAAATCTAGGTAAAATTGGAAATTTCTTTAAGTATGGATTTATTTTTCATTAACTCAATACTTTTTGATTAGGTGGATTAGAATGACAGATTGCCGAATAATTTTCAATTCCAAATATTGATGTCCCTTTCTAAGTGGAAGTTGAAACGTCACTTCAGATCGAATTGATCGATCTTCAAGCTTCATTTCACAGGCACTTTTTTCGATTCAGGGGTCTATTGCACCAAACTCCTTCGCAACTTTTCACTTTCCGAATGAATAACATTGCACGAAAAGCATTCAGAATTAAACATTTTAAAAGTGAAAAGTTGTAAAGTAGTTTGAAAAGTATTTTTGCAAATTTTCACTTCGCACTATTCACTTTTCGAATGAAAAACGTTGCACAAAACTCATTCGGAATTGAAAAGTGGCAAAGTAGTTTGGTGCAATCTGCAATAGGCCCTAGATATGATAGGGATTTCTAGTTTTTCAAATATAATCAAGGTAAAATTGAAAATGTCTTCAAGTATGGATTTATTATTCATTAACTCAATACTTTTTGATTAGAATGACAGATTGCCGAATAAATTCATCGATTTTTCTATGCATCTATTTTTAGCGCACCTTCACAAAACTTTTATTCACAAAATCCAAGAATCGATGAACAATCAAGGATTATGGATTGGAATTTGGAAAATACATTACACACGTGAGCAACAACATCAGTACACCCACCGAATAACGATGCTCTTGTGGAGAAAACGCAACCCCAGATGTCTCATTAGCTGAAAACTAGTGATTGATGGGTTATTGAGTTGTTTTTTTTGGAATTATATAAATTCAAGTTTTTTTCTAATTATCCTATGTAAGGAACGTTAAGTTCATTTCGTTTTTATTGAATGAATTTAATATTTTTTATATTGGAAATATCTTTTTGACCCATCCCTGCTTTAGAGATTGAACAAAATTAGATAAAAATAATACTGTTCAACTAATTGCACATTGAGGGTTGGATATCCACAGAGTTTGCTTCATTATTCACAACAAAGATAGAGTCGCAATTCATTTCCAAACTGAGACCGAGAGGGCGATTCGTGGTGGAGGATTATACTGCACTCATGAAGGGTAAAAATTCAGTAATCGATCCATAGATATTCTGTGCTCGATGACAGCACTATCTCCGTCCTGTACTCTCAGTCTGAATCTCCGCCAATCCACGCTCAAAATTCTGATATGAATTTTCATGAATTGCGACAGTTTATATGTTATTATTGAAGGTATGCTTCTGCATAGAGCTTGAGACCATTTCTCCTTCATTATTAAGTCAGCTAAAGTCTTCAGTTAGTCTTTGATGGGCATGATTTTGACAAGTTTTCCTCGTATTCTAAGGAAACATCGTTTTTCAAGAATAGGTTTCTGAAACAAAATGATCATTCATCAATTTACGGAAAATGCTTCTAACCGGACATATTTGAAAACCTGAATTTCAAGAAATTCAATTGAATTTCCATGCGTCAGTGAAATTTTAATTCTTTATTGCACAAAATATCCATGGCTGCTTCCAAACAAATGTTTTGTCTGATAATAAATCAAAATTTCAATGACCCATTAAATTTAATGAACGTTTGTGTGTTGGATGAACGTCCATCCATATTGGTCGGTCATTCAAATTCTACATATTCATTGATAGTATAGTATAGTTGCAGAATGAGCTCCTTTTCCAGCACGAATGCGAAAGCATGAGTGTTTAAATTTTCTTCTGCAACGACTATTAGACGATATTTTCTCTATTTCAGCCAAGTTTTGTGAAATACTCTCGAAATTCAAATGAAAATTCGGATAAGTGACTTTTGTATTGTATGTTGGCAGTTGGTGTGACATATAAAATTTGACAGATCACGGAATTAGAATTGATTTGATTCGAAACTTGATTGGATCGGAGGTCGGTACTGACAACCAAAAAACGAAAAAGATAACTGAAAACAATGCTATAATGAGTTTCATTACAGCACTACTTTTAGTACTGTAATGAACTCATTACGATACTGAAATAGAGAAAAATGTATTTCATTCGCGGTAACCATCGATGTTTGATGGAGGATCAAAATTTCAATGTCAAATTGAGTTTTAATCTCGGCTTTTATGAATGATCTTGAAGCATAAAGTTAGTTCTTCGAGTTCCTCCAAATACTCAACTTCTATTCAACGGCATATTTCATTGGCAACAGACATAAATGATTCGGAAATAGAATATTTAAATTTTATCAAATCCGTAAATATGACTTCAATGCGAAATAAGTGTCATCTATGCGAGTATTCTTCTAATGATTACTTTCATTTAATCTTAATGGACGGACATGCAACTGTCAGACTAACAGTTCTCCTAGCTCATGTAGAAAGAAAACCTCATCATTCCGATTAGAAGTATTTTTTTTTTACTAAAGAATCAAAACGGTCTTGAAGGATTAGGATGGGGCTTTCTAATGAAGAATTCGTGGCTCAAAATATCAGAAAAAAAACTTGAAAAATATCATTAAAATCAGATTGAAAATTATATAACAAATGGTCTCTCCTTCACTATTCGCTGTTTCTTCCCAAAAAAATTAGGAGAGAAAAATTGATAAAAATTGCTTGAAAAAATAGAAGAAGTGAGATGATTTGTTGAAATGTGACATTTTGAAAATGATGTGTTCCGAAGCGAAGCAACATTCCGTCGTGTGGCTGAATGTTTTTGAGTAGTTGCGAAAAAGCTTCGGGATTGTAATTTTTGCAAATGGCCAAATATTTCTAATTTCGTAGTGAAATCCCATGAATGACTAGACTACCTCAGGTTGAAGGATCAAACAGAAAGTTGAAATAAAATGCGAAAAGTCTTCGTTAACTTGTTAAAACCTCTATATGGTGAAATATATTTTACACGTGGCATCCTCACATAATAGAGATTCGTTTCGTGATTTCAGGCTTTTAGTTTTCGAAAATTTTCTCACCTGAGAATAGAAATTTCAAACCCTAAACTGAGTGAGACATTCTTCTGTCCTTCTGGGAATGCGTAAACATTTGGATATCAAGTTATTCGAGTCAATTCCGAAAAGGATAATGTTACAACGAAGTAAGTAGGTATATGGAAATATAAAAGCTTTCCCGAATATCTGCATTAACGTTCACGCGAAAGCGAATGTGGGCATGATGCGTATCGAATTTATTTTTACACAAATCCCCCAGAATACCCGAATACTTTTCCCGCATGGGTTCCATTGAGGCCGCATAACAAGAAGTTTTTCCCTGGAATTTGAGAAATCTAAATCCCATTCAATGCAGTAGTGTATTCAATAAGTTAAACGAATTCGATGGTCGATTATTTCATCGGATATTAGCGAAATATAAAATCAAAATTTATTTTATTCGAATCCACATGAATCCAGAACACTTGAATAGATATATTTATGTTTCAAGTGCATTGATATTCTTATTCGAGTTCAAAATTTTGAAATAAACTAGTGTCAAAATGAACCTTCGGTACGAGTATGATAAATTTTTTTCTCTAATTCGATGAATTTTTATCGAAATTAATAAAATATTGCCGTAAATATCGTTTGGGATTTTATCTTTGAAATAAATCGATTAGCAGAACTGTTTCCTACACATTTTGAAAAATGTTGAATAAATCCATGGCAGGAGGTCAACATGTCATAAATAAATATAACTGATAACAGTGTTAGAATGAAAATTCTAACATTGTTCTGTTCTACGAGATGATTAGACACATAATTAGAGAAGAGTATATAGGACCTAACATGAATTATTTCGTTTAAGGAGGTTGTTGCCACAATTTTCAAGTTTACCTCTCTCATTGTTTTTTCCACCACAATAGTGTTGAACCGTACTGCACACTTTGAATTTGAGAAGTGGCTTAGCAGAAGGCCCCGCAGACAAAAAAGTTTGAATGAACATCCAATAAGTATTAAACTTGCCAATTCGCGATATTTTCCTGATGATATTACGAACAAAACCTAAACAATTAAGGTACAGTTATTATTCTCGAAAAGTAAAACATTATTCCAGAATTATATTGAAAAAATATGAAAGTTTTATAGTAATTCGATTCGACATATCATTGAATTACACCCTTTGAGCTTCACGACATTTTCACTTGAACGTCGCCACATGATCGTTTTATTGGGGGCTCGGCGGCTTATTTGACTTGTTGTTCTTCAGGCGGTTGCGGTTCATTTATTATAGCATAAATTATTTTCAATTTCAATATTCTGATTTTCTTAGTGCTTTTAGATTCAGGATTACAATTTCATCGAAGGTTAGTTCTCGAATTAACTGCGCAGCTTATTTATCCGTTAAGAAATGTCTCTCGTATTTTTTCATTATTCATTCATTTCGATTAAAGAAAGAAAAAAAGATTTATTGAATGCACGAATTAGAAACGCTAGTATAAATATCTTATAATTTTTGAGATATAGGACAAATTGTAAGAGCCGAAAAGAAAATATTTGAGTGGTGCTTGCAAAAGAAATTAACCAAGAAAAAAAATGCATTTTCTAAGCAGAGAAAGGTTTCTTAATGACTTTTCCCAATGCCTGAGTCACATTCAATTATTCAGTACAGTGGCTTCAAATGAGACCCCAATAATATCGTTCTATCGAACTTGCCGATTCGATAGCTTTTTCTGATGATATAATGAACAAAAGTGAAACAATTGTATTCGGGATACTTACTCCTTGAACATTGCCAAATGATCGTTTTATTAGACTTAAGATAATCAAGAATTCAATGTTGCAAACTCGACTTTTAAGCGTACTTCAGCTTTGAACAGGAAGCTTGGACATCGACAAGTTGATAGATATGTTTGAACAAAAAAAATTGAATCGAATAATGAATTTTTGTTAAATGATTTTTCAAGTTTTTCATTATTTCGTTCAGAAATTCTTGTTATCCAATAGTATATATTATGTTTGACGTATTTTCTTTTTGACGGGTGGTATTTTGGCTCTAAGACAAGTTGCAGGAGTAGGTAGACCGGTAGAATGATATTTTTTAAGAGGACCAAGCAATTTTTCATTTGGAAGCTGCGTAATCAACAAGTGGAGTGAGGCATAAACTGACAGAGTTCTGGAAAATTCTATAGGATATTCAATTCTGTCAATCTTTGTAACAGAAAGACAAAAGATAAAAGATATTTTGGAATATATCTCTTCAGTTTTTACCGAAGCTCATAGTCCCTACTGTTCGAGGGACTATGAGGGAACAACTACTGTTGTTCAAAATTTTTTTACTCCCTTCGAGAAATAATTTTATAACTAATTTTGTAGCTCCAACCAAGGTAAAAATTCTGAGATTATATTGAAATATTCGAGTTCCTGTCATTTTTTCACAGAATTCAATAAAGACGTGAGTTCAATATACTCCACCTACGACTTGGATTACTTGTCACTTGTCACTCTGCGCGACACCAACAAAAGATTCATAAAATATCTTTTGCATACACGATCCCGCGAAAGCTTAACTTTTTGCGAGAACCGCAATCGAGTTTTATGCAGAGGATAGGTCTTCAATATGAATAGAATTTTTCATATCGAAAGAGGTTTTGAACCCCACCTTTCCTATTTCCCTTGTTTGCTTTTCAATTCAATTATAAATTTACATATCCGCTTCTGCCGAACCATTGTATGTCATAAAGCTGTCACAAATTCCTAGGAATCTGATCTCGTGATAGATTTTATCAACTGAGATATTGTATCACTGACGTTATATTCGTATGACATTTACTCGAAACAGTCTTCAAAATTTTGTTTTTATGATTTATAGTGGTAGGTATGATACGATATGATACATATAATATTTCTTGTGGTTATTAACATTTGACTAGAATGTATCAGTTTGATCATTTTTCATGCCCTCCTATATGTCACACTGGTAGATTTCTTCATTAAATCATCTAGTGAATCAGGATACCCTAAAAATATCATCACTTAAATTTTCAATTTTCCGAAAGCATTGTCAGTATACACCGACCTATAATGTGATGAATATAGGCTTGTTCTAGCATCAGTCCCGGACGGTTTGGAAACTGACGACACATGCTCAGTAAAATATGGACGTTCAAGCAAAAACCGATCCCAGTTTCTTACTCCTTGACCGCTATTCAAGCGAGCAGCTAAGCCGAGAATTTTTCACAGACTTGTGCGGGACATGCGCAACTGAATAAGACATAGCTCGTATTTAATATACTATAATTGAAAATCTTTCAAAACACTATGGGAGAGGGTTTTCAGTCATAACGGGCTTATTCGTGTGGTAAGGTAGGAAAATCCAGCAAAAATGGCAAACTTAGCCAGTCCGCAACCATGATTCAGACTCGGCTTGCGCACATATGAGTCCGAATGTTGGTTTGGGACAGTTCTTAAAATTCATGCTAGAACAAACCTCATATTATTCGTTCAAGATTTGGTTCGAGACCATTTTCGTGTCAAAATTGGATGACTTGACCTGGAGGAAATGAAAACGCTCTTGAACTGAGGACAATCATTCATTATGCTTCTATAATCAGGCAGGTCAACTCCTAGAATAATATCTCGAGAGCTTCTTTCAAGTCTTGTGAAATATTCTCGAAATTCAAATAGATTAATGACTTTTCTATTCTATCTTGGCAGTTGGTATTACTCACGGAGTTTGACAGGTTACGGAATTTGAATTGATTTGATTTGTAAATTTATGGGATCGGTGTTCGATTCTGACAAACATACCTAAAACGAAAAATATATTTGAAATCAATGCCGTGATGAGTTCATCACAGCACTACTTTCAGTACTGTAATGATACTGAAATATAGAATAGCATATATTCTAAAACAAGTTTCACGAATGCCATGTTCGAAAACGAGCGACGAAGGAACGAGTTTTCGATAGCATGAGTGTTAGATTTGCTTTCCATAACTAGTATTAAAAGATATTTCCTCTTTTTCAGTCTAGTTTCGTGTGTCCCTTCGTTGGCACACAAAAAACTTTCTTCTAAAACTTGTCTGAAACATTAATACCAAGGTGTTCCAATAATTTGTCAAATCTGTTTCGTGAATTATTCACTATTTCTACCACTTGCTCTCCTCTTATAATTCTCATCATTTTATTTCTGCGCCTCAGTTATAGCATTTTTATCGATCTTCTGATTTTTAATTGAATATTCAATGATTTATCAATACTGGGTTTTCCTATAAGTTTTTCTATAATTATGTGTCAGTTCTGTTCAATTTGCCACATGTCGTAAAACAAAACAATGTTAAAATATTTCATTCTCCATTCTAGCATCGTTTTCAGTAATACTCATTGATGACATGTAGTCCTCATATCAAGAATTCATTCATCATCTGTCAAATTAAGGAGGTAGAAAAAAGTTCTGCCAATCATTATTCTTCAATGTGAAAATCACTATGCGATATTTACGGCAAAATTTCGATAAATTTCAGTGAATTAGAGAAAATAATGTATGATACTCGTACAGGTCGCTCATTACCTATAACACACAAAAAGACGATGTGTTGAATTTTTAACTCATGGTTCATGGAGTATATTTTCTATGGCCAAATCAAAATTTATTCCTGACCATTTTCTGAATTTTTCATTCTTGAGAATCTTCCTAGGAAATTCGAGTAAAAAAGTGCCAACTCGATAAAATTTGTCTTTGATTTCAATGTGTATGTATTGATTCAGAAATGCCAAAGTAACGAATTGGCGAATGCGCCAGTTTATAGTAAAGCTTCAGTGAATTTTATTCTGAATGTTCCCTTCAACTTCCATCATTCTTTGTTTTATTCGAGAGGAATTTCTTCAGACAGTTGAATACAGGAAGAATTAAAAATTAAACGATGAGAAGCCCAAAAATTTTTGATTTGTATGGACTATTTCCCTGATCTTATTAACACGCCAATCGGAAACGTGCAAGTTTGGGTTATCAAGGGTTTCTAGATAAGATGAAACTGTATGGCTGCAGCTGTCAGCAAGGCGAAAATTGACAGTAGTTATTAAATTAATAACTCACTCATAAGAAAAAGAACATTCTTTGCCTTTACGAAGGAACATCGAGAACATTTTTGAAACATAGATGAATTCAAAAAATCTGAGCCTGGGAATTGAAAATGGTATTCATTTCAATGATTACTATTTTGAATTCATCTATGTTTCAAAAATGTTCTCGATGTGCCTTCGTCAAGGCGAAGAATTTTCTTTTTCTTAAAAACATCAGGCTTCACAGTCACAAAAAGAATTGGGCGTTTCCATCACTTTGAGAAACTAGCAAGCGGGCTATGAATAGAGCCACTGCTAAAATCTCATTCAGTGAAAGAAGAAGTACAGATTTCTTTTTTTGCATTTGATTGGAGATGTGAAACTTCATTTTGACGCAATTGGATGTCACCACCTAAGTACTTTGTAATATTTTACTCATTACTTCACAACCAATTGCTTCAAATTCTGAAGTATTTTATGAAGATTTTGTCCTGAGATGTGCGGGATACTGATGAGGCCCAACAAGGCCGAAACCGGTATATCTCTCATCTCAGTGACGAAATCTAATATCATTTCTCCAACCTCCTGATAAAAGATCTCTGAGCCTGGGAACTGAAAATGGTATTCATTCCGATGATTACTATTTTGAATTCATCTTTGTTTCAAAAACTCTCTCATAGTTAAAATGTGTTAAATATGCATTTCCTTCTGTCCGTGAAAGCCACGAACGTAGTGGCGAGAAAGACTTCTTTTCTACTGAAAATCTCCTTCGTGCGAGGAAAAACCCGAAGTGAAGAACGCTGTTCGTTATAAATTCCACCACTTGATGTCGAAGTCGTTTTATCATGTTGCATTCTCGCTATCGACAAGATTTCACAATTCACACCACAGCTTCCCGCTCCTCCAGACTTACTTAGGTCCTGCTAACTCCACAAATCGTCACGTTCCCTGCAGGATTGGCCCGGAGGAGACACGCTATACGCCACATATCTGGCCTCGAGAGGATCATTTCTCTCGTCTGCAGGATCCTCTCCTTCCCGACCTGGGCTCCGATCCCTTCCCACTCATTTCGACGGCGATATTCCACCCCGTTTAGACGCTCTTTTTTACGACGCGCGTTTCACACTTCTAACCCACATCGGAATTCACAGTTTACGAGGGTAGGTCGGAAAGTTCCTGGAGCCTGTTTGAGATGTGGTTGGCGTTGGCTGGCTGCCATCGTTCGGTACAGTTGAAATAGAGTAGGAATATCACACAAATCCTGATTTTTATTAGGAATATCATAAATGAGGCCGACATTAGGAGTTAAACTTTTTCTGCCCCTATACATACGTTGGAGTATCCTCCCTCAATATTTAATCGATCGATTTCAAGCATATGATACAAATAAGCCAGCAACGAACATATCAGCACCCCAGAGGTGAAGTGTGTTCAGTCACAAAATCAAAATTAGTATTAAGGGAGAGTCTTCGTTACCAGTATTGTTTGATAAAATGTTTTCTGCCATTATTTGGTGAAATGATGTACCTAGGGAGTTGAAACTGTATTCCACCAGCTAGAATTCACTAAGGTGAATCTAATATAGTTTTTTCAATATTCTCCTCGAAAAATTTCAGAGAATTGAACTGCTCCACATGAGTTAGGGATATTGACTTAAATTATCAAAAAATTCAGTTTGGATGAGATTTTGTGCTGAAATTTCATATTAAAAAGATTTCCGGTTTTAAGAAAACAAATTTATATGAGCGTGTATGTCTGATACAGTATCCCTGCAGTACAAGGGGTGGTTAAGAAATATCGAGTAAAATAACGAATTTTATTCCCAGAGAATTCAAGCATTTTGACTATTTTGAGACGATCAATACTATGTATGGCCCACACAGGAATCGATAACAGCTTCATAAACGGGGTAGGTTGATGATTATCTAATCTTCTTTGGAGCACTTTTCTGGCACGTCCTATGCAATTCAAATCTGGTCAATGCGTAGGTATTGGTAAATGTGGAATACCTAGCTTCTAGCGCGCCTTGTCAACTATTGGTCCACGGTGCAGGCTAGCGTTATCGTCCAAAATTTTAAAAGTTTCATCAATAGCAGCGTGAAAATCTGGTAAAACATTGTCAATGACATTCTCCTTATAGTTTGAGTCGGTCAAATCCACAAGACAAATATGTGATAGATTACGGGGTCGGATTGTCCATACCCTTATTCTTCGATAATCTGATAATCGTCCATATCTGGATTAATTAGTGAAAAGGACACTACACCATTGATCATTCCAATTAATATGTTGCCTTACCCATTTCAGTCTTTGACGGTAATGGTCACGTGTTAATGGAACTTCTCTCGATTAACGTCTAAAACCTAGATTCACCTCCCTCAAACATCGTATGATGGTTTCGATGGGAACTTGTATCCTGTCTGCATTTCTGACTTGGTGCGTAACCTGGGATTTTTGATGAATTGCAACCTACGTTTCACGGATCATGTTGCAGGCTTAGAGTGCTCTACGCAAATCGACAAATCTTGAATTTTCACCTTCAGAAGATTTTGTGCGTGTCATTCTCTCGATTTTTCAACATGGTAATGTTGATCACGGGCCTTGTCTGGACAAAGTTACAGAAAGACGGATCCAGCAGGTCCAGGTTTTTGGTATCCGAAAGTTCGATTCGGTTTCACAACACTTGAAGACGTTGGGGTGGTTGTCTATGTCAAGGGTTTGGGAGATGCATCTGCTTGCTCTGACCCATAACGTGATCCGAACAAATTCTCCTGCATATCTGCGTGAAAAAGTTTCTTATAGATAGAATATGCATGGTGTTCAAGTAAGATCTAGAAATGGGCTATCAATACCGAAGCATAGAACGGTGACATTTCAAAGGAGTTTCTCTTATATGTCGGTGAAGCTCTTCAACCGATTAGATGTTGATATCATAGCCAGCTCCATACTTCCACGAGTAAAAGTGTTTATTTTTGTTGTTCATTCTTATTTGCATTGGTGAAGAAAATTTTATATTTTGAGTTCCTTGATGACGGTATGATAAGGATATAACTAAGAATGGCTCTATCGCATTTTTGTACCAGTTTAGTAAATAAAGTCGATATTATTATTTATATTGTGAAGAGTATCCCGTAGCATTCTACCAGTAGATGTGGGTTTTCTTCTGGCCGAAACAGAAATGAACCAATACTGAACAGATGTCGTTTCTCGTCGCCCACCAAGCCTTATAGTCTTTCCAAGACGAAACTTGTCGCCTTGAACCTATTCCAGAGTCGAGATATCACACTTGGGCTGACTTGAAGCCTTTCCGCTACTGAAATTTGAGTCAGGCCATCCTGTAGCATTCCGAATGCCCTATTAGCCTCAGGGATTATTGATAATCTACGTTGTGGCATTTTCAGAAAACTCGTTTCGAATCAAAGTCAAAGGTAATGGTCAAAATAAGAAAATTCGTGGGGGGCATGCAGAGAACCAGACTTAAAAAAAAAGGCAAATAGATTGATTAAATGTTTCATACTGATTTTTATTCGATCGATTCAAGTTGTTATTCAGTTTTGACTGATTTAACAGCGATAATTTCGAATAATACATACTTTTTGGAAGGATTGAATACGATATCTCAATCTCTTGTGAAACAGTTTATATTTTAACGCGCAATTCTGAATAAAAAATGGTCTTCAAAAAGAAAAACTGTATGGCAACAGCTGTCAGCAGATTTTTCAAGTTGACATTTGGCAAAACAGTTGTTGCACAAGAAATTGAAATTACTGTGAACACAAGAGTAATTTTATTCTTCTAGGATACCAGAAAATGACGCTTTTCTGCTTCCTTTCATTTTATTGTCAAGTTTTGTAATACTATCAAAACAAAGCTAGTCAACTTATGTAATGAGAATGAGATGCTTTGAAAGTGAGTCTTCGACTAATATTGATCTGCTGATTGATAAAAATCTATCGTGAATAACTCTTAGAATCCGTATATCAATATCGAAAGAGTTTACGTAATTCTGGCTGAGAGATACGAGCTTATGGAGCACACTACAACTAAACCTTGTCCCGAAACAGGCGTTCAATATGAGAAAGGGGAAGCGGTGAAAAATACGAAAATCAGTTGTGAAGTCGTTGCAAAAAAAACCGGAGAAATTTATTCTGGGAAGTGGAAAACAATGTTCGACTCATTTAAATTCATTATGTTTCAGTCAAGTAGGATATATCGTTATCCGAAACGAATGAATTAATAGAGTGGACGAGTATCAAATAATGATTTTGTTTTGTTATAGGACGAACTCACTCCCGTAGGTCTCCAGCTAAGACTTTATCATATCGCTTCAGTAGAACTTGTAGTGAAGCAGTCAATTACAAAGTTCATTATTTTCAGCAAGAAGTGTATAATTCTGGGAGAAAAAGATGTAGAACTCATATTTTTTAAATAACTTCATTTCAAAAAATCATACTTTTTCAAAAAAGTAGAATATAATCCCCTCTTAAATGAAACGTCCAAGAGAGAGCAAAAAATGGCCGATAGTAAATGGCTGGGCCCCAAGTACGAAGAACCCAATGTTTTGTCCAGTCCACATTCTTTAAATCTTCATAGTTGAATGATAGATTATTTTTGACGGTTTACCCACTCTGAAATAAAAAAATCAAGTAGTTGGTACAAAAACACGCCATTGGGAAAAAACGAACTTTCGAAATGGACTGAAGAAGTGGCACAAAAGAAAAGATTAAATACAAAAGAAATAACAAAACAAATCACTCTATTCGATCGACAACATCCAGTTACTTGTCTAAAGCAGTAGTAGGTGAACAACAGTTATTTAAAATTAATGGATACAGTTCAGCTAACTATCTCAATTAAGCCTTATCTGAAAACGAATGATTCCAACATCATAAACACTTTTGGACGTGACGCCTCAAAACATTTGAAAACGAGGACTATTCTCCCTAAATATGGAATTTATTGATATTTAAAGAACTTGGTCAATTGAATATAATTGAAATCTCCACATTCATCTAGATCTAGATTTCAATTAACATATCCCCAACACATAACTGTATCTAAGAATTGTGAACGAGATATTCTCAGGACCAACAACACCCTGATGACGGCAGGCGAATGCTCGCCGAAACGTCGGTGAATTCCAACAGTATAGATAATGGAAATAGCCCAAATAATGTATCTAAGAAGTTATGAATTCCTTGAAATGATCAGAAAATATCATATATATATATATATATTCTTTTGAATAAGAGAGCTAAAATAATACAATAAATGTTGAAACAAAAAGAACCTAAGCTGAGGTAAAAAAAGGAACGGGGTACCACAACATTCTTCGTATGATACTATAGTATCATACGATACTTTCATCACCAGTATCATACGATACTATAGAGCCAGGGGAAAAAACCTCAGCCGAAAAAACCTGTCTCCCCGTTAAAAAAATAAAATAAAATTGTTGTATCTGAATATTCTATATAGAAGGACATCACGATCAGCAGGACGGCTCTTCGGAGGAAGGAATTCCAAACACAAACTCCAACCTGAAAATAAAAAAAGCCAGAACAGCAAGAGAATTCAATTTATACTTCATCAAATTGATCTGAAATTTTCAACCCATTGCAAAAATGAGTTTGATATATTGTGTATGGCTCTAATGCCATCTTGGAATTTATAAATCGAACAATGATTAATTAGGTGTTCAACTGTTTCCTCTGATTCACCACATTCACAATTAGGACTATCAACCGAATTCCACTTGAAAAGCATGCTGTTGGTACGACCATGACCTGTTCTTATTCGATTAAGAAGGGACCATATTCTCCTGGGAAGGTTAAAACCAGGAACTTTATTCGATGGAACAGATATTAAATCTTTATTAGATAAAGAACATACATCCCATTCGGATTTCCAGATTTCGTTGTAGCTGAAGTTCGAATTCAGAAAGTTATTCGACCAAATAGGTTTACGAGATTTCAGTCTTGGAATTCTATTATCTGGAACGTAGGAAAGTATCGGAAAAGAATCCGGAAATGAATTGAATTTATTCCAAGAATTCCAAGTTGCAGACTGTCTTCGAATATGGGGAGGAACTATATTCGATAGCACTGGTAGCCATTGGAAAGGTGTAGATCGGATGGTTCCAGTAATTATTCTCATTGAAAAATTGAGCTGTGCATCGATTTTCTGAACATGAACACTATTGAGCCAAACAGGGCAACAATATTCAGCGGTGGAAAAAACCAGGGCAAGGGCTGCTGTGCGAAGTGTAGTCGGGTCAGCACCCCATGACGTACCAGCAAGTTTCTGTAGAATGTTATTTCTCATATTTATCATAATGATCAATAATGATAGGTTATTGCCTATTCGAAAAACTTTCGGGCAAAATTTTGAACTTTCGGGGCCAGCCAAAAAAACTTGTGGAATCAAGCCAATCAGTTTCATCAAGTCACGAGATATAACAATGGTTCATATTATTTTTCTTGAAACTCAAATATAAAACATTTCATAGAAAGTGTTCATTCGTCTGCTATGGACCTCAAATAACCCACTTAAATGGTTCGAAGTTTTCTTGTTTTGATCTTCTCCTATTAACTTTGTGCCACAATTTTCTAAGAACTTCAACCTTCAAATATTCAAATTAAATTTGGTTCAGAGGTTAGAACTTAAAACCTCTCAGTATTAATAGCAAACGTTTTACTTATTTCTAGTTATACCAATCCCTATTCAATAAATTACTGCATTGGTAATGGCTATTGCATTCTAAATTTAAAAATGCCCAAAAAAAAGAAATAATAAACCAAATCAAGGATCCCGGAAGAGTCAGGGATGATTTATACCGCCATTTCCTCAAGAACGTCTGAAATGTCTCTGATGTGAGCCGGCACGAGAATTAAACGGGCTGAACGACCAAAATAGCTCGTAGTACAATAATACTATCATTCTTGCCGGATTGTTTAACAAAGGTTGTGCAGTCGGCACTCCGAAGACGACATCATCACCATAAAGAATGTCCTTCCAAGGTGATGGAGCAGCGTCGCTTCCGTTTTTTCCAGCGGAATGACGAACAGCTACGTCGGTCAAATTGTGTTAACTCACTAAGAAAACTTCCTTTTCATCCATCACGCCTAGACGTCGTCACATACGCTGGCGGCCCACCATTCACCGGCTCTGTATGACGGAGCGGTTTGTTTTATTTCATAAACGCGCCCGGGCTGCGACAAATACAGAGTCCCCTTTACAAATGGCTCCATAAATTTCCTAGATACAAGTTGCTGTTTTAATGTGACACCGCTGGGAGTCGGGACATTTGTATCGCTACCAGTTCCGTGTGTCACCGAGTCGAGGGCTTTCACCGACTGAGGCTTTGTTCTTGTAGTGTCGACGGGATAAGACACGCCTCTTCTGGATTATTCCCTTGAATTATTCTGTGGGGCCGCTGGGAACTGGGGAGTAATCAAAAGCACCTTGAAATAACGTCCTTGCCGAGACAGTAATGATAATTATTATTTTCCAGCCTGTGTTTCAGAAATTGGTGCAACTAGATGCAACTCTACATATGAATGCCGGCCGATGAGAAAAGACAGAGAAGTATAGGCTTTCATAATTCCTAATAATTTTTCGATTTGAGTTAAACTGAAACATGTCGAGCTTAATGAAAAGAATTACGATTTATATTCCTGGATACTTTTTACTCGAACATTTTATCAATTATTGGAAATAAGTTCGCGCTTTAAGGATAAGCCTATCAGCAACATACACTGCGCAAGAAATTAACGCACATTCTGAAAATCTCCATTTCAATGAAAGTTGACTCTACATTGATTTCATAACTTATTTTCATATTCTTTCGGAAAAGTTTTGAACGAGGCAAGACACTTAAATGAAAGAAGAATTGAGGATTACAACGAATCTTATATGAAAGAGGAGCAATGAACAATTCCGAAAAACTGGAATGCTGATAAGTGATTTAATACTTATTATTTCCACCCCTTGCGTTTGATAGAGGACGGCAACGACGATCCATACTCAAAATGAGTTATCTTGAAATGTTCTGATCTCATCATCCCCAGATTTTTCCTAGTGAAATTCCTAAGTCATTAAAAGTAGTTCGATGATTTTCAGAACTTCTCAGCCTTCTATTGAGGTTGTGCCAAACCTGCTCCATCGGATTGAGATGTGGACTTCTTGCTATCAATTCGAGAGACTTCAAGGTACTCCTGAACGATGCACGCAAGATGGCGTCTAGCATTATCGTCCATAAAAATGAAATTTTCACCAATGTATGAAAAAAATGGCACAACATGCTCTTCAAGAATGTTCCTCATATACTTATCAGCATTCGTAGCTCCAATATCAACGACCA
Source organism: Hippodamia convergens (assembly GCA_038502775.1). Classification (NCBI taxonomy): domain Eukaryota; kingdom Metazoa; phylum Arthropoda; class Insecta; order Coleoptera; family Coccinellidae; genus Hippodamia; species Hippodamia convergens. The sequence continues at coordinate 833,829 of JAVSIQ010000801.1, read as the reverse complement.
CTAGGTCTGTGCGAGCAGTCAAAGATATTCCACCTCATACCATAATCGATCCTCCCCCGAAACCAGTAAAATTCAGGAAATTGCACTGAGCATATCCTTCATGTGGACGTCTGTATACAAGGGTTGAGGCAGAATCAGGACTTATCTGTGAAGGGAACTCTTTCCCAATCAGCCTGTTCCCAAGCAATGGATAAGCTCTCTCGCAAAATCCAAACGCGCCCTTCGATGGGCTGGGGTAAGAGCTGGGCTTCTTTCCGCGACACGAGGCCTCGAATAATATTCTCTGATGCACTTTCTTATTGTCTGAGTGCTAATTTGCACCCCATGAATTAGCTCAAACTGATTTTGAAGAAGGCGAGAGGTTGCAAACCATTGTCACAACGAAGAAACTCTCGAGTACCGTTCTTGAATGGCAGTTACCCGTCGTCTACCGTGTCTTGGTCATCGGACATTCATACCTATCTGCCTGAATCGCTGCAACATTCTGGACACAGTTGTATGGGAAACTCCAAACCTTTCTGCAGTTCTTGCATTCTTCTCGCAAAACTACCGCTTGGGCACATTCCTCTTGGATCGAATTGCTTGTTTTGCGTTGCATAGCGATCGAGTGTAGAAAATCAAACGAAAGAAAAACTAGAATTGATCGAGAACAACTGATATTGAAATGGATCCAATACATTCAAAATCTGATATCATCTTTTTTTATTCTCTGTACTGAAGAAAAACATGCATAATTCTGATAAAAATAATTATCATTGAGAACACCTTCAGTTGTAGAATAAATTTGTGATTTTCATAATGTGCGTTAATTTTTTTGCGCAGTGTATATAGATACTGTCAAGGTTCGGATATATTAACTTCAGAATTGTCGCCATGGACGGTTTCAGAAACCGGTTTTTCAGTATCCCCAACTCGAGGACAACACGTTCTTCGCGGGAAAAATAAAAATTTGATGAGGCACAGGTGACATAAGTATTCCGAAGAAAGAGGGGTTGATATGTTTCATGTCGAAATTTGACAAAACCAATTCAATAACTGCCGACGTTTCGGTACATCTGAAACCTTCTTTGTAGGCTATTATTATTTGGTCTTATTCGTCAGAAAACAACTTCTGGTAAGGGAAGAGTGGACACGATTGAAAGATAATTTAACATTCTCAAAATCATTCATTCATGAAACAGGCTCTGACATCTACTAGTTAGTCCTTAAATGACCTACGAGCTTCAAGAAAGCACAGAGTAGTAATACAATCTCCCCTCCTCAAATTTTCAGAGGATATCTCGATTCGAATATGAAAAGAATAACAATAGTTATTTCAAGCAAACAACAGTGTATCGTCCCTAAAAAAAGGGTTCATTCACATGAAGGATTCGAATGGGAAAAATGGCCGGTTCCTACGGGGAATGACGCCGAATATCTTGGTGATGAAAAAATAAGCTGAAAACAGTGCTATCAATCGAGGTTCTTTGTGAGGAGTCTTTTTCGATAATTTCGAAAATGGAAGACTCTTCAAAATATATATTCAGGAGCGTCCTGAGCATAAAAAAATATCCACTTAATGAAATGGCTACATCTAGAATCTTCTCTTCTTCTTTCTTCTAGAATTTTTCAAATACTTTTTTTCCTTTTAAAAATCTCCTTTCACGATCTTCCTATTAAATTTTTCCTCATATTGAACTTCATTTGTCTTTTCTTCCTCTTCCTGAGTTAATTCAATTCAATTCGAATGGTCAATAACATTTCACATCTTAACGGCTCTTAGTAGCGTCTAGTTTCTGTTTCAAAATTTCAGGTTGGAAGCACTATTTTGAAAAAAGAAAAGGTATGTTTTTCAGGTCCTTCAAATTGGCAAACTTGAATACAGCCCTTGAAATATTCAATATAGTTTCATAGATTAATATTTTATATTTATTTCGCTCTTTCTCCTCCTTCTATTAGAGGAAGTTGCATCCTGTGATGATCAGGAATAGATTCACAAACACGACATGCTTCCTGGTGATTCAAGAATATCTTCAAGAGGTGCGGCATCTTTTAATCGATTCACCTTACACCTCATATTGAGAGAAAACCAGTGGACCAGTGTCTAAAGTACTCTATAGGATGAAAAACCGTTGCAAGAAAAGATTGTGTTGAATGTTCCTATTCCCTCATTGAAATAAAAATCATAAAAGTGATATGTAATGAAACTGCAGCATATTCTATCGCTGTATTTGTCATACTACCGGTTACACATCAAATCTTCAACGAAAACAATTCATAAACGGATATCACATGATGTATAACGCAGGTCCAAAAAATTTGTTTACTGGTCGAACGATTACTAAGCCGAAACCAATATAAATTCATCTGGATAATGTCGTTTATCATTCATGCCAGACTAACAAATTCAAGAATCCTGACATCGACATCCATGCGCCACCAGATGTGATCTATATGAATGTAGCGTATAGCGCTAGTCTGGCGTCAAATTTATAGGTGACACTGATAATGATTTAATGCACAGAAGGGAATTATAAATGGTGCGATACAAAGTGACCCAGAAAATCTGTCGAAGCACTCGAGTTGACAAAGGCATATTTCGAGTTGTGTTGCCCTATTTTGAGTCCTGAAGCATGCGTCTTCCTATGAAGATCTTCTCGGATATCGTGCGGTATCATTCCCTTGTTGGGCAGTGGCACTGAAATTGAATTTTGACTTTGTCGAGCCAAGAAAATAACATTTTGTCTGACAAAACCAAAGTAATAACTAGGATAATTCTACATTAGTCCGTAAACAAACCATGCGAGCTCGCAAAATTTGTTCTCGGGGGTGGGGGGGAAATAAATATTTGATGCGGCGCAGGCAACATCAGTATGCCATTTCGATCAAAAACAAAAGCGGGATCGAAATTACAGGAGGAGGGGGGGGGGGGCACGGACCCCCCTGGCTCTTCCCCTGCGAGCGCCCATGAAACAAACCTGGACATCGGGGTCCCAAGTCAAGCTGAGCTACACTATGTGTTTCTTGATCAACATATATTCGGCATATTAAAATCTGGAGAATGCAGATATTTCTTGAATGAGTCAGAGTAACTAGTTTCTGTTGAAAAATGCTCTTTTATCGAAAGAGTCTTCCGGGCTTGTTGGCCTTGATCCATTAGGAATAATTTCATTTTGAGAGGATTCTTGGTCTAAGATCGAACGCTGAATTTCTGACAATGACGTGTTCTTACCGAAAGTGTTATCTACACCCCGGTAATGACAGGAAAAGGTAGTTAGTTTACATGTGCGAGGCTGATTGGCATATCGCTTCCCCTTCGTATCGGCTTGATCTTTGTTTTTCTCTAAGGACGGTTACCAGGCGCTATGTAGAAAAAATGTTTTTTTTTCTGCTCTCACAGCATTATTTTCTGACGGATTTTTAACGCGATATCACAGGATGAAGGAATTGAATTTGAGTCAGAAATTTTAAAATTTACGCGAGATCCTTTAGTAGCGTGCCTCTTCTTCTAGACGAGGTTAAGAGGAGGGGCACGCGAGAGATCGACCTACGAATTTTATCATTTGGATGGGTTTTAGTTCAGTGAAAGAGTATATATTGTTTATCTGCAAAGAGTCAATAAAGAATTGTGCTCATTGATTTCTTGTTGTTTATGATTATTGTTAAATATCAATTATAATTACGTTTTGATTTCATTCGTCCAACTGAGATGGTTTGATTTTTTTCTCATGTTTATGTGATGAGTCGGTAGAATTTGCATATTATTTCCTCGAATAGAAAAACGCATATATTTATAAAAGCATTGTATAAAGAAGGATAGTAATCCAACCTTACGGTTTTATCATTTGATGGCTTGGATCCCACCAAGAGATGGCGCCACTTCGATGGGCTCTATGGGCTCAGGAGGAATGTCTTATCTCACAACGGATGTTTGGTAATTGGGAATATGTCTTGACTCGCACTATGTGGATCCGTCGGTTGGGTATTAGAACTATTCGTTAATAGATGACCCTCAGCTACTTATTACAGATAGCGCTATGTGGGCGGTTTTTTTGTTGAAAAAAAAATTATATTCATTTTACTTCTCTTTATTTTCAAGGTAATAGATCCACTATCAGAAACAAGCAAATTTTTTTCCAAATATATTTTCTTTCACCATATTCAATTATTCATTTTTGTCGCTCATATAAACTATTTTATTTTGTGTACTACTAATGATGTGCCTCATCATCATAATCCGATTTTATCATGGAATAGATTCATCGCATAAAAAATAATGCATATCATTCATTGTGGACCGAGGTAAATGAATTGATATAGTTCAGAAACAAATTCTTCGTCGATTATGAAAAATAGTCGAATCATGAAACGCCACTGTATGACTTCATGAGTTTACCTGGCTTCAGAGCATTGTGAAAAGTATCTTCTACGTTTATTTCCAAGAAAGAATTCTTTAGTTCGTGAAAACAATGGGACATAATTTTTAGAACGAGCACCAGAACCAATAGATTGCGCTGAGAATTGCCTCAAATCGAATTTACACAGGAATTGGATTACTATTCTTCTTTATAAAATGATAAGAGTGTTCAGGGTATTCCAAACCCAAATTGCTTTATTTTGGCTGTTGCTGCTACTTTAAGTCTAGATGGGTATAAACCTGACAGGAATTTTGGACTCGATTTCCGTGAAAACATCAGTAGTGAAAACTTTTTCACAATATCTTCATATCAGGATATAACAGGATTTCTATATTTCTCCGACTTCGAAAATGTGCCATAAAAAAATTGGAAATGATAAGAACTTTCAATTATCACATAATATCCACTAGGAATAGGAAATTATTCGATTTGTTTTATCTAAATTTTTTTATGACATAAGATGACATTTGTACCTGAAATGGAAAAGTGCTTCTATGAAGTTTTGATAGGTTTCATATATTTTTGTAAATGAAAAAGTTATGGCTTATTTTGAAAATCGAAAATATATCGGAATCGTGAAACGATTTTCACTTATGATTGTTACGTTATCAAGTCGACTGAAAATTCCATATAAAAGTTCCAAAGACCAGAATAGGCGAGCAAATCGACATGACAATTCCAGAGCATTCCCGAATCGCAAATCAGCCGTATCAGAATCAATCACGATGCAACATGACCGCCTCTGTTCTACACCTGCACATCCCCAATCGCCGTGACAGTCAACGACCGGAATAAGTCAATAGTTCATAGGACGTAATGATTCGCCACCGGGATTTCGTGATCGATCTCGCCTGTTAATGATACCCGATTAATTATAGTTAGTTCGGGCATCACGAAATTATATTGTTGTACATTTCTGCCAGCTGGAGGGTTTGTTTCGGCCGACAGACCCAAACTAATTAGCTAATCCGGGGCGGACGGACATACCCTCGTCAGCGACGGCTTACCGGGCACTCATACGACAATTTGACGCGCACGGTGAGGAGCAAACTGAGCCAGACGATGTTCGGGCTATTGTTCCGGATACTGGAATATTTCGAAGCGGTCCGAGTTGCGATCCGTGTCTAGCGTGCGGGATATGACAGGTAGCTCAGAGGGATCATGGGAGATGGTAATGCGTTCCGTAGATATGGGACTATGCAGATGTCGTTTTGTATGAAATATGTTCGCTGAGTTGGAATAGTTCAGAGAAGTGTTCAGGTTCAGGGACGGTTGAAGGTGCGGATGGGGGTACGACCCCCCCAATTTTGAGAGAAGTCGGCAAATACTCATACAGTAGAATCTGCTTAAAATGACATTGAGGGGAAATGAAAAATACGTCATAAAAACCGGAGGTCACATAAAGCAGAATTTCAGCAAAATTGATGGTTTTTTTCTTGGATTCAGTTTGAGTAAGAAACAACAAATTCAGATTTTGCTTTATTGAAAAAATAAAAAAAGCTTCTCCTACAAAAAAAACTATATATATCTATATATATTCTTATGAAAAAGAGAGCTAAAATAATACAAAAAATGTTGAAACAAAAAGTACCTAAACTGAGGTAAAAAAAGAACGGGGTATCATATCATTCTCCGTATGATACTATAGAATCATACGATACTATCATCACTAGTAGCATAGGATACTATACAGCCAGGGGAAAAAACCTCAGCTGAAAAAACCTGTCTCCCCTTAAAAAAATAACATAAAATATTAAATATCAGGAAAATCTTGAAAGACATCAGTGTGATCATCTTCATTTTATCCGTCGATGGGCTGGGATAAACAGATTCTTCCCAAAACGACTCGCAATTCTTAATCTGAAATGAAAAAAGACAAAAGCAGGAAAGAAACCGATTTTTCAGAATAAATCTAATGCATTTGCTACTTTGAAAAACATCAACATTCAGATTTCTTGGCCAAATAATGTTTGGAGGTTTATAAATATTTATGACAGAAATGTCACAAAATTTGGAAGAAATGAAGAAAAAAACCCCATCACTTTCCCCTTTCCGAATCTGTTGGAAATTACGAACTGATAATTTTTCAACAAAACTTGTAAAAAATCAATTAATACATAATTTTCAACTGTCCTCCTTCATGATAATTTTTTTCTGTTGCCGTGTGGGTTTCTTGCAGAAGAATCACTTCGATACCATGTTCATCAGCCAATTTGGAGACGTAATCACACTTGTCCTCCGAAATTCCTTCGATACTCAAATTCAAAATCCACAAATTCTAGCTCTCTGGTCGTGAGTGTTTTTCAAACCGGATACGACCTTCCAGGTGACGATTTTTCGGCACTTCAGATGCTTGAAGACCGCCAAGGACCCCAATGAAAGGCAATCGTCTCCCATAGATAAACCAAACATGTTATAACACAAGAAAACAGAATATTTTTCAGGACCAAAAACTAAGACATATTCCGAGAATTGTCATTCTGACAATCTTACTTCGTAACTTTTTAGAAATATAATCTGAAATATTAGTTTGCAATTGTTTTTTTATCGACTTGAAATAATAGCTTCTTACACCATTATAAAACTTAGAAATGGCTTCAATGGATGTCATTTCGTCCACAAAACCTCAATAATCTCTTCAAGAAACTGGATTATTCTGAAGAGCATGTCGAGTATGTTTTGTATCGTATCAAACATTATCGCATCAAAAAGGGTAGGGTGGCTTGAGAAAACGATCAAGCGGTCACTATAACTCGAAAAATTCTCTAAAAATCATGTTGTATCTGAAATCATGTCATTGTAAGCGACATGTCATCATGAGCGAAGTGATTAAATCCGGACTCTATTGTAAGGAGTTTTGAATGGAACCAAACTTAAAACTGCATTTTCGTCATTATAAGCGATTGGTCAGTATAGCCGGCGTCATAATAAACGGATTCTGCTGTATATGAGAGTTAGCGAAACTTTTTGAATAACGGTTTTTCTGTAGGGCTAGAAATTTTAATAGCGATAGTCCCTAGCATACTGAGTACGAAAACTATGACCTAGCACCCCTCACCCCTGCACATTAGCAACCACTATATCTTCGAACCTGTAAAAGAAATGAAAAAAAAATCCTTGTCGCTATAAGGTTGAAACTTTCATTCGATTTTGATTATCCATTGTTAAGTTCAGAAAAAAAATTTCAGGCCATTTCGAAGAGCACATGTACGTGGCAGGCGACTCGAAAAGGGTGTAAAATGCGATCAAAAGTGAACTTTTTTCTGTAAGGCTGGAATTTATTTATGTGCTCGTCTGAGGGAATGAAAAAATAGGTTTAATTATTAATGTTCATCTCATCCCATATGTTATCATCAATTTCTTCATCATATAGTAAGTCGTTTCAAGCATGTATTCATTATATCTCAGCTATCATTGAAAATAATGTCATGCTGTTTTTGCGACCCTGTGTCTCTTTTTTGTGAAACTTTTGAATCCACAAACAGAAATATTTCATCTTCTTTTGTTTCTGGAATACAGGGCAAAAATGGAAATGTACACTTTTTGAAGATGTTTTTATTTCTCGGGCCCTGTATAAGAAATAAGAAATATGAAAATGCTTATAATGATATTCTTACGTAAAAATCAGTGGCGTATCTTGAAATTTTTATCGGATAAATGATATAGCACAAACTTGAAATGTTTCGAATATAGGAACTTGTGTTTATCGAAATGGCCTGTCAATTGTTTTTTGAACTGAACAATGAATGAACAAAATCATATGAGAGTTTCAACTTAACAGTTTTTTTTTTATCTTTTTTACACTTTCAAAGATATAGAAGTTGATGATGTGCAGGGCTGAGGGATGGCAGGTCATGATTTTCGTCCTCAGCATGCTAGGAACTATCGCTTTAAAAATTTCTATCCTTACAGATAAACCGTTACGCAAAAGGTTCACTAGCTCTTGGACTATCAGCGCATTCAGAAATATTTCGAAGGTGTTGGAACATAGCTGAGGAGACTAGAAAATTTCAAAGCAGGTGAAAAAATTGTAAGGTTATTTTGAAATGCCTACAAGGTATCCCATAATTAGAGCGACCAAATTCCAGTGGACGTTCCAGACATTATTCTGAACACTTTCGAAGAAAATTATGAATCTGGTCATTCCATTCTGTTCACGTGGTCATTTCATTCTCCTGTAACGATTTTACTCTCCATCTTTTTGAATAATTTATTTTGGTTTTCTCTTTCAGTTTCTGAAACAAAAACTATACAACAAAAATTCAAACAAAAGAGGAGTGGCCCCTACTTAAAAATTTGAGCACTAATTTGGTAGTAGCCAAAAGTTTCCGAGAAAAAATTTTCTCCTAACAATGGACAAAAAAAAAACACTTTGAACTCTGAAGCGTAACGTTTCGGAGTCTGAATCTGACTTCTTCGTCAGACAATTTCTATTTTTCATACAACTTCGCAGAATCGTGACAATGTCTTGATTTCTAATTGACATTATTTTGTTTTGGAATTGAACTATCTATTGAAATATTGTCTGGGAAGTCTCTGCATTTTCCTGAAAACTTAATTTGGGTTTACAAAATAACGCTCTGGAGAAATACTCCTAGACCTACACCAGATATTTCAATAATATAAAAGTTGAATAAAAACTAGCTATTGTCTGACGAAGGAGTTTGATTTAGACTCCGGAACGTTACGTTTAAGAGTTTGAAGTGTTTTGTTTTTGTTCATTGTTAGGCGACAGTAAAGTTTTGACCCCCGACGAATTAGTGCCCAAATTTTTACGCAGGGGCCATTCTCATATTTAAAAAAAATGTCTTATTGTTTCTTGTTTCATAGACTGGGAGAGAAAACCCAAATTGAGGAGAATTCTATAATTTCATATCCTTCAATTTCAACGACTATACATATGTTGCTCTGTTTGCTTATTGATAGAAAATGTAGGTTTTTTTATCGATCGTTCCTCTACCACACGTATTGTTAATTAGGGGCTGTCATTTCAACAATTCGAAAAGGCGCCTTCGAATGAGTTGAAATGATGCCTGAAAGAAAATTTGAGGCAGATTAGTGTTATGAATTCACTTGATAATAGTGATAGTAGAAAGATATTCCAGGTGGTTCAAAAGCAAAAGTCTTGAAACGGTTGATTTATTTCCTCGCAAAGGTGTATACTCGAAATTCCTTAAAGTAGCCTGATCAAAATAGTAAACATTGTCTTTAATCTTTCTCAGTTACGAGAGCTGTGTGGCCTTGGACACAAATATAAGTAAAAATAAAAAACCATTTTTATGAATTCAAAAAGGTAATCATTCAGATGATGACATTTTTCAATTTATCAATATTTTCAAAAGACGATATAAGTTCAGGATGAGGAAAAGATTGAAAGAAACGAATGTGTATCACAAATTAATGTTGGCTATTGTAATCAAGTCATTTGGAGAGTATGAGAGGGGATGCAGAATCTCATCCAAGGGAAAAGGAAAGACCATTCTTCCACAGTGGAGCTGCAATTTTGTTTGGATCATGTTACTGATGGGATCGAATTTCCGGTATTCGCGTGGAAAGTTCGGAAACTACTGCCATGTTTTCAACTTTAGCAGGGAAACAATGTAGGATTAGAGTTTTCGATTACATGATTCGCAGATACCTGTATAATGAAACGTTGTGAATCAATCTAGTTTGAAACTAGTTATTGAATAATAATGCGAGGTCTGATGGCCGATGAGGGTTCATAAAATATTCTATGAGTTCTTTTTGCAGCCATCGAACTCAATGGCTCACTTCAGAGCATGTATCAACTGATCCTTGTAGAAAGATTTATGAAATGTTTGGGTTTATTGTGTTCTATATCTAAAGGCTACAAATCTGCAGCGTTACATTGATCTGTTTGTGGCCCACTTTCAGATCCGTAAATATTGAAATTCTGGAATTATTCCTGCAACCTTCTTGATGACAAAAAACATCTATGGGAGTGCCGCAGGGCTCGATTTTAGGCCCGGTTCTGATCATAATTTTTATGAACCATTTATATAATAATGTGAATTCTGACAAAATTTCTTCATACGCTGATGATACAAGTATCATAAATAGAGCTTACAGAATAAATTCGACAAATCTGTGAGGCAGGCTGGTGAATGATTTGAAACCAATGGAATGATTTTCAACAAGTGTATTTCAGTTCTCACTGACCTGCAGCCAACACATAGATCACCTCTGCAAAAAGTTGTCAACATCGATATTTAAGCTTCGCAGGATAAAACAGCTCACCAATGTTAATATGGCGAAACTCGCCTAGTTCAGCGCGTTCCACAATGTGGCATTATATAGAATCATACTTTAGGGTCATTCCCCAGAAGCAAAAAGAATACTTATCAAACAAAAAATGGCACTGAGAGTTATTTTTGATATAAATAGGAGAGTAAGCTGCCGAGAGATTTTCAAAACGGAAAAAAATACTTACCATGACCTCAGTATTCATTTATGTTTGTGTAAAATATGTACATGAAAATCCTAGGAAGTTTAGAAAAAACGCATCATATCATAATTATTAGACGTGAGGTAAAGACATTTATGTAATTCCTAAGAATAGAATTAAAAAATGTCAACAGGATTCAAATCACATTTGTTTAAAGCTTTACAACAGGCTTCCAGAAACAATACGAAAATTAAACATGGCATCATTCTGTAAGCAAGTAAAGCACTTCTCCTGGAAAGGACTCTGTACACAGTGGAAGAATTCTTGAGTTGACCCGGTTACATCCGTGGAGCCAAGGATGTGATGTGGTGTAGCATATTGTCTAAATGAATGTTTTCGTGATTGATATTAATTTGCTACTTTTGTAGTTTTTTAATTATTGACATGCCATGTATTTTTATGATGGTTCAGTTCTTTATTTTTGTAAAATTTTGTCAAATTTTTAAATTTTTTGTATGTATATTCTTGCAAATAATAAAGGTAATCTAATCTTGATCTGAGAATAATTATTATAATTAAAAAGATTTTCTGGTCCTGTTTGGCATCTGACGTTGTTGATTATTATGGATCGAAATTTTTTTGATGAAATCAATGATATGTACGAGAATGCCCTTGAAATAGTACCTATATCCACCAAAATATCAGGGAAATCTCATGAATTTTGGCTTTCCTAGACATTTGAGAATTATGAGATAGAGCATATACTATGACAGTATGAATTGATGAAGAGATCAATCATAATATTAGCTGCTGGTGTTTTAAAACAGATTTCTTTTAGGAAAAATGACGATGAAGTTGTTGCTTAGAAGCCTGAATATTTTAAGGAAGTTCACCTACAATTAATGGCCAGAGCAGGTCGAATACTTTCTTAAATTGAATTAAAAATCAAAATATTATCAGGTAGAAATGGGAGAGTTGAGTTCAGAGAAGACTTCATCATTATTTTGGAAAATTTGTCATATTCAGCTGGTACTCAACAAAGCTCTCTACTCAACAAACTGATTTGTTAAGGCAGGGTGAAGCCCAACTCAAACTTTAAGTGTCCAGGTAAGTCTGTCTTAACCAGAAAATGATGGTACATTTTGGAGCTTTGGAAAAAATCACTGAAATTGATTTCATGAGGCCAGAATGATCCGAATCTGATTCGAACAGGCGATACCTCCATTGACTAATGACAACTTCGAATAGAAATCGAACACATCAAGCTAATTCGGCTGTAACGAGTCGAACGTTCGACGCGATTGTCCAATCAGTTCGGAGCGAATCAATTAAACAAATAGATATAGGTCCTGCACAATGACGTTTGAACTGTCATGGAGATGCGCCGATGAAAACATAGGAGGGCATTGTGATGACGAAATCGTGTTTGAAAATGAGTAATGTGTCGATTTAGGCGTAACTGAACCGGAAGTGTTCGGTTTGAAATATCCCATTGACACGCTTTGTTCCTGCAGGACTCAATACTTGTGTGTCCCTGCTTTTCATCAATTCGGTGTTTCCCTATGAGCTGGCGGGTCGGGGCAGACATTGAAATAAAGGCCTGAATGAGTTCGGTGGGTTGGTACAATGGTCGGTGTTTGAGAGGTCTGGGAATTGAAGGCCCACAGGCATTTCATTATATCGATATTACGGATTCAGTTACATTGTTGTGATTTCTGCGTAATTCATGTGACATGCGAATATTTGGCACTATTGTGTTAGATTCTGAATTCAAAATGCTTTCATCGTTCGTTCTATATCCTGTCTGTTGAAATACTGTTGTGCCAACTGCTGACACATAGACAGGCTTGCGATTCACTTACGAGTTCTGGGTTTATAAGTTTTAAATAACTCAAATTTAAGTTATAAATGTTCTGTTTGAGGAATTTTGATTCAGAATAGCACCAAAATATTGCATGAAAAAATTCCTGAAATGTGAATATTTGTAGAATTTCAAGATATGCTTCCCAATTGATTCGATCAACCGAATATTGTCTCATATCATATAATCACAAATGAAGTTTCAAACGTTGTAATACCATACAAATTGAATGACTTTCTTTGCGTAGAGGAGACAATTCCGATGTTAAAAATTTAGCATTGCACCCCGCAGACCCCATCTGCATCTACACCTGAGATATTTGAGCGATCAAGTAGTTTGAACATTGAACCTGATTGAAAGTCTCAATCCCTGCTTCACATCAAGCGGTCTCCTCTAATAGTGGTAAAACCATTCAACCGCACTGCGTAAAACAATGAACGCACTTTATGGAACTGAAGGTGCTCTGAATGATAATTATTGTTATCAGAATCATGCATGGATATGTTATCCACTTTCAACGTTTTTCTTCAATACAGATGTTTTTTCCTAGCAGAAATAAAAAAAGATATTATCAGATTTTTAATGTATTGGCTGCATTCTAAAATCAGTTGTTCTCTATCAATTCTAGTGATCGATAGTTTTTCTTCCGTTTGATTTCCTACAGTCAATCACTATATGCAACGCGAAACACGCAATTTGACCCAAGTGGAATGTGCCCAAGCGGTAGTTTTGCGGGAAGACATACACAAAAGTTGCAGAAAGGTTTGGACACTATACAAGTGTGTCCAGAATGTTGCAGCGATTCAGAGAGACTGGTATGAATGTCCGAAGACCAGGGCAGGGTAGAACACGGGTAACAACTGCCATTCAAGAACGTTACTTGAGAGTTTCTTTGTTGAGACAACGGTTTACAACCGGTCGCCTATTTCAAAATCAGCTCGAGCAACCTCATGGGGTGCAAATTAGTCCTCAGGCTATGAGAAATCGCCTCAGAGAATATGATTTAAGGTCTTGTGTCGCGGCAAGAGGCCCATCTCTTACCCCAGCCCATCGAAGTGCGCGTTTGGATTTTGCGGGGGAGCATATCCATTAGGAAGTGGCCGATTGGGAAAGAGTTCACTTCACAGATGAGTTTAGATTCTGCCTCCACCATTGTGATCGACGTTCCCTTGTACACAGACGTCCACATGAAAGATATGCTCTGTGCAATTTCCTGAATACTACTGGTTTCGGGGGAGGATCGATTATGGTATGGGGTGGAATATTTTTGACTGCTCCCACAGACCTAGTGGTCGTTGATTATGGAGCTTTGAATGCTGATCAGTATATAAGGAACATTCTTGAAGAGCATGTAGTGTCATCTGCCCCATACATTGGTGAAAATTTCATTTTAATGGACGATAATGCCAGACCCCATCCTGCGCGCATCGTTCAGGAGTATCTTGAAGAGGTTGAAGTCTCTCGAATGGAATGGACAGCAAGAAGTTCAGATCTCAATCCGATTGAGCAGGTTTAGGACAAACTTAATAGAAGGCTGAGAAGTTCAGAAAATCATCCAGCTACTCTTAATGACTTAGGAATCCATCTCGTAGAAATCTGGGAAGGATTACATCAAAACATCTTAAGATTACTCATTTTGAGTATGAACCGTCGTTGCCGAAATGTTATTACAGCAAGGGGTAGAAGTACCAAGTATTAAATCACTCATCAGCATCTCAGTATTTTGGAAATTGTTTATTCCTCTTCTTTCACATAAGATTCGGTGAAATCCTGAATTTTTCTTTCATTTAATGTGTCTTGTTCCGTTCACAACCTTTCCAAGAAAACATAAAAATATAAGTTGAAAAGTCAATGGAGAGTTAACTTTCATTGAACTTGAGATTTTCAGAATGTGAGTTAAGTGTAGTATTATTTCCTCATTATAAATAGAAAATTCTCAATTTCATTCATCTGAACCACTTAACAAGCAAGATCTCAACTGTGAATGCCGTCTCAATTGATTAATTAGCTTTCTCTTTCAGACCAACGTTATGGATTATAAATATTGATTTCTCTATCATGCTATTTTCACATTGTGATAATCTCAATGAAGAACAGACGTAGAATACTAAGTTTTTAATGCACTTATCTCCTGTAAGGCCTGATCTCCAGTGGCGGATTTAGAGATTTGCCGCCCATAGGCTATTCAATTTCCGCTGCCTCTAAATTATGATGTCTTAGCCTTTAGCTCCCACTCATATCAATTTTTCATCAATGAAATTCCAACTTCATGATTTGTCCTCCATCATCCTTATTACATCAACTTTTTATTTTTACAGTAAAGAATTATCAAAAATCATCATTTTGAGAAAAAATATCTCAATCATGTACTACTTCTTGAAATGTTTCTCTATATTCACCAGGAAAAAGCAATGCGGGGCAATTCTTCTTTTATTTCCAAAATCCCCATTTTGTGAATGCATAATAATTTTTTTCAATATTTAGGCGAAATAAAAAATTCATGAACCAAATTTGCCGTCCCTTGAAATATGCCGTCCTAGGCTCCAGCCTACTCAGCCTGCATGTAAATCCAGCCCTGCTGATCTCACTTTCGTTACAATTCAGTCTACTCTTATGATTCATTATTCAACCTTTTGTTTTTCTGATAGCATACCGAGGCTCTCGCAATCAATTTTGATTGCTCTATCACTGTGAACGTTGAGTTTAATTTTGAATTAATGGAACTATCTTTAAGTCTGAGTCTGACTTCATCTGATCTCATTTTGAACTTTTCTAGATCACCTCTGTTTTCAGTTGAATAATGTCACTCTGAGTTTTATAGATGACTTCAATATTTGTATTTTTACTGTATTACGTTTTTACACTATCTCCAACTCAATCATCTGGATACAGTCCTAAGCAGCAATTTTACAAAATCAGAACAACCCCTATATTGAAAAGAGAATTTCCCATTCCAATCTATGAAAACCTTTCTGTCTGTTCCAAATTTAATATTTTTCTGGTAGCTAGCAGTGGCCTACAGATTGCTTGGATGTAGAAAATACCTGAAGGTATTTAACTGTCACTGCTGTGTACAATTATGAGGTACTCACTCTTTTTATGAAATATTATTCAAGAGATTTTCTCATTCTTGAACATGAATATTATACAAGGCATATGAATTTGCGATAAAAACGAAATAATTTCATTCTATAAGGGTCGAAAATATATGGACATCAGGTTATCTAAGACAGGCTTCCAAATGTGTTGAAAAATATTAATTAAACTAGCACATTCAAAGTTCCAAAAGCACACAAAGTTCCAAAGCTGAGGAAACCGTATAAAGGAATATAAGGGAACTGTATATAAACAGAATGTTTCCTAGGAGAATGAATATGGATGATTTTTGAGTCCATTTGGAGAAAAAAACATATGTCTCAACCGTCTCATCTTTTGAAACAGGGTGGTAAAGTTTTCAAGAATGAATCATTTGTTATTGGATATTTCAATGAAATATATTCTCAATATTATTTGTCATACATATGTTCTAAGAATAACGAAGCATTTTTCAATGTATTTTGTTTTATTTTCACTACTGGCGTTCGTACGTTATTTGACCTGCCTATTTCAGCGGACATAGATTTTCCCGAAATAAAAACTATTTTCTAAAGTTCTGATAATTTTTTTCAATCCGATGCACGGTTTTGACTGAAAAAAATTTAAATCGTTACTCTGCATGATAATGACAATATCGCTTATACACACATACATGACAAAATCACCATGCCGACAAGTAGATTTACTGTTTTTAGGTAAAACCTTGAAATAAAAAAATGTGGGAAATCAATTGTAGATGTGTTTTTCTCAAACTGGTCCTAAAAATGCCCCTCATAAATATTGATTATCATTCAATATATTTATCTACTCGGTTTTCTTGGATAATTTTGAAATAAAATGGTCATAACAAACAAAAATTCATTAAAATTCAGGTGAAAAAATTGTTAACACTATGTAGCTCTAACAACATTCCCGATTAGGTATTTGCTGAGCAACCACTTTCTAAACTAAACTGCTGATGAATAAGTGCAAGAATTCATGAGTATTTTCAAGTAAACAATGAGATTGAGGTGGAAACCCCTTAGAACTCCAGAATATGTCAAATCCTCCCAGAATATTGCACTCAGATTTCAAGTGCCACTTACAAAAATTTGTCTTCGAGAATTAGAATTTGGAGAGCACTGCACTGACGTGAGGTAAAAAAAAAATGGATCATAACTAGCTGAGTTCATCCCAGTTCGGCGACATCATAATATTCCAGATTCAAATCTGGAAACGAATCGAGTAAGATGGAGCGTTCTTTCAACGCCAGCCTTGATATTCGCAGAATCACCTCGTTTTGAGGACCCATAAATCTCGAGAAATCC
Organism: Hippodamia convergens; assembly: GCA_038502775.1. Classification (NCBI taxonomy): domain Eukaryota; kingdom Metazoa; phylum Arthropoda; class Insecta; order Coleoptera; family Coccinellidae; genus Hippodamia; species Hippodamia convergens. Next base: position 816,762 of record JAVSIQ010000801.1, on the reverse strand, counting down.
CATTCTAATCGAGTTTTCGCTCCATTTCTCCTGCCGCCATTCGCTGAACCTTCTCGAAACTGACTTCATCATGTTTGATCCGTTAGATATATATAAAAGTTTGTAATTGGAACAGTTTCATCGTCGATTAATCGTGTTTCATAGTCGGGATTCATACTGGATATTCGTCAAAGTCATTCAAGGCAAAGCCATCTAGGCTGAATTGGTCAAATCTTACTGAAGAAACTCTCATTTTTTTCACGATCTATAACGATTAACTTGAGTTGATTGAAGCAGTACATCCAGTCTCTACATGGATGGTGAGCTTTAGACAAGCAACCAAGAAAATGTATTTCATAAAGAAAGTAAATGGACTCAACATATATCTGCGTCCACTGATAAGGTCGATAGGTAGATACTGAACATATTATGCACACTATGTCATCAATTTAGAACTGTTTTCTGGAAACTCATCGAATGTGTTTCGAAAAAGCCAACGCTGCAAATTCAGAACACATTCGTTTGAGTAGATCGTTTCCATTATAGATCTGAATGAAATGCAATTCTGAATAGGTTTTTCAATGAATACTTTCACAACGGAAATTGGAAAAGAGTTTTCGAATTTTCAGAGATTGCTTCAAGAGAATTCTATGGGGAAAAGTTTCATATCCAGCAACTATCGACAGTTTACTCTAGTGAAAATGTGTACAATCTGTTGCTTGGCAATATGACTTAGTTCAACACATTTGAAGAAATAAATAAAGTTTTCAATTTTCTCAGAAATTCATAATTTCGAATAAAAGGAATTGCGAGGACAAACACCTATAGTTGATTAGTCTGTAGACGGAAAATCTTGTAAAGGATACGATAAGGAGAAAAATTATAATCGGTGATCAAATTTTCGAGCAGGTATCTCATTGAGATATTAAGGATACGATATCACATATGGACAAGATGAAGATATCAGCATCAGAATTAACAACTATCAAAGAATTTTAAAAAGGATAAAGACCTTAAAAAAACTGAAATGAAAGTTTATATATAATTATTAGAATTGGCTATAAGATACACAGCATTTTCGTTGCGCTTTAGAAGTGAAAACATCTGCAAGATGGTTTCTGCAGTACTTTTTACCGCTTCTTATTTCAGAGAAATTGAAAAGAACATTTTTTTCCAATAGGGACCATAGTGCCATGATATTTTCCAATAAACTTTGCTCAGACAACTTCAAAAATGTATAACATGTATACCTGTATGTATATATGTATTGTGGGCTCAACAATATGCAATGATTACAATGTACATATCAATAAGAAACAGCCTTATGCCGTATACCCAGTTCTCTTCACCAAGCCTCTCAAGTTTTTGCATTTCTCTGAACTGTCCCTCTATTTCATTTTCGATCTCCAATCCTCCAACTCTTCAGTAATAATGATTCAATCGTGCTTAATATTCCCTGTGCATTTCAAGTAATTATTCTCATACTTAGTCAATTTACTCTTTCATCGTTGTATACTACCACTGCTATTCCAAGGCTTGTTGAATGAGAAATTCAGCAACTTTGTTAACTTATTTGGCGTTGGGTTGCTGGCCCAACGCCCAAACATCCTTTCTTGGAGGAGCTAGAAATTTTGCTGTTTGATTTCAAAAATTGTCAAAATGACCCAACAGGTATACCTACTCCCAGTTAAAATATCGAAAATTCGGAAAAAAATACTTACTTTTCGGTCAACACCAATGAATCAGGCTCTGATTAACTTAATAATATAACTGAACATCAAATACATAGCTATTTTTACTCTTGGATAGATGAAAATAGTTAGAAGAAGAAAAAATAAACACAATTTTTAAGATTCTGCAGAAACTACTGGCACCATTGTGATGGAATTTCATACGAATATGTCTTAGGAGCTGATACATACAATGAATATATTTTCATGTGGAACGCTAGTTTAACTGTTTGTAGCAAGAATTTTTGAACTATTTCGATATTAGATTTATTGTACTAAATTCCGAGCGAACTTAAACATCATTCCATTTTACACCGAAAAGGCACTCTTGAGAGTATTTCAAATTGCTTGATTTTGACTGTTTGTGGTGGTTCAGATAAACATATTTGACTGATTGATTGATTGCTTCAGGTACTTCTGGACTAGATTCTCGAAAACTTCGAGAGATGTCCTGGGCTCGATTTCCGTAAAAACATAATTAGTGGAATGCGTTTCAGGATATGTTAATTTTTTTTCAAATTTTGGTATATATTGTCGATTTTGAAAATGTTCAATAACATATTTATTCAAGAAACTATCGAAAAACGATTAAAATTTTCTGGAAATAAGAAAATATAGGTATAAAAAAATTTTCTCGCGGAAAAAAAAATTTTCCATTTTAAATTTGAACACATTTTTTTGCAATCTTATATCATGAGAAAAATAAGGAGAATGAAAAAATTTGAAATAATGTCTCATCTTCGGTGAAACAGTGTTTGTTGAAAGTTTCTATTTTTTTCACACATTTCGGAAAATAAAAAAGTTATGGCACTTTCTTGAAATCTAAAAAATTTTAAATTTTTCATCTTCAAAACGAATGAAGATATCGTGAAACGATTTTCACTAGTGGCGTTCTCACGTAAATCAAGCCCAGGATTTCTTTCAACGTTTCTACCTTTCTTGTCTAGAAGTACCAGAAAGAGCTAAAATCGTGCAGTTTGGAATAACTTGTAAAAAATGTTTCGAGATGATAATTATGATATAATAATTGATGCTGGCATAAAGTATTCACAAATGTATTAATTGAATGAAAATTTTAAAAGAAAGAATCAAGTAATCTCCAGAAGGCTCTAGCTCATTAACGAAGCATTTCTGCATTATATGAATTTGGTCAAAACTGTCAAAATTAATATCTAGCATATCAACTATAAGTTTGATTGTCCTGTATATAAAAGTCAAAGATTCACCCTGTAAAAGATGGTCTCGTTCTGAACAAAAATTTCATGATTTATGATTATAAGAGAAGTTAAAAATCTGCAAAATCATATAACTGATTTCTCTTTGACTTCTAGAAAAAAGGATTTCAATTCAGCTATATCGTTCGATGTTTATTTTTTCCTGATACCGAGAGTTCCGTTTTAACATGAACTCCACCTCTCAATAATAGGGTACGCATTCATCGAATCTCCGCATATTGATTGCTGTCTTTCGGAATCCGTTTAATTACCCAGTTAATAATGAAAATGAAAACCCGAACAAAATACCTTACGGAAAAAATCCTGATCACGATGAAATTTCATGAAAATATTAATCAGATTCCCAAAACATTCTCGTTAAGCCCTCTGAAGCGGCCTATTGTTGATCCATCGAACGAGTGTACAGCAGCATGGAACAGTTAACGATTCCTGTATATCTAAATAGGCAGACGGGCCACCACGTCATGTTTAGCACAGATTAAATGCGAACGCCAGCGAATCCTGCAGCTCGCAGCTTGGGCCCAAATTGAAGCCCTGCTTTAGGAAGGGCTTTGCACATGCACGATAACCTGGAAATTATTTTCATGATATCGCAACCCGAAATTGCTCATCCTTCCAGCATCCCGTTGAGCAGGCTCTGATACTGCTATTATGGCGAGATAAGGCGCCATTATTGAAAAATGAGTCTGCTCAGTACCCCGTTACAGGATGGGTCAAGTGCGTTCACTTCGTCGGAAGATTAACAGGCAGTTTATAATGTTGATTCACATGGTTGCCTATTTCTCACATAGATAAAAGCAGTTTTATCATGCGCTATTCACTTCGCACCATCCTAATCGTTAGTGGAACAAATGTTGCATTCAGTTTCATCCTGAAACCATCAAGAAGTAAACAAGGAATACTTACATTTTGCTCTCATTTCGATACAATAATTGAAATTAATTTTATTGGTAACAAATATATTCACGAATTTTTTATCCGATGTTGCAGAACCAGTGAAATTGGGAATAGAAAATGTTATATTGAATGAAGGGCAAATTGGATATAACCCATTTGATAGTTTCCTGATAGCTGAATAATGATTGACTTTTTTGGTCATCCGAAAATGATAATCATTTAAGTGAATGAATAATGGTATTGATTTAATCTTTCGTGAGAACTGCATGTTACACTAGAAAACTGTCAAAAAATGCCGCACCCGTCAGAAAATTTACGTTTTCACGAGTGATCATTATTCTTATGACCAACGGCTAAAAAAGAGAAAGGGAAACAAATTTTTTTTATACATGCAAATGCAAACTGGCAAAATTTTTTGATTTTCGGAGATACCTAGTCGATTTTCGATCAAATTATCCCTGTAAGAGGGTTTTTTTTCTTTATGCAACTCTCGGGAAAAGGCTGAACTTATAGCGCGTTTTCACGAGTCCTGAGGTGAATTCAGTCAAAATTGGCTAGTGCGCGTCTTGAACTGTTATATTTCATATATTTCGTTTATTTCTAGTGCTGATGTGACAATACTTCGTATGGCAGCGCCAGCTTTGATTTTTTCATGCTGCTAAATGTTTGGTTGAATAGTATTCATGTAAAAAATATTGTGGCTCAACTGAATTTTTCTATGAGAATTATTTATCACTGCACATACTCCTTGGTTGCCAGTCTTCTCAAATATTGTCCCTCTCCGTATTCGTAGAGAGACAACAACTCTTAATTTTTGAAACAAATGTAAGGTAAATGTCCCAATTATCGACACTATAGTGAGATCTTGCGAAGAAAGTATGACTTCCGAGTTGAAATACAAGTAGAATTTGTTCAAATTCCTGAATTTCCCATTCTATGTATGTTATATTTGAATAAACAAACATAAAAAACTAATTAGTATACTGTAAAATAATTAAAATTAAATAAAATACAGACAAGTCAGATGTCCAAATGATCGACAACTAGAAAATGAGAAAACCCAATCATCGACATGTGGTGGTACCAATTATCGACCGAGTGGAAATTTAAAATTGGGTGTGAATTATATCATTCTAAGCAACGTGACAGAAATAATATGAATGAAATAATCTTTTATTCATGATGAAAACTAAAGCAACAGTTCGAAATAACATCAAAAGTGAAAAAATACAATATTATTCTGGAATAAATGATTTAAAAGTTAAAAAACTGGAATGAATTCAATTTTTTTTATTCTTGCATTTCAGGTATGTCATATATGACACGTTTATTCAATATGGATATTTCTTCTTCGTAATGCAAAATATCATTAACGTTGGGCCATCTACAGTTACCACCGCTTTTTGTCAATGCCTGGTATGATTGTCCAGACTTCTTCAATAATTACCCAGGAAAATATTCAGCATCATATTCTACGAACACATAATACCCTTTAGCGTATTTACATTTTTCCGACGGATCCTGATTTCCCATCTTTATATTTTCCTTTGTTTTACTTTTTTTCTTTTTGGGTGATTTCAATAATTTTCTCTCTTCTTCAATTCTCTGTTCCTTCTCTGCAGTGACTGAGTGATCATCTTTGCAAGGCGAGAGGAGTGGGTATATTTTTTTCTGGAATTTCTTTAACATGTTTTTTTTCTGAAATCTCTCTGAAAATGCTTGCCTGTTCTGTTACTGTAAGTGGAAGGCTCACTGAAAACGCAAAATAACCAATTATCGACATATGAATGTTTCTATTATTGACATCATGACATCCGTTAAAATATTATTGAAATGAGTGTTGACTTGAATACAAATTGAATGTCGATTGATATTAGGTGAAATATTCAATCATTTCGGAGTGAATTATGTTAACAGAAGTGAAATAAGTGTATTTCAAGTCGATCTTTTCAGTCCTAGACATCGACTTGTATTGCACCAGATATCGACACCAAGTTGTACGTTGTATCGACACCATGATTCATTGTACTCCCATTTTATAATTTGACGGAAAACAATATGTCGATAATTGGTACAGGAAGATAGATGAGTTTCATGAGCAACCCCACAAAATTTTTTTTTAGGAAATCACTTTACTTTGTTAACTATCACTAAGTCAAAAAAAATCATACGAGACCCATTTATCGACACTCATGTCGATATTTGGAACACAGTAGCTTTCAGATGTACCTATTATCGACACCCTGTTTTTTCATAAAAATATAGGATTAATAGTCAAAATTTGATAATACAGAAGCAGAAGAATCCTATATAACTATGTTTGTAATCAATATTTTACAGTTTAGTGAAATATTGTAAGTGAAAATTGAAGCGAATGAAAGAGTATGCGCTTACCTTATGAGGAAGTAGAACGGTGTTCACTAGAAAACGACTGATACGCAACTATTGAGCATCAGTTTTTTTGGGATGGAGGGGTTAGGGGAAACTATTTTTCGATTTCAATATGATCTTTAAAGTATGTATCAAAAGTATGTTCCATAAAAATTGTAATGAGATCGTTTTTTTTTCTTATTATACAGATAATACTTCAGAAATGTCGATAAATGGGACACTGTCGATAATTGGGACATTTACCTTAAATCTTTTTCAAATTTATTTCTTATAAGTACTCACCTATTTTCTAGATAATGAGGTAGCTAGATTGGAGTTGCGTAAACCTTTTTGGACGAAATTTCTAATTGAAAGGGATAGGAGTTACGAAGGAATTTGGCAATCTGAATTGAATGTATGAAATTTTATCAATTAAAATATCATTAATGATTCTTATAGCAGAGTTCCTGGTTGTAACCTTCCCTGGGAAATATGTATTGTTCAAATTGTATTAACCCAAATGGACCTACCGTTCCGTATAAAGAACACCTATCTAAAAGTTTTCTATTCATGCCCAAAATAAAGAAACAGAGGAAGCGTCAATATAAACACATAAATTAATGCTGTCTTCAACACTGAACATAAACTACAAAGTGCTTCGGTATTCAAATTCACTTTGAAGCCATGTTAACTTCATAAATATATCAATTGTTGCAATACCTCATTTTGTCCAGTGGTGTATTTTTTCATATGTATTTATTTCATCCCGTTTGCAATGAAATAATTATATCTATGGTCGGATGAATAATATTCATCTTCTTCATGATTTTAAATCCTGATTTTTGCTACGTAAATGAAAGCGTTCTTTTAATGGAACGGTAGGATTATCACCTACTATATTACCTGAATATTTTGTTATAACTATTGGAAAAAAAATCTGACTCTGCATGAGATACTACATCATGCAGATAATCTGGATAAGATTTCAGAACGACCTGATAGCAAAATTTTCTTCTGCACATAATTCAATAGTTTTCTGTAAGTGAAATAACAATAATTTTGCTTATGCGCCTACTAATTTCTTGTTTGTATTTCCATGCACCAAACAAAGTGATAAGATATTTACCTTGGAAAAAAATATCCTTGACCACCTAAAACTCATGCAACATTATAATATATGACTAATCCCGTAAAAACATGAGTTAGAATCGTATTTCGACAAGGACAAAAATTGTATTTCCCACTTCTTGCACACTGCTTTGACATGGTTGTTCACAACGCAGAAATGGTAACAAACTAGACTAGCTATCATCGCAATAAGATTGCTGGAAACTAATAGAAAAATAACAAAAACAGGACCATCCGAGCAATCCGAGCACCAATCTTCAAGATAGGTCAGAGTAGAAAACCTGATCGTTCACCAGAATAAAATAAAAAAATGGTAAAGTGTGGCATAAAAACTAATATTTTATATGTATTAAATATAAAATAGCATTACATCCGAAGAATGGCTTCTATAATTACCACATATTATAATTCAAAGTCAACTTTTCATAGAATGAATTTTAGTTCCTCAAAAACCTACCGTTCCTTTAAAAGAACACCACAATTTTTTTCGTGAAAAATAAGTACACATCAAGATGAACAATATGAAAAGATAGGTCAGAGTAGAAAACCTGATCGTTCACCAGAATAAAATAAAAAAATGGTAAAGTGTGGCATGAAAACTAATATTTTATATGTATTAAATATAAAATAGCATTACATCCGAAGAATGGCTTCTATAATTACCACATATTATAATTCAAAGTTAACTTTTCATAGAATGAATTTTAGTTCCTCAAAAACCTACCGTTCCTTTAAAAGAACACCACAAATTTTTCGTGAAAAATAAGTACACATCAAGATGAACAATATGAAAAGGTCTCATTTAAACCATAACCTGACACAATCCTCATTGAAATTATAGAAAAAAAATTTCAGGTCTATTTGGGTTAAAACAGACCATAAACGATGCAACTGCATGCTCTCCGAATTTTGCCTGTGTTGCACCAACCTACCAACCTCAGCTCTTTGAATCAAAAAAATATAAATATTTCCGGGTTGATAGTAAAGACCATACAGGGTGTACGAAGTTTGACGGCCTATTAGGCGTTTCTGGAGAACTGGTCCTATTTGAAATCTGAAAATGAAGATTATGATATTGTTCGACATTATCTACCGATCTGAAATATTCTTGTGGCCTGACCAATTTCACTTCAGTTTTTTTCTTTTCCAATTTGATAGAGTGCAATTCTGAATAAATTCGTAATAAAATAGTTGCATTCGTCAATTTCCTTCCCAAAATATCGAGAAAAAAATGAAGAAAAAAAGGAGATAGGAGCATTCGGTATTATGTTTATTGTTCCTCTTCTGAAAATCTTGAGCACTAACCGTTTTCTGAATTCATTTATTATTGTTGATTTGGAAAAGATTTAATGAATCTGACGCTACGTACGACATAAAATCATAAAATCCGAAATAACTCAAGAATTATTAATTTCAGAAGTACTTATCAACATGTTAGATTATCATCATTAGTTTCCTTCGCAGAATCCAACGCAATCATACAAAAATAGCGTTCAAATTTGAAAAACGAAAGTTATTGGCCAATCTTTTGACCCAACATTTGGAACACCCTGTGACGAGTTTTTCAAAGTTCTAAAAATGTACAATATTTTCAATGTCTATGACTACAAAAACGTCAAAACGGTTTGTGTTTAAGATATCTAGATTGAAAATAATATACCCAATATTTTTATCTCGTTTGTTTTTACATTTTTTTTTATATTTTGGAAAGCATTACAACAAATGCAACAATTCCATAATGACTGTAATCAGAATTGCATACTCTATAAAATTTTAAAACAAACAAACAAATATTTTTTTACGCCCTGGTCAGTCTCCGAAAATATTTCAGCTCGGTAGATAATGTCACACGATAACATAATCCCAAATTCCAGATTTCAAATAGGTCTAGTTCTCCAGAAACGTCTAATAGGCCGTCGAACTTGGAACACCCGGTATATACTATATTTCGATGGAGAATGCTACCTTGAAAATATATTGGAATATTTTTTAGTATTGACGTTTTTTCGTTTCATATTTTGAAATATTGGAGATATTTCCTTCCTGATTTTTTTTGGGAGAATTCAACTAAGATTCCTTTCGTCATTGAAACCTTCAGAAACCACAAAATTATACCCGCACGTGATTTCTGTCATGCACAATAACACATACATAATTGATACTTTCGTCGACTCCACGGTCTTTATAGCTGAAACGCCTTCTGTTATTGAAGCTTGTGTTTCTTGGCTGTTTGTTTTGGTTTCCAAATGAGTTCGTACGCGATGAGGACCCAAGATATGTTCTCCTGAACCCCTTACTCGTTCTTCTTTGTGTTGGGTGGGTAAACATAAATATTTTCCTCTGTTACTTGCTCATCAATTTCGAATTATTCATCTAGTTTACTAAGAAACGGTCTTAATTCAATTCAATTATGAAACTATCTCTATTTTCAGTTGGCCTGACAAAAACTTTGATGATATTGAATGGTGAATTATCAATGCTGCGTTTAAAATAGAACCTCTTTCACCCCGAGGAGGTTTTCTGAAGATGGTTTAATCTTCTCAGGAACCGCTAAAGTAGACTTCATTGTTGATTTTCAGTACTCTATGCTATGAACAACAACAAAATGTTCGAGTCTAATCAGAGGAAGAGTATAACTGTTTACCGAGCCATGGAGCCCTTAGATAAAATCTATACTTTTTTTGGTGCGTTTCGAATACAACAGTTTCCACCAAGAAAAAAGATTTAGTCAACACATGGCCGTAGGATGCAGCGCAAGGAAAAAATCTAAAGGAGGCTACAGACGACTGGGCAAGCTTCGGCCAACGTCCGCTCGTTCCAACGTTGGCGTAGCGAGAGCATGCAAAACATAGGCAGGTACAGATGATATAGCGAGCCTAGGCCAGCGTTTCAGCGAATGTTGGTTCCATGGAGATAAATTGGTTCATTCTCGATATATGTCATGTCACGACATTTTCTATCTTGTCAGTACTATCGACTCAAAGGAACGCAAACGTTGAATAAGCGTGAAGAAAAAGACTTTACCTCGCTCCGAAAATATCTCAAAACAGTAAAAACCTTGCAGGTAGGTACTTTTTCAAAGGAAATACGATGGCATACTCCCCTCAGTTTTTATATCTAGTAAAAATGGTGAAAAGTACAACTTTCCCTTTTCAAATGGAATGATATTTTCATTTTATAGAAATAGTAATAATTACATATATGATTTCGAAAAGTCTACCATGTGTTAAGAGAAAACGTTTCAGTATTTTGGGAGCCAATTCTTGAAATCGCCAAAACTTCAATTATGGCTCATAACTCGTATGTACAGGGTGATTCACTTATCTCGGTGACCCCAATTTTCTCGAGAACGTGGAAATATTTTTTCATTCTGTGAATGGCGTTTTGAACAAGTCCATGTCGACTTGAGATACACATAAAAATCTGCAGAATAAATTAAGACGCTAGGCGTCGCGGCGCTCTCAAAATTTTTTCTCCAGGGACATACACTTTTCATCATGTTATTCGAAAGATAATTTCATTCTGAACATTTCTTTCTGATACCATTTTCATTAATTTCTAACCGTCAGCGATCTGCAGCGTGTTTTATGTTAATTCTGTTCCATTAATTTTTTTGTGTACTGCAGTAGTATGCTTTTATTTGAAGACATGCATATGATTTTTTGCCTCAAAATCAAGGAGGCTAGTTTTTTAGTCAATGTGCCTCTTCAGATAAAATGAAATATGTGGCTACAGCAAGATGAGGCTCCATGTCACAACGCTGCCATTGTGAAGAGATATTCAGATCAAGAATTCGAAAATAAATAGATGAGAACCAATGCACCCGTCAGGTATCACCCGACCTTAAGCTCATGGATTACTTTCTGAGTGGTACCCTCAAAAATATGGTATATCAAACTGATTCTGATAACTTGGACCATTTGGAAATAAAGATTAGAAACGCATGTGCCCAAGTAGACTCTTATATTCTGACCAAAGTAACTTATAATGAAATAGAGACATGATATAACTTATGTATGGATCAAAATGGCACGTATATAAAACATATGATTCGAAATGTTTCGTTTTTTGTTAAAAAAATGTTTATTGTTATAAGAAATAATATTTAATGAATATAATAAAAAAAAAGTTTGGTATCTAGGTCATCTAGCCATTATGATAAATACATAAGTTATATCAGTTCCTCATACATATTTCCAAATACAAGGGTCCATTTATTTTAGAATTTTTTGTCTCAATATCTCTTCACAACGGCAGCATTGTGACATGGATCCCCATCTTGCTGTATCCACATATTTAATCTCATTTGATGAGGCAGATTATTTAGAACACTAGCCTTCTTAAATTCAAGGCACAAAATCGTATCTATGTCTCCAAATAGAGGCAAAGTACCACAAAACAGAAAAAAAATGAATGGAATAGAATTTACATAAAAAACGCTGCAGATCGCTGACGCTAAGAAATCGATGGAAATTGAATTCGAAAAAAAATTTCAGAATGTAATTATCTTTCGAATAATATGATAAAAAAGGTATGTCCCTGGAGAAAAAATTTTTGATAGCTCCGCGACGCCTGACGTCTTTATTTATTCCGCAGATTCTTATTCGCATCTCAAGTTGACATTGACTTGTTTAAAATGCCATTCACAGAATGAAAAGATATTCGGACGTTTTCGAGAAAATTGGGGTTACCAAGATAAGTGAATCACCCTGTACGTTCTCTTCCGAAAAGACTCATTAATAATAAAACATGAATTAATGTCACATGTAGAGCCATATGAAACACCCCCTATGAGGAATGAAAAACCATTAATTTATGAAATTCCATCCAACAGCCCATGAAGCTACAAATTATGAAAATCTGGAATGATGTACAAATATTGGAAAAGATTTTTTGTGCAACATGAGATCAAGAAAAGATACTATTCGTATTTGTAACAAAAAAGTTGTTTGAGTATGTTGTCGTATATCACCAGTGAAAAAGAACCTCTTCTAACTTTTTGATATTCTTAGATATTCTCGAAATCTCGCTCGAAATCGAAGAGGTTTTTCCGAAATCGACAAAATATTAAAATTTTATTTCATTTTCAAAATGAGTGAGAATTGTACGTAGAAGTATTCACTTATGCAATTTTCGGAAAAAGTTGGATCCCGCAGAAATCAAGCCATGCACTTTTCCTCTCGATTTAGATTGTCGTCGTGTATTCATTCTGGACGTTTCGCCAGTTCGAGTGTCTCGCATCTTCAGTTATATTTCAGGAGATGTTCTCCCTGAATTGAGCTGCCTGATTATGAAAATCAGGCAAAATAATTAATCAGGCAGCTCGATTCAGCGATAATATCGCCTGAAATATAATTCCTGAAAATGCGAGACAGTCGAACTGGCTAAAAGTCGAGAATGAAGTAATGGATCTGGTATCTTCAGGAATTGTATTTCAAGGGATGTTCTACCTAATCGGGCAAAATCAGACAGCTCCATTCAGCGAGAACATCTCCTGAATAAAATTCCTGAAGATGTCAGACACTCAAACTGACGGAACGTCGAGAGTGAATCCACGACGACTGCCGAAATGCTCGAGAAGAAAGGTAATATTGAACGATGACTGCGAAAGCCTGAACTAATTCAAAAACAAACAGTTCCCCTGTATACTAAATGTAGCCAACCAACATTATTCATCAATGTATCATTGTTATTTCAAATTCAGAAATTATCCTACAACCAATTGAGGATTCAACAGACGATATGACGTACCTCACAAAAATAACGAAATTCCTTAACAAATGATTCCTAATACAAGATTTAAACTATTTTATATAAAATCCCAAATATATCCCGCGAGTCGTGTGTACTGGCAAGTTTCGAAAATTCCCTTTGGTGAGTGTCATAAATTCCCAGGCCAACGCCCGCATTGGTTTTGGTTTGTCATATGTTTTCCATACACACGATGCGCTAACGTTGGAACGAGCGAACGTTGGCCGAGACTTGCCATGTCGTCTGTAGCCGCTCGAACCCTGGCCAACGCCAGCGTTCGCCTTGCCTTGCCATAATATGTATGTTTTGCATACACACGATGCGCCAACGTTGGAACGAACGGACGTTGGCCCAAGCTTGCTCAGTCGTCTGCAGCCACCTTTAGTAAAAATATGAGCCAAATTAACTTTAACAAATAAAATGAAAGGTGGAGCTTCAACTGGAAAAAAATTAAATTGAAACTGGATGAATGCACTCTGAAGAGTGCATATACGAAATTCATGAAAATTTCAACTTGATATTTCTTTCTGAAAAATTTATTATTATTGTGATACCATGAGTGTTTCTTATTCTTGTGGAAATAAAATCCCTACATATTTTTGTAAACATCACATTCAGGAACCGACAATGAACAAAATCGTAAGAAATTGATCCTTTTTCAGACAGAGATTTCATTTCAGTTTTTTCCGTATATCCTAGATACAATGATCATTTTTCTTCACGATTAATATATTCTTGATCATCCATAACAAGGTCGTACCCCCGTATTTTTGTATGTATAATCAATCACATGTGTTGAAGAGAAAGCAAGACCCAGTTGAAGATTCCGAATGTCAGATTCATGAAGACAAATGTTGGAATATTAATTTGAATGAACCTGCATGAGCCTTGCAATTCATAAACCGAGTAAAAGACTAATGAAAAAAGACTACTAACCTTGCTGTCTGGACTGCATACTTTTATTCCGGCCAAAGAAACCACTAACAGGATGGATTTTCCTCTCGGAGTTCTCTGGAAAGAAATCCATAATTTAGCTATAAATTCTGTGGAAAAACGCGAAGTCATTAATATTATGGAAATGAGATTTCAATTTTTGTTCTTTTCTAGAAAAACGGAAATATGTACATATATCTTGGGGTTTTTGGCTGAAGGCACCAGACAATGCGAATGCAGCTTTTGTGTCTTCGATACTGCAGAAGAATGCGGGCATTCGTTGAGATATAGGATTGAACATATAATAAAGAATATAAAGAAGGGAGAATTCATATTGTTTTTGATGTCCCGAATGGTTACAGCAAATGAATTGTGAAAACTGAAAAAAAGTACCTGATATGAATAATAATACCAAGTATAAAATATGTATGAATAATAATGATTCCAAGCGTAGGGACATATTATCTTGTGATTCAGCCTACGTAATATTCAATATTTCAAATTTCAATACTAACTTTATTTTTCATGAAATCTGAATGAATCTGAAGGCGATGTATGTGCATGATATATTCCTGAAACGAGAAAAAAAATGGCGATTTTTTCTAAGTCATTTTAAACTATTGTTCAAATAAGAAAAATAAAACTTTATGTTATAGCTCAGCAAGAAAACCTCTTAGGAAAAACCAAGTTCGCTGAAATGCTATTCAAAAATAATGTTTTCATTTCAACATCTTCTTGATGACTGAAGTAGAGAAAATTGCTTTAACACGAAAACAGAACAAGATGGATGAATGCAGATCACCGCATTATCAGTTTAAAAGAAAAAATACCGTAACTTTTCATTCATTTTCCTCTATCTCTCTGGTTGAAAAGTTGTGTTTTAGGAATTACGAATTTTGCTCACCCTGTGCAGTTTAACTGAAAAATGTGAACAGTTGAGAGTGTACGTGAGTGACAGGCAACCACATCATGTATCCAAGACACGTATTTATTATAGAATTGAAATCTGAAAATTTTGTAATCTAGTTGCAACTACACCATTTTCAATTGAAATTCAGAAATCGTGAATTGACATTCAGAAAACATCACTTGTATTTCAGATTAGTATATTGTTTTTCAGAAAATATCAAATTTTTTTTATATTTGTCAACTGAATTTCGGAAAATATCAAATAACTAATCTGAAATTCAATTTACGCATACTGAAATTAATCTGACAAATCTGAATCAAATTTGACGGTTTCTGAATCACATTTGGAAATGGTGTAGTTACGATTTCGATATTTACGACTTATCTCTAACCTAAAAAAAACTCAAGTCTTTGAAGATGATGAAAAATATTTGAGCACTCAATGAGGCTCTCATCGAAAATTGTGAGTCTGTAATGTGAACTGTGCAACAAAATTAACGCACATGATGAAAATCTCAAATTTATTCTACAACTGAAGGTGTTCTCGATGATCATTATTTTTATCAGAATTATGAATGCATAATGTTATTCACTGTCAACGTTTTTCTTCAATACAGATGTTTTTTCCGAGCAGGAATAAAAAACGATTATATTATCAGATATTGAATGTATTGGCTCCATTCTGAAATCAGTTATTCTCGATCAATTCTAGTGATCAATAAATTTTCTTTCTTTTGATTTTCCACAATCGATCGCTATGCAACGCGAAACACGCAATTTGTCCGATGAGGAGTGTGCCAAAGCGGTTGTTTTACGCGAAGAATGGTGGACATACACAAGAATTGCAGACAGGTTTGGAGGTTCCCATACAAGTGATTTCAGAAGGCTGCAGCGATTCGGGGAGACAGGTATGAATGTCCGAAGACCAGGACAGGGTAGATCACGGGTAACAACTGCCATTCAAGAACGTTACTTGAGAGTTTCTCCGTTAAGACAACGACTTGCAACCGCTCGCCTATTTCAAATTCAGCTTGAGCAAACTCATGAGGTGCAAATTAGCCCTTAGAAAAAGAAATTCGCCTCAGAGAATATGATTTAAGGCCTCGAATCGGGCCCAGCTCCTACCCAGCCCATTGAAGGGCACGTTTGGCTTTTGCGAGAGGGCATATCCATTGGGAAGAGGTCGATTGGGCACAGATGAGTCTAGATTCTGCCTCTACCATTGTGATCAACGTTTCCTTGTATACAGACGTCCACATGAAAGATATGTTCAGTGCAATTTCCTGAATACTACTGGTTCCAAGGGAGGATCGATTATGGTATGAGGTGGCAGATCTTTGACTGCTTGCAGAGATCTAGTGATCGTTGATAATGGAGCTATGAATGCTGATAAGTATATAAGAAACACTCTCGAAGAGCATGTAGTGCCATTTGCCCCAAACAGTGGTGAAAATTTCATTTTTATGGACGATAATGCCAGAACCCATCGTGAACGCATCATTCAGGAGTACCTTAAAGAGGTTGAAGTCTCTCGAATGGATAGCAAGAAGTCCACATCTCAATATGATAATGAGCAGGCTTGGGACAACCTCAATAGAAGGCTGAGAAGTTCAGAAAACCATTTAGCTACTGTTAATGACTTAGGAATCCAAGTCGGAGAAATCTGGGAAGGATTAGATCAGAACATTGAACATTTTAGGATCACTCATTTTGAGTATAAACCTTCGTTTTCGAGCTATCATCAACACAAGGGTTGGAAATACAGAGTACTAAATCACTTATCAGCATTCCAGTTTTTCGAAAATTGTCCATTTCTCCTCTTTCACATAAGATTCGGTGAAATCCTGAATTTTTCTTCTATTCAATATGTCTTTTTTCGTTCGAAACCTTCTCGAGAGAACATGAAAAATGAGTTATAAAGTCAATGTAGAGTTAAGTTTCATTAACATTGAGATTTTCAGAATGTGCGTTGAGATTTTTGCGCAGTGTATATCTATTATGTATAATACTTGTTTTGTTGGCATTCATTGGTTTTGCGCTTTTTATTAATAAAGTCTTCATGCCTATATTAATATTTATTTGAATCTGAACTTTGTGTTGTTGCGCCTTTATCATTCACGGAATGTTTTTGAAATAACATCAACCGATGTTTCAACACCGAAATCACGTATAAATTCCAGAATTGAGCCAGAAAGCGACAAGGAAAAAAGGATGGATCACGTTCCCTGCTCCTTCGAGACACAATCAATGACGATCACTCCCTCCCTTGAAGTATGTATACGGTAATTTCTCCAAGCATCTGGCCCTCCGCCAAGCCGCCAGCCCCTCAGTTCTCATAAATTCGCACTTTTGTTTGTAGATTGTCACCGTCGGATTTACTGGTTCAATTCTCAGCCGGCTAATTGAATTTTCCCGGACGGGAGTCATTCCTAAGCGATGATTCGGGAGTATGTCTATGCGAGCCGTGAGATGCCGCCACTTGTGAGGAACTAATGTACCGATAAATCAGGCGATGTCACGAGGCCGGTGGTGTTACTTACCGAGAAGAACGCTTTTCTGCTCGGGTATTTCCTTTCGTACGCTTGGTGGGCGGGAGTTTGGCATCAAGGTAGGAGCTCACCTACGCTTCCCGTGATTTACTAGCTGCTTCCTTCGGCAGGAATTCGAATGAGATGCACCCTGGCCCTGTGGGTGATCGCGGACTTATGAAGACTATGAGTTGGACAGTTGAGATTTATGCCACGGAGTTTATGGCAAATTGAATCGAAACAACGAAAGAACACAGAATGACGCTAATGAATGTTTATCCAAACTAATGTTTGTTGACTATGTTACCGCAATTTTTCATTAGGTTGGAATATAGGTGAAGTTGTTCCACTTTTTCCAGGGTTTTCCGAATATGTATATCCAAAATTTCGAAAAATAATATTTTCGTAAGTCACCAATTTTTTTCAGTGATATACTGCTGATGAATTAGTACAAAAATTTCCTGGAGAACATCAATAGCAATCAAAAATTTGAAAATAATTTTTTCTCAGGAAGGTAATGAGTAGATCGAGAACACGATGTTTTGGTTATTTAACAGATTAATGAGTTTTTATGTCTTATCAACATAAAGGCTATCTACAACAGTGAAATATACACTGCGCAAAAAAATCAACGCACATTCTGAAAATCTCAAATTAAATGAAAGTTAACTCTACATTGTCTTTAAAACTAATTTTTCCGGTTTTGAACGGAACAAAGTACACTAAATGGGAGAAAAATTCAGGATTTCCGCGAATCAATCTTTTGTGAAAAAAAAGAAATGAACAACATTCAAAATAATGAAATGCTGATTCAATACTTGGTATTTCCACCCCTTGCGTTAAATACAGCTCGGCAACGACGGTTCATATTCGAAATGAGTGATCTTGAAATGTTTGATCTAATCCTTCCCAGATTTATACGAGTTGAATTCCTAAGTCATTAGGAGTAGATGGATGATTTTCCGAACTTCTCAGCCGTCTATACAGGTTGTCCCAAACCTGCTCAATCGAATTGAGATCCGGACTTCTTGTTGATACATGCTCTTCAAGAATGTTTTTTATATACTCATCAACCTTCATAGCTCCATTATCAACGACCACTAGGTCTGTGCGAGCAGTCAAAGATATTCCATCGCATACCATGTTTGATCCTCCCCTGAAACCAGTTGTATTCAGGAAATTGCATTGAGCTTATCTTTCAAGTGAAAGTCTGTATACAATGAAACGTCGATCACAATTGTAGAGACAGAATCTAGACTCATCTGTGAAGAGAAGTCTTTCCCAATCGACCTCTTCCTAATGGATATGCTCTCTCGCAAAATCCAAACGCGCCCTTCGATGGGCTGGGGTAAGAGCTGGGCCTCTTGCCGCGGCACGACGACTTATATCATATTCGCTGAGGCCATTTCTTATTATCTGAATGCTAATTTGCACCCCATGAGTTTGCTGAAGCTGATTTTGAAGGAGGCGAGCGGTTACAAACCGTTGTCTCAACGAAGAAACTTTCAAGTTACGTTCTTGAATGGCAGTTGTTACCCGTGGTCTACCCTGTCCTAGTCTTCGGACATTCATACCTGTCTCCCTGAATCACTGCAACATTTTGGACACACTTGTATGGGAAACTCCAAACCTTTCTGCAGTTCAGTATGTCCACCCTTCTTCTGGCGAAACTACCGCTTCGGCATATTCCTCTAGGGTCAAATTGCGTGTTTCGCGTTTCATAGCGATGGAGTGTAGAAAGTCTAACGAGAGGAAGACTATTGATCACTAGAAAACTGATTTTAGAATGGAGCCAATACATTCAAAATCTATTCATTTATTTATTCATTAAATCATACGGCAAAGCCAATTCACAATATTGAAAAATTTCAACAATAACAATTTTCATGAGAATTACAAATACACACATTAAGGTTCCACGAACACATGAAGTTGAATCTACACAAATGAACATAAGAATTTTTAATAACTAATTATGGGTAAAGGCCGAAATCAGGTCCGAGATGCTAGCGGACTTGTAAGAGCTTGGGATTCGAAGTGCTTCTCCAGGGTGAATATAGAAATAAAAAATATATCAGCCTGACATCAGTTAGTTAGGCGTAGAGCTCGAGATAATGGACTGTGTAAACTATATGATATCTTCTTTTTGCATTCCTGCTGAAAAAAACATCTGTATGATCTGTATGAAAATGCATCATATGCATGCATAATTTTCATAAAAATATTAATCATTGAGAACACCTTCAGTAGTAGAATAAATTTGTGATTTCCATTATCTGCGTTAATTTTTTTGGGCAGTATATAATGGACAAGTTTGATATGCAGTTGAAATAATGAAATAAGGGAGATAGGTGTCATCCAGGATTTGGTGAGGTGGACAAAAAATCGGCGGAGAAAAAGAAACCCAGCTGCAGCTAGAAAACCATTGATGCAAACACATGACCAAGTCCTAACATTTACTGTTAAAATGTCACTACATTTTAATCTCATATTTTTAGGGTGATTGTGAAAAGCAGTAAAGGTCAAAATTATAGATAAATCAAGTTTATTTGTTTCTATTTTGTGGAACTATTATAATTTGAAAAGTTATAAAATTTTCGACAAAACATATCAACTCAGAACGTTCATTGATTTTGGAAAAATGAACTGAGAAATTAAGGAAAAATTTCACCCTATACTAAAAAGTGCGCGAGTTCAAACAAACAATCATTAAACATTTTTTGTGATATTGTTCCAAAGATTGGCAGAGATTATTTTGAAGATGTCTGAGAAATTCAGTTGTTCGGAAAACATTCAATGAGAATTTCAAATGCAGCATAGGGACAAAAACAAATTTGCATATTGAGCGTCTATTGAAGCAGCTTTTCTGGCAATCGGTTGAGGAAAAATCTTGAAAAATTTTTCTCATGAGTACTTTTCATTAGAAATTTTCTTTCTATAATTTTTCAGGATAATTTAATGCTATTTTCAAAAGATGATTCACGACATCGATGTTTCTCCGATATGAAAGATTAAGTTTTCCATTAATATCCCAACCCTAGGGTAGAAACGTTGAGATGAACGCAAAATGAAAGAATTCATCGTGAGAAGAGTTGGAGTAGGCAGAGGTTCTAATGATTCAAAATCGTTCTACTTCAGTGAAATGGCTTATCAATTGGCTTCCTGTACTGGTTAGTCCCCACGAATGAGTGACAATTCATTATCCCCATACACACGATGAAAATCTACTAGATGATTGGTTTGTCCCAATGGAATGGCTTATCAATTGAATGAGTTTCGCCAACGAGACGCAACAGATACACCCTCCACCACAAAAATTTAAATTGTCTTGAAAAGATGCATACATCCGTTCTTACTGAACCACTCTTTTCTGAACAATTCATTATTATAAATGTGTATATCATATATTGAATTATATAAGTTTCCCCAATTTTCTCAATAAATAAATTACTTAATGAACTTTTTGGTGACTTAAACAACCACAAAAATCACTCGAACAGCAGAAATAACTTCCCTGAGAGCCACTACAGAAATGGAGCACCCGAGAAACACACCCCCATAATCTGTCGAAGACTCTCCTCTACGAAATATTTCACTCACAAACCTTTGAATGGAGAATACCTCCAGTAAATTCGCACAGTAAATCCCAAACAAAGAGATTTTGGCAGAGTTTTGTGTGAAGAATAAAAATCCTACCAAACAACTTCAACTCAATACCGTATAGAAAGAAATACAGAACTATAAAAGTACAAATTATTTCGATTGAAAAATTATCTCTTTTCACTGCTTATGCTCGAAATTGGAAATCATGATTATTTGGCCGGGAACAGGAATGAACAAAACGATTTTTCCCCGGATTTTTCATAACAGTTCGATAAGCTGTTATTCCCATTGACTTTCTGCGAATTGATTTCTATTAATTTTTCATTCGCGAAATTATGAAAATTTCATAATGACTTATTACTGACCAAGAAAACCTTCAAAATAATTCAATTGAGAAAAACTATTTTTTTTCTGACGAAGTAATTGTATCTTATCAAGTAACAATACCGAAACAAAGTCCCATAGTATATTTCAACCATTTAACCTTCACGTAACGGTGCACTTCAGATACTTCCACAAATTGAATTCCAGATAGTAAAAATGTCTGCGCCAAATTACACCGGGGTAGAATCCCCTAATTAAATTATCCAGAAAGAGACACATCTCCCCAACTAGACTTATAGGCGATAACAGCAACTATGATTTGCCATTCGTCTAGTCGGGGAGGAGAAGTTGCTAAGTCCCCTTGCAAAAACCTAATGGGGCCATAAATATCTTCACCACTTACTGACTGTAACATACCGAAGTGCACCACCGTTTCCGAAGGAAATTGCCGTGGAGTAGTAATCTCAGACGTGGAAAACCTTTTCTGCATGTCACGACAACCCTTCAAGATTTACATCAGGTTTTCACGATATTCTCCCTGGCAACAACATCATGTTCGAAGGGACTAAATGCAAAGGTGACATCCAAATGAATATATTTCGTGCGTTTCCAATATTGAACAAGAAAGTATCTAGATTTATCTGTCAAAAACCCATGAGACTGTCCCCATATTCTTAAAAAGACTTTTCTCAATTTGTATTTCACATAAAAGCTGGTGAGATTTCCAGAGTTTGGCACTATATTGCCAAATTGAACAGAAGGAAAAGATACATAAGATATGTTATCATATTTCGAGAAAATTATTGAAATTGGCTTCAACTTACAAAATATTGAAACTACGCTTTAGAGGTGTGTCACTACTAGTGAGATATTTGAATAATTCATCTTCTATGATCGCAAGTTCATTGTTTATATATAACAGCTTCTATGAATTTGACGCTACGTATGACATAAAATCAGGAAATCCAGAATATATCTCAAGATTTATTAATTTTGATAGCATTAGTATGTTGAAACATTATCATCACTTTTCTTCGCACAATCCGGCACAATAAGGAGAAAATAGGCTTCTCATTTGAAAAATTACAGTTATGGGCCAATCTCAATCCCAATTTTTACCCAACATCTGGAACAACCTGTGACGAGATTCTCGAAATTCTGAAAATGTACAATATTTCCACAGTCTTCGACTTCAAAAATTCGAAAACGGTTGGTACCTGAGATATCCAGATAAAAAATAATTAACATAATACCGAATACCCTCATCTAGCTTTTTTCTTCAGTTTTTTTCTCGATATTCTGAGAAGTATTATGACGAATGCAACGATTTTTAAATAGAACATATTCACAATTGGATAATCATTGAAAGTTTTCAGGCTTCAAGAATATTTTAGCTGAGTAGATGATGTCAAACAATATCTTAATTCCAATTTTCAGATTTCAAATAGGTCTAGTTCTGCAGAAACGCTTATTGGGCCGTTTTACCAACACTAAATACAGTTTTTCCACATTACGCAAAAAGGTTTTTTATGTTCAAATTAGTGAAAAAGACTTCTAGACTCTGTTCTTCTCCAAAAATATGAGCACATAGATGAACACTTTCTTTTCTTCTTTTCTATTCTTCTGGGACAAATGTGCTCTCATGAAAATATCATGATAGAGGTGAACTGGGATAACAATCGTGCAATCCAATTTACCTTCCATCCTACCTTCTATTCGGCAGGGTTTTATGGTACAATACGACGGTCAATCTCCCGTTTCGCAGATGTCTCGCTATTTATTGAAGTACCTCAATTACTGTCCACCAGAGAGCTGAAACACAGTATGAAGTCAATTCAGCTTTCGAATTAATTCATCACTTCATTTCGTGTTCTATTTCTGTCATTTCTGAGTATGGCAATCATCTGTCCCAATAGATTTCTATAAAGTCAGGATGAGGGAGCTCCTGAAGTATTTACAGCTTCAGTTTTTTCCGTAGAATACGAAACTAATTCGTTCATACAGATTCCTACCAGAAAGCATGAAAATATCTTTGAAACTTCAAACTGGATAGAATTGCATCGATCGGAATAGGTCTGTCTGTTCTTTATTTCCTACTAACCTTACTTTATATAATAGGAACATGTATGATCTCGATTGAAATTTGTGTGTTGACAAACCTGAGTTCGAAAACTCAGTACGATAATTGGTAGTTTCCTTTTCGTTCGTTGCACTATTTGTAGATTTCTAACGAAGCAATGGACCAAAAATTTCACCTTGAATGAAATTTAGGTCTATTGTGAATTGACACTAACTTCTGCTCAAGGGCCCTAAAATCTCAACCCTAAGACGTTTAGGCAACTCAAAATACACAGTAATTGTTTACATTGCCATCTGATGGGGATTTCATCATGAAATTTCCGTAGTGTTCTGAAGAAGGAGAGGAATAATAACACATGGACTCAGATGTTTTGATGTTATTAGAAAATGTAGTTCATCGAATCAATATCAAATATAATACTTCCACGAAAACGCTATCAACCTAGCGACACCTACTGGTTATTCGCAAGAAAAAAAAATTATTCCTTTTTTCCATTTCATCAAATTTTTCAGAGATTCAATGAATTTTATGTTGACCCTGGCAAAAAGAATCGAACAGAAAATTCTTCATAAAACACAGTTCATCTTATCTTGTGTTCGCAGTGTATTCTGTTCCGCAATTAAAAAACTGTGTTGATTCCGGCTAAGCTGGTATTAGTGTACCATGTTCAGGTGGAGTCACGTTTGAGATATGGTTTACTATTTCGGGGCAATTCATCTTCGGCACTGGTTTTCTTTATCGCACAGAAAAAATACTGCGGGTGATTGCTGGAGTCTCCCAAATTGTTTCCTGAAGACCTCTTTTTGCCAGATATAAAATTCTACCTATTGCATATTCATATATATTTGAAATGTCTGTCTATGTTTTCGAGAATCGGGCTCAGTTTCCGACCAATGATCTAAGGTGTGAACAATCTACAAGACATGCTAATTTTCTCCATACACCCTACTGCAAATATAATGTTACCCTCAAGACGCAGAATTACATGGGAAAGAGAAATTTCAATTCACCGCCTGATGGAATTAAAAGCATTCAGAGTGAAATAATTCAAGAAAAATCCCAAGAGCTACGTGTTTGAAAATGTTTTTTATCAGTTGAACTATTTCTTGAAATGAATGTGTTGTATATATTAAGACGTTTAGCAGATCTTTCATTTTTCTCTTGTGTTTTTACAAATTTGAAAGGTAAATGCTGGAAAGAAAAGATTCATTATTCCATTATTCTCGTATTCAAACTGGTAGCTTACCAACTACATGAGGGTTGAAACAAAGGATTCTTATTCAACCTGACAAGCTCAATTTTGTCCTCAAGGTGGAATAGAAATCTTTGTCTCTATTCGCAACAAACGCATTCAAGTTTATCGGCCGCACTTTGAAAAACGAAGATATCATTCGTACCATCAGGAATTGTTTTTGGTATTCACACAATCCTATTCACGAACAGAACATAATGAAACAAACCTCCCATTCGAGGAAATGGAAGTAATGAATCGAAGAAAATTCCTATGGGATCCTCCAACCTGTGAGAAAATGAACGATGGGAGCATAATTACGAAGGGCCACAAAGGAGAAGGAGGAAAGCAACGCGAGAACGATCTCCATTTCAAGTTGACTTCCGTCGATTAGCAAAACAAATTTAAACGAATTGCGTTCCGCGTCTTATGAGACGTTCCAGGGCCCGGTAGAGCGCTAGAAATAGGTTAATTCCTCCCCCTAATTCTTGTCATAACCCTTCAGTTTAGCGGGCAACCTAATTAAGTGCCGTTATTAAAGTCTCGTTAGCGCACCAATTTTGATAGAACGTGACTAACTGTGCAGACTGGGCGAATTTACTACCTGAATGCACGCGGGATTTCCAAGTGACAAGAGTCTGGTATTTGGCCTGATTTGACGGGAAAAGGAGAGGCGTTACTCTCGCAGTTGTCGATAATTGAATTGTGACCGAATGTATCTTTATTTCCCAAGTGGATTTGAACGTTCGACCTAGTTTCATCAGTGCGAGATGTTAATTAAGATCGATTTCATTTGGGGGTTGCAGGCAATTTGTTTTATCAGTTTTTCGCTCGACGAGCGTAGCCGAAGGTGACGAAAATAAGCCACACTGGCCACTTGAACTGCGACATATTTCAGAAACTACCGTTCAACCAATTCATTAATTCCGAAAGATTACCGTTCTGCTTCGATTCTGGATTAATCTTTTCCAATTTTGAGGTGAAAATAGCCTTAAACGATTAAATTGGCATCACTTACAGACAATCCGTGCTCAAAAGGGATTTTTTAAAGACTTCACTCCGACTGTGCAAGATCCCCATAATTTTCGAAAATCAGAAAGTCAAAATTTTCAAGAAAATTTCGAGTAAGGGTGGAGTTTATGAACGGCGTTTAATCGGATACCCCACAAATGACCATCTACCGTCTTGTTTGGATCAGTGCATTCCTCCCTAATTGATGATTGCCTGACGAGTTTCGAAAGTGTTACGAGTTGCATATCTCAGGGATCGTTACTGGGATCTCTGATATTTATCCTTCAAACCTCGAGCTTGCCGGGGTGCCTCAATTTTGAGCGGTACAGTGTACCACTTTCAATGAGGCGAGGCATTCCGGACTCTCATGATCGATAGAGAGTCGAGGCAAAATTTGTTCTACTTCATACTGTGCCACTGTGTTAGACGTAAGAGTTGAAGCTCTCATTATAATACAAACTTCCTGTATATTCGACGGTCGGTATAAGTGGTCCGAGGAGCAGCGTCTAAGAAAACAACCCTAATTTTGTTATGAGGAATAACCACAAATCCTGTGTTTAATCAACCTTAAAGCTGAAAGCAATTAGTGATAGGGTCATTGTATTTTCATAACTGCAGTTGGGATCTTCAGTAAAACACATCTGATCATCAATCAGATACCTCAGATCGCTCTCTCGCTCCGGCCCAGATGCAGCTCTTCGACTGTTGCCATTGCGTACTCGTCCCTGAATCTCAATTGAGTTGCAGTATGGTCGAGATATCCGACTACCTGGTTCTACTCTCCTCGATCGTCCCACCGATGCGTAGTCGCTTACTGGGACATTCGAAATGAGGTAATACAGTTCTTCGAAGTGAGCCGCTGTTATATTTCTGCTTCGTGTCCGGGACACATGAACCGCATCGTCCTAGATTTACGCAACACTAGTTTCAGTGTATGTAATTCCGCTCGTGCAACGAGGTCCAGAAAGTTTCTCCTTCCTCTCGATCTCTGAAAGTTTAGAGTTGTTCATTAGGCAGGATCAATCTTCGATTAGCTTTTCCACGTAGCAACAGTTTTTTGGCTAAACATGATATAAATGACAATTCCCAAATTTTCAATAAAAATCGATGTTATCTGTGAATAGTGCCGAGATTTCACCGTGCACAAATGTGTGTTTGTTATTTCCATAATAAACAAGGTATCTACTTTTGAAACGGCGAAACTTCAAGGGGTGATCAATCAAGTGATTTGCCACAAAAAACTTAACATTTCTTGTTATTACGAAATACTAAAGTTTTTTCGTGAAAACAATTATTCTTCAATTATTCTTGTAGCTTTATCATATTCCATCACATATCTGGAAATAACATTAGATGAAGTAGTAAATATTCCAATGAGCCGAAATACTTCGAGTGGAAGAGATGGTGGAGATGAATATCACGGTCATATTTTTCCTACGGTTTCATCCCTAAAAAATTATTAATTATCGACATGCTTTCTCTTCAGCAAGAATTACCTCATTCGATCTGCTTCCGAATGACATTTCAACTTTTGTGGTAACTGCTTGTCTCGATCCATAATATGGCTAACAAGATAAAAACGAAACAGTCGAAAAATTCCAAACCTAAACTTGCCCCATTTTGAAAGCCATTATGATTAAAAATTGAAATGCTCATGAAAATCATGAATTCATCTTTGTCATAAGATTCTATTAGCTCATGAAAATATTGCTTAGATAAAAATATTGCTATCGTTGTCTCAAATCGCCGATTATTTGATACTCTCAGTGCAATATTGCTATAACAAAATTCATAAGCAATATTACCATAACGATCGCAACAAAGTGAGAAATATTATAGCCATATTTTCATAAATATAAGAAAGCAATATGCCTATAACAGATTCATAGCAATATATAAACAAATGAAAAAATTTCATATATGAATGAGAAAGAACCCTTATGCTACTTTCCTTTATTTTCAACCTTAACATGAAATAACAGTCAAAGTGTGGTAAGCAGTTATAGGAGGTGAACTTTTTGGACCAGTTGTACTTCGGGATCCCTCAAATTTGAAAAATTTATGAGATTACATAATACAAAGCAGTTTGATAGACATATTGGATGAAATGTCCCGGGCTGCTCGATAACATGTCTGGTTTCAAATGGATGGCTGCCCACCTCATAATAGCCATAATGTACAAGTGGGCCTGAATGAATGAATATTTAAGGGAGCAATTAATTCGAAGATACAGTCCGGTGAGATGGCCCCCAAGAAGCCCAGACCTTACGTCATTGGATTTTCATGTCTCTTATGTCTGGAAAACCTTAGAACAAAATGTGTATCAAATTCGCGTTCAGACTCTAGAGGATCTGACCCAGAAGATTGAATTGTGTTGTGCAAAAATGCACAGAAAAATTGTGAACTGCGCAAGGTAGTTGATTCAGTTCGAAAACTATATGTAAAATGTATTGAGCGAGAAGGGGGACAATTCGAACAATTTTTGAAATTAAGAATAATAGTCTGTTTCTACATTTTGTCATACCATCTGTTTTGTTGAGAATTATTTGATTGAGTTAATTTTATTTCAAAAACAAATTCAAAATTTCCATGAAAATTTCTTCAAATTTTGATGATAATGTGTTTCAGAATGGAGCAAATTCAGGTTTGGAATTTTCCGACTTTTTCATTTTTATCTTGAAATTATGGGTGAAGACAAGAAGTTAACACAAAAGTTGACATGTCGATCGAAATCACATCGAAAAAGTTAATTTTTGCTGAAAATAAAACATATCCATAATTAAAAATTTCTCTGATTTGGAAGAATATCACCGATATTGTTGAGTTCAATATTGTGAAATTCGTCTCGTCACCACGCCAGCTATAAGAAGTTTTCTGGCAAACTACAAATACTTATCTTGTGAAAAATTTTATGCCATTTCCAGATAGGTAATCGAATTTGATGAAGCCACAAGGATAACTGTAACGAAAAGTATTTCGTGAAACAAAAAATGTTAAATTGAGGAATAGCTGTCAAAGTTTCGACCATATGTTATATGAATTATCAACCTTTGAAGTTTTGCTGTTTTAAAAGTAAATATTCTGTATATATTGAAGAATGAATCTACAGCAACATGGAACATGTGTATGAAGATGTCTTAGCACTCTGGCAGTTTTTTTTTGTGCTGAAGGAATTCTCGTTTCTGCTGATTTTTGCCGTTGAATTTTCCTTCGATTCTCAAGATATTTTGAAATTTGCAGAAGAACATTCACTTCGTAAAACTGTGATATATCTTGATAACCACATATAATGGAAGAAAATTCCAACGGCACAAAGGAGCACATTGAATTTTTCGAAAATCCAAGAGTGCTTGACGAATTGCATACAAAATACAGGAACATATAATATTCAATGAAAAATTCATAAAGCCTCGCTAAGATAAAAACCAAATTATTTCTATCCGTAATTGTATTTCACGAGTAGCCCCTAAATCAAAAACACAAAACCCAATCGAAAAACAATTCAGAATGCTCTCGATGTCACCTAAATCAAGTGGCCACTCCGGAAAGCGGCGTGCCATTGTGTTATAAAACGGTACGTTTGTACCCGAATAACCGAAACATCATCATTATTCCGACAACGTTAACCAATCTATTAGGGTCAAATACACATAGAGGGCACGGAGGTATGTCGGAAAACACCCATTCGATGGTCGCAAAAAGAGCGGACGTTTACTGCAGCGCCCCCTGGACGCGATAAGGCAAGATTTGTTGCGCGAGGTCTACCGCCGATATCTGAAAACCGCCTCTGAATATAAAGTGGCCGGTTAGAGTGTCGATGCTTACGTGCTACCCACTTCTTTCCATCTCGAAAGAATGAATTTTTCCGCAAATATTCATAGGTAGGTGTGGAAGATTACGCCGGAATGGAAGAATTCATTTATTCCACTTCGATATTATGTGAGACGTGTTCCGTTCGGGTTTATTATTTCCACCAATGAGAATTCAAAGCGTTAGCAGAAGAGTAGAGTTAGATTCAAATCCGCTGTTGCCTGAAAATTGGATAAAATAATTACCGATGCTGATGCTGCCTTCGCCGATCAGCTGTTTACCGAAACGAGTATTGTTTCGTGTTCATAAGTGCAAGTATAGTCAATATTGTGCTTTTTTTATATTTTATTTAAAATATTGAGGTGGACACTATTTAATTTTGAATGCTTTTCAGATCATCTGGCAAGATGTTTACGAAAGGTTCCTCTAATTATAGGAAATTTTTCATGCTCATAGATGCTGTGTAGAGAGTGAGCAAGTGTTGCAATGCAATCATTTGATTCTATGTGTGAAAAAAATTATTTCGAAACACTGGAATTCTACAAGGACAACCCCATCATATTGAGGAAATGATATCTTATAAAAATGATGGTGTGAAGGTTGACAAGATTGTCTGGAATTTGCAATTCCACAGATTGTAAAAAAAAATCTATGTTTAGTTTTGTCTCTGCTATTTTTCTTTTTGTTTTCCATAACAATTAAATATACAAAACAGAAAACTTTAGGATTATCCATATTTGATGGAAACTAAAAAAGGATGAAATTAGTTTGAGACCCAACAGAATATGAAAACCTGCATGGTTGTAATGTAATTGAACATCAGCATGCACATTATATTCAATAGAAGCTACAAATTTTTTCCCTATTTAGGAAGGGAAAAAATCTATGAAAAGAAAATGGGTGATATATTTTGAATAAAAATGGACATTCTTCAGAGAACTGCGTGTCTACAGAACATGACGTGATCATCGATTAATCCTGTTGAAGAATTCATTACGCTAGAAATTAATGAATTATTTATTTATTGAATCTCACTTGTGCTTTAGGCTGCAGTTATAATAAAATAATATCATCCAACTTATCTATCGATTGATTGCACTTTTTCCGTATCTGAATGAACGTCATCATTATCAAGCTATTTTCATATTTGTATATGTATATTTTTAAATATGTTCCATTAAATTGATACATATTTTTATGATATATTGTTCGAAATTGCCAATTCTCGGAATTTATTTGAAATTCCATATGTATATCTGTTGGTGATCAAGAACTTGAAAAGTTTGTTTTTTCCCGTTTTCGATCTTGCTTTTAGTGGACTGTATAATTGATGACACTGGGGTAGAAATACACTAGAGTTCGATTAAATGTGTAATGAATAACTTAACTTAATGAACAAAAAACTTATTTACAAAACTACTTAAATTGATTACAGCACTTGTCGCTGTCTCGGCGTTCTTGGCGAGAATGAATTCTGAGGGTGCGCTCAGGGGTGCGCGATAAAAACACCCGCACCTTGGGCTAAGCATTCGAGGATCGGCGTTGCCACCTTTCATAAAATCCCTTAAATGGGAAATGGTACTTAACAATATCTGATCATTGCTCAACATAGGTTCAATTTTGCAACAATCGAGAGAATCACTTTAACTCACAAATCCTTAGTTTTAATGCACATTTTCATTTGACTTCACCACATTCAACTAGGCTCCTTGAATTGTCGAGACTTCTATATATTTTCGAAAATATCGAGTAGAGTCAAAGTAATTTATTTTGATAAGAATGAAAATTATTGTACGAGAACGATCTGGAAAAGGTTTCTGAAATAATTTAAAACATATGAAGCATTGTTTTCAATTGACATCGGTTACCACATTTGCCTGTTTCATTCTATAATTTTCGGGTCGGAAATGGTGTGATCATACTCTTATATGTTTAGATAGAGGTTTTTCCATTATCAAAACATGCTTTCAGGATTTATATCCATTTATTTCCTCTACGATCTCTAGTTTGTTGGTGAAATAAACATTTTAATTTTTAACACAAAAACGGGCTCCAGGAATCCAAGATTTTTTAGAATAACATGTATAAACACAGCAATTAGTGTTTTTCACGTTTTTTTTTTCTCAGGCATATCTTTTTATCGCAATAAAAACGTAAAAATGAATAAATAAACTCAGCTTTCCGTACTAACTGTCAAAACGATACTCGTTTAGGGCTAGGTTCTAGCTAGAGTTGTGTTTTGCTCAATATTTCTGCAATCTGCAACCGTTAGAAATATAAATTTTGTTTCAAACTTTTTCATGCAAAAGGTGATCTCAGATTTTTGATATATATTAAATTATGAAATTTGCAGTGTGGTTTCGAAATTATTGAGATTTCGGAAATCTCGTTAACCTCTTATAATATTTTCAAGATGAAAACTGCCATTGTTATATATTCCCACTCAGAATTCATTGACTTACACGAAAATTTTCATTTTATTATCCTTTGCGAGTAATAACTGAAAAAAAAACAGTTTTTTGAAGAAACTATATTTCATCCCACTACCCAATTGCATACTTATTTCTGATTGGTATATAGAAATAGTTTTCATATCAAAAATTTGAATTTTATACTTAAAATGTATTTGTTTTTGTTGTATTTTGAAAGATATATTCGCTATACAGCTCGTTCAATAAAAAGGATAAGGTTACGAAAATTTTTCACCGAACGTATTTTCAATGTATCCTGGAGCCGGGATAACCTTTGCTCCCTTATCACTTGTTTCTGCGACCATTCATTATCGGCGTTTCGCCATTGAGAGTGTCTGGAGGAGATGTTCTTTCTGAAATGAGCTGCTTGATTATATCATAAGTAATCAGTGAAAGTAAAAAATAGCACTGCCTACACAACTTGTCAGTAACGTTCAATACCGTCCACATGCAACTGTGCATGCACTGACAACTGAATTGTTATGTTTTGAGTGAATTTCAATAAAATTTCTGAGTACGACTTCATTTGGCCTATTTGCATAAAAATGAAGATGAAAGACAATCGAACTGGCGAAACGTAGACGATTAATCTACCAAGACTGTCCTATAGAAGGGGAATGTTCAAGTATTCAAACAAATGATGTTGACCTTTTGCACCGGGTGTAAATCAAGAATGCAATGATAAACGAATTCTTGAACAATTTATATATTCTTTCAGCTATATTTATAGCTAACAAATTCTTGATATTGAAAGAGATCCACCACAATGACATATTTCAAGAGCCAAAGTTGAAAAACAGATACATGTGATAAATATTCCACGAATGGATTGAATGCCTGTATATTATCTATCATTAAGTCCGTCAGATACTGGCATTAAACGAAAATACCCCGGTGTGGACGGTAAAATGAGAAATTTCCAATTAGCCGAATACGTTCACATATCCATTGAGTATTCAAAATATTTCGGAAAATCAGCCGTACTCTGAAATAACGCAAATTGTTTCAGTGATTACCAGAAATTCAAAGAATTTGGTTCGTTTCAACGAAATGATGTCTTTTTTTGATGATTCATTCGGAGGTTAACCAATTCGTTTCATATGATTCGTATTTGCCGGCAGTTCATATTACTTCATAATCATCTCTCAAATTAATCATTTATAAGTAAATATCAAACTGGACAAACTCATGTGGCGTGTAGAAGACACCTTTGGCTCATGACATAACATATCTCGTTTTCGAAGAATAACCGATATAGGTACATGATGTTAATCGTCTCGTTGGAGCAATTTTCATTTCAGTATTGTTAGTTTTCTATCATATTTGAAGTGATTATCCCTGGTCATATTGAAGTGTATTTGAGTGCTTTGTTCAGTTTATTATGAGACACCCGGTATAGTGTCAGAAAGCCTTGGTTACTCAACAGAATGGTCAGATTCCGATGTTTTAGTACTACGTCTCCTGAATTAAAAGAGATAGAAGAAGGAGTAACGGTAAGAAGCAACTTTCTCACCAACAGGGTAGGGTGTTTGAGGCATGGAATGAGGTTTTCAGCGAGATTGTGTCTGAATTCTTTCAAAAACTCTCTGTACAGATGAGCTGGCCAACAACAACAACTATGGAACAATGAGTGATTCCATTCCATTCAGGACCGCGCTCTTCTCAGATGTAATAATCATATTATTTTTCGTTAGTTTTTGGGTTCAAGGGTTAACCTCTACTCTTTTTATTGTGTATTTATAATAGTTAAAATAATTATATAATATATCATGTTCTTTTTTTGCCGTAAACATAAACTGAATACCGCAAATCGCTACGTTGTCTAATTTCATGCTACAAGGTTCAGTTGCGGGCTCGTTGGTCTCAGAAGCAGCGCTTCAAGTGAATCGACTGAAGCAATTGATGTTTTTTAACAAGAAATATATTCATATTTCTCTATTTCAGTATCGTACTGACTTCATTACCTACAGTACTATAAGTTGTGCTGTAATGAAATAATTACAGCCTGGTTTTCAGTTATATTTTCAGTTTTGTGGTTGTCAGTACTGACCTCCGATCCTATAAATTTTAATTTTCAAATCGAATTGATTCAATTTCCGTAATCTGTCGAATTTCGTTAGTGAAACCAAATGCCAAGAATCAGTAATAATAATAATAATTTATTCAGCATCAAAACCACATGCTTCGTCAAAGAAAATTACACATTCAATTCTGCAAGTGTAAATTGTATTTTGCAGAAGAACTTTTTTTAGAGATTTCTTGAATTTTTTTTGTCCATTCAGTTGTTTGATGGTATTCGGGATCCTATTGTAGATTTAAGGTCCCCAGTAGTCAACTCCTTGCTGAGCATACTTCCTTTCATGGTATGGAATGATAAGTTTGCTTCGGCTTCGTGTATTGAAGTTGTGGAGGTGCTATTGGTTGGGAAGGTGTCTAAGTTCTTATGAACATATGTAGAGCACTCTAATATATACACTGCTGGTATGGAAAGTATTTTAAGATCTCGAAACGCACCCCTACAGCTGACTATCTGTTCTATTCGTTATATTGTTCTCACCGCTCTCTTCTGAAGAATCAGGATGTCGATGTCATGAACCGATGTGCCCCAAAGAAGGATTCCACATGTTGCCAAGGAATGGAAGTTGGCAAAATAGGACATCTCTGCGGCCTTCCTGGATGAGACTCTTTTTACAACCGAGATAGTGTAAATGGCTACTGCAAGTTTCCTTTTCAATGAATCGATGTGCGGCTCCCATGAAAGTGCTCCATCTAATGTAACTCCAAGTAATTTGATGGTGTCATTTTTGTTGCTCTTTATTTTCAGGTTTTGTGTTTTCGATTCGTTTATTGCAAGAGAGTTACAACTGAACCAGTGCTTTTTCGTTTTTTGATTTTCACTACTAGCCTTCGATCCTGAAAATTTTCAAATCAAATAAACTCAAATTCCGTAATTTGTCAAATTTCGTCAGTCATACCAACTGCCAAGATAAAATATAAAAGTCACTCATCTGAATTTTTATTCGAAAATCGAGAGTACTAACTTCACTGAAATAGAGAAAATATCGTCTAAAACTTGTGGCAGAAGACTATTCCAACGTTCATGCTTTGGAAAACTTGCTCCTGCGTCGTTTGTTTTCGAATTTCGCATTCGTGTTGGAATAGGAGCCATTCTGCGAATTTCTTTAGAATATACTATTATGATACAAGTGTAGTAGGGATTGATATTCTTTCACGAGTTCAAAGTTCAAAAACAAGTTACGAAAAAGCGAGTTTTGGAATGAACGAGTATTAGAATGAGCCTTCTGTACGAGTATCATACATAAGTTCCTCTTATTCGCATAATTTTTATGAAAATTAATAGATTTTTGCCGTAAATATCGTTTTGTGATTTTGTATCGAAAAATATTGGTAGGCATAATTGTGTTTTATCTCATAAAATTTTACAAATGTTGAAAAAATCAGTTAGAGGAGGCCAACATGTCATCAATAAATATTACTGAAAAACAGTGTTAGAATGAATATTGTTTTGTTCTACGAGATGCAGCGGAATGAACAAATTTGACACATGACTAGAGAAAAATTCGCCTTTCAAACACTCATGCTTTCGAAAACTCGATCATTTTAGCAGAGCCGGAACTAGAATTCTAGCGCCTGTGGCAAACTTTCAAAATGCGCCCTTGAAGAAATTCATTTTTCAATAAATACATGTTTTTCATAATTGATATTTATTGATTATATTTTGAAGAACTTTTTTATTTAGAATAATGTCCCATATTTCTTAAAAGGTAATGAACAAAAACTAAATCAACAAAATGAATAGAAAACGATAAGAAAACTATTATTTTTTTTCTCAAAATAATATATACTGTTATATACAGAATGTACCAAGTTCGACGGCCTATTAGGTGTTTCTGGAGAACTGGACATAATTGAAATCTGAAAATTTGGATTATGTTATTGTTTGACATTATCTACCGATCTATAATATTCTTGAAACCTGACCACTTTCAGATAAACAGCGAGTGGGAAAAAAACTTTCAAATTTTTTTTCTGTTATTTGTTTTCGAATTTGATAGAGTATGCAATTCTGAATACTTTCGTGCTCAAATTGTTGCATTCGTCAAAATACTTTCCAAAATATCGAGAAAAAACTGAAGAAAAAAAGGAGATGAGAGTATTCGGTATTATCTTTGTTAATCCTAACCTAGTAATCGTAAGTACAAACCGTTTTCTCATTTTTGTAGGCGAAAACTGTGGAAATATTGTACACTTGTAGAATTTTGAAAAACCCGTCACAGGGTGTTCCAAATGTTGGTTCGAAAATTGGGATCAAGATTGGCTCATAACTTTCGTTTTTCAAATCATAACCCTATTCTTTATGATTGCATTGGATTCTACGAAGAAAAATGATGATAATGTTCCCACATGTTGATGCTTCTAAAATCAATAATTCTTGAGTTATTCAGGATTTCCTGATTTCATGTCGTACGTACCGTCAAATTCATAGAATCTGTTTCATATCAACGATGACCTTGGTCATAGAAGATAAATTATTCAAATAACTCACTAGTGACTACCTCTTTTCTGAATTAATTTATCATTGTTGATATGGAACAGATTTCATGAATTTGACGCTACGTGCGACAAAAAATCAGAAAATCCTAAATAACTAAAAATTATTAATTTTAGGAGCATCAACATGTTAGAACATCATCATCATTTTTCTTCGTAGAATCCAACGCAATCGTTAAAAAATAGGGTTCTAATTTGAAAAACCAAAGTTATGAGCCAATCTTGATCCCAATTTTCGAACCAACATTTGGAACACCCTGTGACGGGTTTTTCAAAATTCTACAAGTGTACAATATTTCCACAGTTTTCGCCTACAAAAATGAGAAAACGGTTTGTACTTACGATTACTAGGTTAGGATTAACAAAGATAATACCGAATACTCTCATCTCCTTTTTTTCTTCAGTTTTTTCTCGATATTTTGGAAAGTATTTTGACGAATGCAACAATTCGAGTACGAATGTTTTCAAAATTGCATACTCTATTAAATTCGAAAACAAAAAACAGAAAAAATAATTTTGAAATTTTTTTTACTCCCTTTGTAACTGAAAGTGGTCAGGCTCCAAGAATATTTTGGATCGGTAGATAATGTCGAACAATAACATAATCCCAATTTTCAGCTTTCAAATAGGTCCAGTTCTCCAGAAACGCCTAATAGGCCGTCGAATTTGGTACACGCTGTATAAACATTAAATAAAGTGCTAAAACATGAAGACAACAATAAATAAATGAGTGAACGAATGAAATAGCTAAAACGTTATTCTTACAAAAGATATTCAAACAAAGTAAATAAATAACTCCCATCAACAAAATAAATGAAAAAATGAATACTTAATAACAGAAATCATCAATATTATCTTTGGAAATAAATAAACTAAAACTTAACATTTCTTGCTTAGGTTTCAGCGAAAACATCAATTATATCATCAGTTTTCATGTGCACCGAGTTGTGTTTCGCGCCATGTATAATTTTCTAGGATTTTGTTCCGTTTTGGCAGCTTTCGTCAACTACGTGTTTCTCAACTTTGTAAACTGGTAATACGCCACTCTGAAATATAGAGCTTGTAGTCAATCTTTATTTAAAATGGAATATATCATATTTCACATTTTGCGCCCCTAGGTCGTTTGCGCCCGTGGCAAATGCCACCTCCGCCACGCCCACGGTCCGGCTCTGCATTTTAGAATCGTTAAAATTTGGTAAATTTCCACTAAATTTCTTTCTTCTCTGAAGCTTCGTTAATCCTCCATTAAACGGAGTGTCCATATGGCTACTCTTTATGGATATTTTGTTTGAGGGAGGATTGAGCGAGCATTAAATTTTAATGGATGTTGCTGCAACTGATAGATAGTTTCTTATTTTCAGTGAAATTTCAGAGCCAAGAAAGATTTTTCATGGAAAGCATAGTGTCTATTTATCACTAGACTATTTTCAGACAATTTCGAAAATATATATTAATGATCCACTTCCAAATTTATATATCAAAAATTTCTATTTCTATTCTATTCTTTTCCAAGAGGTCATCCATTTTGAGATTCCACAATGGCAAACTGCTGAATTTATTTATCAACATTAATCGAAAATTTCTTTGTTCAAACAG
The DNA here is from genome assembly GCA_038502775.1 of Hippodamia convergens. Taxonomy (NCBI): domain Eukaryota; kingdom Metazoa; phylum Arthropoda; class Insecta; order Coleoptera; family Coccinellidae; genus Hippodamia; species Hippodamia convergens. Next base: position 778,604 of record JAVSIQ010000801.1, on the reverse strand, counting down.
AAATTGATATTTGAAAACCAAGATTTTTCAATGACAATAATATCACAGTATCCACATTAATTACCTGGAGCGTGCTTGAATTTTATATTTTTGTATTTCTTTTGATTTATGAGATGAAGTACTAGAACATCCCCCTGTACATATTTATAGAAAATTTAGTAACATGTCAAATTTAAATTTCCTTCTATTCAAATATGCGAACTTTTTTCGTCAGCTTCTCTTGGAATGGAAGACAGTGTAACCATAGAGAACAAAATCAACTAAGCGTAACTTCACCACACCGAAAGTCGAGATTTTAAAAATCGATGTCGATGAAGGGAAACTCCGATAACGACAGGGACGTTTCTAGACCCAATTTAATTGGATTAACATATGTACGCGGGAACTCCCCGGCTCCTCCAATTATACGACAATAACAATAAACTCAAGACGAATAGTAAGACGTGTTTCAAGTGTTGTCTGAAATATGAACGCAGATATTCCGGGGCAAAGACAGACGAGTGGCGACGGGAGAGAGTTTATAGTCATTATATAAACGATGGGTTATTAAGGGGCGCGCACAATTGTAGCGCAAATCCAATTATTATAACAGAGTCGACTCGATTATCTCAATTAGGAGGCGGAGAAGGGAATTTTATTCTAATTCCTAGCAGATGACGACGTTCGCGGCAAACAGCAAGCTGAAAAATTTGGGTAGTTTGCGATAGGCAGCTCTTGATGAGCAGCGGTTATTTTTGCTCTCCTTGTATGGTGCGATGGTGGGATTATGCTTTATTGTGAGCTGTTCGTAGTATGTCTGTCCCAGTTCTTCGATTAATTTGTTTTATTCGTGACTACAGTGATTGCAAACAATTTCGTATATCGAGGAATCTATTTAATGAATAGCATAAAAAAATTAACGCACATTATGGAAATCTCAAATTTATTCTACAACTGGTATTCTACAAGGTGTCGTCAATGATAATTATTTTCATCAGAATTATGCATGCATATGTTATCCACTTTCAACGTTTTTCCTCTGAAAAGATGTTTTTTCATAGCAGGAATAACAGAAGATGATATAGTCAGATTTTGAACGTATTGACTTCATTCTGAAATCAGTTGTTCTCAATCAACTCTACTGATCAATAGTTTTTCTTTCATTTTATTTTCTACACTCGATCGCTATGCAACTTGAAACGAGCAATTTGTCTCAGGAGGAGTGCGCCCAAGCGGTAGTTTGGACATACACAAAAATTGCAGAAAGGTATGGAGTTTCCTATACAAATAAGTCCAGAATGCTGCAGCGATTCAGGGAGACAGGTATAAACTTCCGAAGACCAGGAGAGGGTAGACCACGGGTAACAACTGCCATTCAAGAACGTTAATTGGATTAATTAAATTAGCTGATGAACATGGTATCAAAGAGATTCTTCTGCAAGAAACCCACACGGCAACAGAAAAAAAATCCTCGTGAAAGAGGACAGTTGAAAGGTTATGTATTAATTGATTTTTTACAAGTTTAGCTTGTTATGTTGAAAAATTATCAGTTTCGTAACATTCAACAGATTTAGAAAGGGGAAATTGATGGAGTTTTTTTTCATTTCTTTCAAATTTTGTGACATTTCTGTCATAAATATTTATAAACCTCCGAACATTATTTGGCCAAGAAATCTTAATGTTGATGTTTTTTAAAGTAGCAAATGCATTTCCAAAATGCATTCGATTTATTCTGAATAATCGGTTTCTTTTCTGCTTTTGTCTTTTTTCATTTCAGGTTAAGAATTACGAGTCGTTTTGGGAAGAATCTGTGTATCCGAGCCCATCGATGGATAACATGAAGATGATCACACTGATGTCTTTCAAGATTTTCCTGATATTTGATATTTTATGTTATTTTGTTTACGGGGAGGCAGGTTTTTTCGGCTGAGGTTTTTTCCCCTGGCTGTATAGTATCGTATGATAGTAGTGTTGATAGTATCGTATGATTCTATAGTATCATACAAAGGATGTTATGATACCCCGTTCTTTTTTTACCTCAGCTTAGGAACTTTTTGTTTCAACATTTAATGTATTATTTTAACTCTCTTTTTCATAAGAATATATATATAATTGAGAGTTTCTCCGTTGAGACAACGGTTTGCAACCGCTCGCCCTCTTCAAAATCAGCTTGAGAAAACTCATGGGGTGCAACTTAGCTCTCAGACAATGAGAAATCGCCTCAAAGAATATGATTTGAGGCCTCGTGTCGCAAGAGGCCTAGCTCTTGCCCAACCCATTGAAGGGCGCGTTGGTATTTGCGAGAGAGAATATCCATTGGGAAGAGGCCGATTGGGAAAGAATTCTCTTCACAGATGAGTCTAGATTCTGCCTCTACCATTGTGATTGATGTTCCCTTGTACACAGACGTCCACATGAAAGATATGCTCAGTGCAATTTCCGAACACTTCTGGTTTCAGAGGGGGATCGATTATGGTATGAGGTGGAATATCTTTGACTGCTCGCACAGACCTTGTGGTCGTTGATAATGGAGCTATGAAATCTGATAAGTATAAAAGCTTGTAGTGTCTTTCGCCCCATACTTTGGTGAAAATTTCATTTTAATGGACGATTATGCCAGACCCCATCGTGCGCGCATCGTTCAGGAGTACCTTGAAGAGGTTGAAGTCTCTCGAATGGAATGTCCAGCAAGAAGTTCAGATCTCAATGCGATTGAGCAGGTTTGAGACAACCTCAATAGAAGGCTGTGAAGTACAGAAAATGATTGAGCTACTTTTAATAGCTTAGGAATCCAACTCCGAGAAATCTGGGAAGGATTAGATCAGAGTATTCCCAGATCACTCATTTTAAGTATGAACCGTCCTTGCCGAGCTGAAATTAACGCAAGTATTGAATCACTTATCAGCATTTCACTGTTTTGAATATTGTTCATTTCTTTTCTTTCACATGAAATTCGGTGAAATCCTGAAATCTTCTTCCATTTAATGTGTCTTGTTTTGTTCAAAACCTTTCGGAGAGAACATAAGAAATAAGTTTTAAAGTCAATGTGGAGTTAACTTTCATTGAAATTGAGGTTTCCGAATGTGCGTAAAATTTTTTGAGCAGTGAATTATGGAAGGTATCGATTTGCTTTGATTCGAGAAACTTGATTCGGTCGACAGTATATGGGATTAAAGGGTGATCCAATCAACTAACTTCATCTACCGGGTCCGGCAATTTTTTTCATTCGCTTTTTTGCATATGAGAGCGAAAAGTTCAAACTTTTCCGATGTGCTATTCCTAAGGAATATTATCAATTTTGGCCATCGAAAAAAGCCTGTAACTTATAAGGGGGGGTTTCCTAGACCCCAGCGCATTCATTCTTCTCTCTAGGTCAGATATTTTTTGATCTATGGTTCTACCTTTCACAGATCCTTTCAGTTAATGTTTTCTGAACAATATGGTGTTCTACATCCCCTCAAAAAACTGGTTGACACGATTCTGTTAACAGTGTTCTTTTCCTTGGGGTACGTGAGACCCCACCATACCGAAAATGTAACTATTGTGTTTTATAAAATTTGAAATATTTGCTTAGTACTTATATGCTTTTTTAATGTTCTCTAAACTAGTTCTAAGACAAGCGCCTGCGAATATTGCTTAGAAGAAAGCTTGTACTTTTTCAGTAGACATCACATGAATGTCATTCTATTCAACTTTTTAGACCCGTTTGCACCAACATTCCTCAAAGTTAAGGATCTCCTAAATAATGACAGCTGCACGACTGTCACACAAATGGAATTCTTACGTATTTGACCTTAGAATATTTCTATCTACCGATATGTCAGTTTTTTATGTTGTTTAACTCCACCCTAGTTCAATAAAGCTTTTTCATTGTCTGGCCAGATTCAGATGATAGTTGTTATTTCTCCAACCTCACTTGACAGATAATAATTATCACACGCGATTCATAGGAACCAACAAATGTTCTGTCAGTTTAATGAATAAATTTAGGTTATAATTCCATCCTTGAATTTGAGGTAGGGTTTAAGGATCAAAAAGTTCCTTAAATATTCTAGGAATGTTATGGTAAACGAGTCCTAGCAACATTGGACGGTATATTTCATGTTAAGCATTTTTGGAAACTCAATTTTTCTCTATCATATTCTTTATTGAGACCAAGAGCCAAAATCGATTCCTATAGGGCTCAAGAAATAGAAATAAAGATACATACAGGCGACAAATCTGATAAATTACAAAGTGACAATGACAATCGGTCTATTCTGTTCTTAAAGGAATTGACTTTCTCACTATTCACCACAACAGATGAAAGGTGATTCCAAGAACACGATTTGAAAGGAAATTTTGTCTAGCCAAATGATGAAAATTTTCACGGTACAATTTGAACTCGTGACCACGAAGACGTTGGTTAAGATCATAGATATGAGAGAACTCCACTCCAGAAATTCCTCTCAGCGCTCTGCACGATATTATGAGATACCCCCGTAAGCGAGGTAGTTGCATCATACGGAGCCGATCTTCATAACAAGGTCGCTGATAACCACAAGCCATCCTGGTAGCTCGCCTTTGTATATTCTCCAATGCAACCAATCTTGTATCCCAAACTGGGCCGGCATACTCAATTATTGGACGAATGTATGTTATATAGAGAGAGCGACAGGTACTGATGTTACACTTTCCAAATACTCTTTCTAGGAGATACAGCATACTGGAAGCCTTAGTACAGGTATTATGAATGTGGTCAGGCCAACTCAGATTCTCATTCACGACCACCCCCATATCCACGATTTTTCAGTCCCATATGTATAACTACACATTTCTCTGAATTTATTGGTAGGAGCCATACTTCGCACCACTGCTGGATGATGGATAGATCTTGTTGTAAGTTGCCTTTATCAGATCGATAAATCTCAGTATTATCAGCGTACATAGAAACGGAGGACGTGAGCATACCAGGTAGATCAGAAGTGTAGGGGAGAAAACAATGTTGGTTCTAACACTGACCCCTGGGGAATACCGCTTGTAACAGGCCTTAAGGTGGAAAAATTACTACTGACTCGGATGTAAAAGAAAGGCCCCAATCCATAAAAAGGGACTTCCCCGACATCCGAGATTCTCCAGTTTGGCTAGCAATCAAGGTAAATCACATCGATTAGTATGCCAGAATCGATTGCTCTCGTCCAATTGTCCAAATACTTGAGGAGGTTCGTGATGACATATCTCCCTGGTAAAAAGCCATGTGCGTTTTCTGGGATTATATGATATTCAATGGAGACGATGCTCCGATAACCTCTCACAAACCTTTCCATTCTCATGTCAGGGACGCCATTGAAATGATGTGTGCCTTTAAGTACAAGCGTTGGCTTGTGGAATAACGAAAACACAGGGTCGATCACAACAGGAACGTTCGATCTCTAACAATTTTGCACGCCATTTGCTTTGAACCTCACCAAATGAGTTGCTACTTGAGAATTTTGTGCTCAGTGTTTTTACTCGGACTCTTCTCCGTGATCAATAGATGAATGAATGAATTGCAAATATCGAAAAAAAGGACTTCCAAAGAATTCAGGGAAACGATTTCACGGAAATTCGCTCTCAAATTCGTTTGAATTGGTCATTCCGCTTCGTCGTACCATCAGATGATCGTGACAGTTTGATTTAATGTTCTTCTGTGTCGCTGCAGCTTGCGGTGACATACGAGGATTAGAAATTACCGACGTTCGTTCTATGACATTTGTCATTTTGTAAAATCGATGAAAGCTGTTACGCCTCTGGCTTTCGATCACCCACGTGTCAACGTATTTCTAGCAAACATTCACCATTTTGTATAATTAATAACATAATATTGTTCGAGTTAATGACGTCAATCAAACAAAGGAACAATTTCTGCGTAACAATGGTGACGGGAATATAATTAGAGAATTCGACTGATGCTTACGCGCCCTGCGTTTGCACGAATGTCGGCAAGTGATATGATGGAGACGTCGAGATAGATTAATAGGTTCTGAATATTTCAGGCACAGATGTAGAGATCAGAAATGACATAAAACAGGTGAATGTTTCAAGGTCCCCAAGAAAAGGTGATCTCTAGGATGGATATAAAAGTGAAAAATAATTAGATTCGACACATTTTTTACGATTTTGCGAGAACTACAAGCAACATTGTAAATAAATTTTATACATATGTTTCGGAATCTGATACATCCTTAAATTTGTATTCATGTCTGACTCTCATAGGGGCTTTTGTGGCACGGTTCGTACCAAGAAGTTGAACATAACCCTTTTTTGACATTAAATTCATTTGGCAGGATAACAAGCGTCACTTAATTTCACACAAATCATTTTTTTAAACAAAATTGCATTGTGATCGATGCTGGTACGAAGTAGTGATCATGTTATTAATTATTCATATTATTTATAAGTAATCTCGACGGAACTCCGTCGCACTCTGATGGAAGGTATCGAAATTGATTGAGTTATTATTATCTGAGTGGATGGATTAATAGAGGTGCAGAAGATCTCTCGATTATACGATTTCAATCCCTTTGATTACATAGTTTGACCGTAACTTAAAGAAGAGTTTCTGTTGAAGAGTTACTTTCGCCTTGAGAATTGAAGGTTCTTCAGAAAAAACGATAACATAGATGAATATGGATGTTCAATTGAACAAAAAATCACCAGACGACAAAATGAGCTGATAATATAAAATAAAATTCTTTAACAATAATTGTAACAGATGTCTTCCGTTTTCGCGAATACAGTCATTCTTCTTTTCTAGAAAATCTACCGAAGTGACGTTGAAATCTGTCTTTCAATTTTGAGATGAATCAATCGATACATTTATCATTACTTCATCTTTATACCAGCTTCGATCATCATTTCAAAATCTTCAAATTAAAATATTCCAAAAACGATGCGCAGTATCAAGTTTTTTTTGTGTTAAATTGAATGATGTTTCATATCGTTTAAAATATAGCTTAATAAATATAATATTGAAAAAATTACGATCAATACTACTTGGTACGAATTGTGCAACTGTATGAGAGTCAGACAGGAGAGCATATTCATATAAGTTGTCAGTGGTTTCGGCAAAATCGTGAAAAAATCTGCTTAACTTCAACGGCTTTCATCTTGAAAAGGGATGACGTCACAAAAATTTCTTTACTGAACAAATGCAATTGTTATTCACTTTCCTATATATCCTAGATATGGGATAACCATTTTTCAAAACACCCTATATATTGATTCAGAGTGCTCGGTTTTTCCGGAATCATTCTTGATAATTGATATATCTATTTGAAAGTCTGAAGTTGGCCTTGATACACGTTTGATTCCGTGATCAAGTATCGTCAATTTGATTAGGGCTAGAGAGATCGATTAGACAATGAATGTTTCATGAAATAAGCGTTAATGGAAGTAAGTAAATATAGTTAATATGTAGATGTATGATAATAAATATACCAATAGGCCTCATCTCATAACGGACTCGTGAAAATCATGAAAATCTGCTAGATGGATGGCAGTATTATTGGGTTCTTGAAGAGTGCAATGGCAACTGATGTACATCTTCAAGCGACCTCAAGTTTCACTGGTGAAGAGTGAAAACTCTAAATATCTCGAAATCGGAATGGGTGCGAAATTCATAACCTACTGCATAAATCGGCACAAAATGAACACAAAATACCCAAAATATTTCCGTATCAAAATTCCACTTGATGCACCTTGTTAAATTGGTTATGAGGCTAACTCATCTTCTCTACATATTAGAGGGTTATGAAACTGATGCTGAAAATAGTGAAAGAGTTTGCAGACGACATCCAAATGTAACTTCAATTAGAGAAATGTCGTTTCGTCCACATAAAGGAGAAAAATGAAGACGCATATTTCGAAAGGAGTAACATCAGAGGGTTGGTTTAGTACACTCTACAATGAAAGACTTCTAGCATCATATTTGTCTATCGAGTATATTCCTGAAAAATAAATTATGATCATTACTAATGAAATTATAATATCTGCATTTATTTCATCACTGAAGCGGGAATAGAAGATCTTTATAATGATTTAAATATCATAATGATAAATTATGTCATTCGGGTAGACTATTTTATATGCACAATTGATAAAATTTGCAGTTTCATAAATTCAAAGATATATTTTATAAAACAACCTGAATAAATGGGAGTGGCTGAATATTGGACAAAAGTATCCTAAAAAAGACGAAAAATAATACACAATCTTACAATCTATAATGAAGACAGTGTATTTATTTTCCTTCATGATATAATTCAGAAGCAATTTTCTATCTATTTATTATGTGATAGCAGAGATCTACACCTCTCTCATATTATTGATTTCTCCATTAGTGGCCTATCAAGGTAATTAGGCAAATTATATCATAATAGGGAAATCTGATCTGATCCGAAGCATTACATTGTGTAATACAAGATCCTTGATGACACTTTGTTTCGAATGCCTGAGCTTGCTACTCAGATATGGAGGAATCTCTGGAGAATAATCAGATTGATGATTATTGGTCAAATCAAATGTATATCTGTCCTCGTTTTTATTTTTTCAACAAGCTCCTACGGCTATACAGATATTAAAAAGAAAACCCTCTCAAGATTATTTCATACCATTCATTCAGAAGGATTATTTCTTCCAATAATTTGTATGTTACCCTTTCTAATATCCTCCATCAAAAATATTTGTTATTTTTCGAATATGGACTGCATGGATCTGAACATCAATATAGCCTTTCCTCAGTGGAACATATCAGTATTACACAATTATTGTAATACAATAGATACAATAATACATAGAAACTGAATGCGAGAAAATTTAAAAGATATGCGTGTAATAGATTTGCAATCAAGCGAAACGTTAAATTAATTTTCTCCCAGTTATGCAATGAACATTCCACTCTTCATTCATTTATTAAACTTCCGTCTAATGATTTCCCTGTGCTGTTATGTGGGAGGTGCAAATAAACTTTATCTGTCGCAAAACGAATATAATAATAATAATAATAATAATAATTGTCTTTATTCTCACAGAAGCTTTTACAACTTGAATCATGTGTAAATTATATTAAATTTTGCAAGAAAAGGCGAAGTCCAGATATATGCGAACATAATATCTGCTCTACTTAACCTAATTAGATATGAGCAAAGAAACAATTTATGAAATATTATTATCGCTTATATGGCGTACATCAGAAATTTATTGAGAAGAAATCAAACACCGTTTTTTCTCGCAAAGTATATATGGGCTTACTGACTTGACTCTCTCTCGAGATTTATAGTTAACACTGATCATGAATCGGTCAACGCTAGAGTAAGATATTTCTTCCATTCGTTGCTTTTCGAACTGACCTCTCAAACATTAGTGACCTACTCTCATTAAGATGACAATAAATCGAATTGAGATTTATAATTTTTCGAAGCAAATCTCCATAGATTTATTGGAAGGTCTCTTGTGCGAACCTCCCAGCTCTTAAGGACAAGCATAACCACTACTTACTTATATATAACTAGTGCAGAAATCGTTGGAACATCTTTCGTTATTTTACTGATATTTCGAAATTTGTGTACCTACTGCAGCCTAATAGTTTGATTAATATAACAATTATACTCCCCATGAAATTTTTTGATGGGATCTATTTATTTATCGAAACACACTTTTTGTATTACCTACTAACCTCAACTTCTCATTTCCCAGCAATGAATAATTCAGGGGTGTACAGGGTGGGAAAAATTGCTAATACATGAACTACAACTTCTTGACCTAACAAGATTGGGAAAAATCAATGAGACATTACGATCGCCTTTTTTAGTGAAAATGATAAAATGCCATCGACTGCATTCCTCTATTTTCTTTTGTTTTCGAGTTGTAGGCAAAATTTAAATTCGAGCATTTTCAACTTCGTCTATTATGTCCGTTTCTGTTTGTGCTAGAATGTTGGAATTAAACATTATACAGGCACTTTTGTCACAGTATTCCAGTGGCGTACGATGTTTCTTGATAAGAGGTTTCCTAGCTGAGGTATAACATGAAGTTGTGTTTTTTTATTGATACAACACTTCAAACTAATTCAGAAAGATTCATCTTTTTTTTTCGTTTCAGAAATAAATACCACATTATGAAGGGTCAAGTGTGGGCCTCGTAAAACAGTATGCTCCAGAAAATGCTTCGACAGTTTAATCTTTTGACACCAATTAGGAAATGTTGAGTATATTCATGAAAAAAAAAGCAGAACCTTTGCAATGATGCTTCACTCGGACCTAGAAGAGTTTTGGATCTTGAAGGGCTTCCAAACTGATCAGGATTATGATCATAGACCACTGACTTCAAAGTCAAGAGGCGTCGAAAGATTACTCACGCACGGAAATATTGGTCAGTAGGTATTTTGTCAAGTGGGCCACCCTGTATAATGTATCAGTAGAATAAGTGATTAGTCTTTCTGGGTTGAAGTAAACAAAACTTCATGTTTTAGCTCAGCAAGGACCCTTTATGGGAAAAAACGTAGAACGTCCGTGGATTGCTGTTGAAAGAGTTTCTGTTTAATATTTTCATCCCAACATCATAGCACAAACAGAAACGGATCTGATGACCAAAGTTGAAATCGCCGAAATTTCAATTTTGGCCTCTAACTCTAAAAAAGTTTCTTTTCAAAAGACAACCGTAATGTGCCATTCATTGTATCATTTTCTTACAGAGTTTATGAGTGACAATAGTATATTCTAAAACAAGTTGCAGAATGAGCTCCTATTCCAACACGAATGAGTGTTGGAATTGCCTTCTGCAACGAGTATTAGACGGTATTTTCTCTATTTCAGTCAATTTTTGTGAAATATTCTCGAAATTCAAATGAAGATTCAGATTAGTGACCTTTGTTTTGTATCTTGGCAGTTGGTGTGACATACGAAATTTGACAGTTCACGGAATTTGAATTGTTTTGATTCGGAACTTGATTCGATCGGAGGTTAGTACTGACAACCACAAAACGAAAAATTTAACTGAAAACAATGCTGTAATGAGTTTCATTACAGCACTACTTTTAGTACTGTAATGAACCCATTACGATACTGAAATAGAGAAACACATTTATATCTTCCACCATCTTCTTTCATTTATTGTTTCAGGGTTTTTCCATGAGTTCAAGTTCATTTTTCCACTCGAACTCCGACACTGAATTCAGATCGAAAAAAAGGATTAAAATTTCCAATAATTCAGGTTTTTGTCCTTGTCATAGAAACAAGAGCTCGAAAAGAGCGATTTTACCCTACTTCATCAATGCAGAACGTCTTTTTCAACACAAGAAATTTATTTTCACGAACACTGAGAATATGCCGTTAATTATGTAAGGCATGGATCCATTCATCATCTACCAGGTAAAAACGTTCGATTGAAAATCATCTGAGTAACGGGTCTCTGATTAAGATATCCATGTACCTAGCTTTGTAATGATGTTATCTGATACCTACTTCAATTGGCTCCCAAATCACGACCCCAGATCCCCTAAGGGTCGCAAGCACCATCCTCGCACAAAACCTACCCTGACTAACCACCACCGTTCATTCCGGTTTCTTCGAGATTAAATTTCAGTGTAAATAAAAGCATGACATAGAAAGCTATTCAACCGTCCGGGCCCGACCGCTGATGTCGAAACAAAAACAAAGCTACACCCCTCGACAAAATTGACGCAACAGGGCTTTAGTCTTCTGTCGACTGTTTGATGGTCCTGATGAGTAGCAATAGTAATTGGTATGGGATTACTCGCAGGGGATGGCCTCGTGAATGTTGGTTATCATAGCAAGAATTAAACTGCCTTACCAGGGAGCCTACTGGTAATTCAAAAGTAGATTGAAATGATCCAAGGATGTCTTTCTACGTTTTGTTTCCATCAGCAATATGAGCTGTTGAGTACTTTTCATAACAAAATAAAATGAGTCCAACTCGACATTGTCAATTTTTAATTATAATGAAAAGCTCGGAGACCATGATGAATGATTCAATTCCTACAAACCAATGTTGATATTTTCATGTAAGTCTTTGCTCACCGGTTTTCATTAAAACTATTCTCACAAGGCTATAATATAAATAAACAGAAATAGATTCTTCAAATTATGAAGTCATATTAGTGACTTCCGATTTTTTGGGTCATACTTTACATCAGATGGAATGAGCATAATGGAGCATTCACCCGGGGAAAGTTGACAGGGCATTCCATTAAGCCAATCCATTAAGACATTCTATGGAAGTGCGTCATTCATTCTCACGAGGACAATAATTAACAAGCCAATTAACAAGTGTCACATTCTCATCATTTATGAAGACAGTTTTTATCGGAATATACTAGGGTATATTTTTGAGGAAAGCTGTTTAGCGATCATCGATAGATTCAAATCAGAACGTTCATTGAAAAACCTACCTATTTTCTCGCTGAGAGAGGAAATATATGTTTTCGACGAATACACAATTCATAAAAGAAGACAGATTATACCTGGATGTTCGGAAGATTTACTTTGGGTCAATAAAGACAAATATCGAGATGATTAGAAGTAGAGGATCATAACGAGTATAGGCTATATGTATGAGAGTGTATCAGGAAACGGTGAAAACTCTAATTGGGCCTAAAAAAAATTAAACATTGAATCATATTTGCTTCAGGAAATATTCTCGATATTTAGAGCGTGAATCATTTACCTTCAATTGAAATATATTACAGGAGGATTCTACTTTTTGCTGGAAATCCTCTCCCAGTCTATGAAACAATTTTTTCTAATAATAGAAGAGAAGTATCAATTTTTCAAAAAAATTGTTGTCAAACAATTTAACAGGAAACAAACAACTATTGAACTTTGTTACGTTTCAGGGTCTGAATCAGACTTCTTCATCCATCAGACACATTCGTATTGTGAACACAGTTTTTTTACGATTGTTTATCATTCAAAGGTTTAGTTTTTTTAGTTTAGATTGTGATTTTGAGAATAGTTCAGAAAAACGAAAAGAATTAGTTTCCAATTCAACATACGAACAGTATTCAAAACATAAAATGATTTCATGGTAAAAACTGATCTTTCTTATGAGGAAGAAGTACACAAATTTATTTATAATATTTTTTGTTCATTGAGTCTTTTTAAGATATCAACATGAAAAAAAAAATATTGGTAAATCGCGAATAGAAGGTCATGAGTGTTTCAATACCGGAGATCACATGTGGAATGGAAAAGGTACCACAAAAATTCTGTTGGCGAAACCCAACAATGTTGAATTAAGAAATCATCTTATATTTTGTTAGATGAAAATAATAAACTGGCAAATTGTTCGGTGGGAATCTATGGGTTGATTTATTGGGTAAAGAACTGATTCCAGGAAACTTCGAGATGAGAGGAAAAATATTACCATGTATAGACATGTTTTGACCTTAGACAAAAAAGTGAACCAGTTCAAACAGCGGCCCTAATTCTATTCTTAAAACATTTTTCTGAATGATTTTGTTCAGAAGATTGGAACAGAAAATTCTGAAGATGTTTCAGAAATTCAGTTGTTCGGAAAACATCTTATGAAAATCCCAAGGTCAGTATATGTAGAGGCAAAAACAAATTCGGATGATGAGCGTCTATTGAGGCTGCTTTTGTTTGTTGCAATCGACTGATAAAAAATCTTGAAAAATTTTTCTCATTAATACTTTCAATTAGAAATATTTGTTCTGAAACTTTTTAGAATTATTTAATGCTATTTTCAAAAGTATATCGACGAAATCGATGTTTTTTCGATATCATTGAGGACATTTTCTCTCGATATCCCAAGACTTGGATAGAAACGTTCAGATGCACGTCAAAATGAACAAACTCATCGTACCCATTGTGGGAGAAGGCATTGGCACCTGTGAATTCAAAATTGTTCTTATTCAATGGATTATCTCCCCCTACAGGTAAATACATTTCATTTCAATGGATTGTTCCTATTCACACTATTACAATCCAATTCTTCAAGACAATCCATTGTCTCCATTAACACGATGCCAATCCACTAGACTAGACTATTGGATTGTCACAATGAAATGGCTTGTCAATTGTCCCCGTGTGAATGCTCCATAAGGGTTGCAAATGGTTTCTATCACTTCAAAGGATGTGTGTGTGTGTCGATTCATTTCATAATAGTATTTCAAGTATTGATTTCTCTTGTATTACAATGTTGACAGTTTTAAAATTTTCTTAATTTATCTTTATATTATTCAAAATGATCCCTTGAATATTGACAATTGCACTCAAATGGAATTCTTACGTGAGCGACCTTAGAATATGGAGCAATATTTTGTATTTTATGTAAGTAGTTCTATCTAGTGATATTTCAATTTTTTATGTTGTTTAACTTCACCCTAGTTTGATAAAGCCTCTTCATTGAATGGCCAGATACACATGACAGTTGTTATTTTCTTCACCTTACCTTACTCATGAAAATTATTACACACGATTGATAGAAAACAACAGATGTTCAGTCAGTTCGACAAATTATTTTAGGTTATGATCCCATCCACAAACCTGAGGTCAGGTTCAAGGATGTGAATTGAATATTAAATAATTGTTGGCGCAAACGGGTCTCAGAGTTTTTTTCTTGAAGTTCATAAAGAGAGTTGAAATTTGTTTTCAAAGTATTGCACCAAAGCAAATACATGTCGTGTTCAAATCCCTTTTTGCATAGTCTAATTTGAGACTTCCTGGTGAGTGTCAATTTAATTTTTCGATAAGGTTGATTTTTATTTCGTGAGTGAAGTGTATGTATGAATATAGTTATTTCATTTTTTTCTTCAAAACAATTTTCCTGAAAGGTTTCTTATAATGATAATAATAATATAACAGAACGATTTGTGAAAAATTATCTAATGACGACCTAGTAAAGATTTTCATTATAGCACTACTTTTGGTACTGTAATGAACTCATTACGATACTGAAATAGAGAAAATTATATTTAATTTTCTCTACTGAAATAGAGAAAATTATATTTAATTTTCTCTATTTCAGTATCGTAATGAGTTCATTACAGTACCAAAAGTAGTGCTATAATGAAACTCATTACAGCATTGTTTTCAGTTATATTTTTCGTTTTATGGTTGTCAGTACTGACCTCCGATCGAATCAAGTTTCGAATCAAATCCATTCAAATTCCGTGATCTGTCAAATTTCGTAAGTCACACTAACTGCCAAGATACAATACAAAAGTCACTAATCTGAATTTTCATTTTAATTTCGAGAGTATTTCACAAAAATTGCCTGAAATAAAGAAAAAACCTTCTCATACTCGTTGCAGAAGGCAATTCCAACACTCATGCTATCGAACTTCACATTCGTGTTGGAATAGAAGCTCATTCTGCAACTTGTTTTAGAATATACT
Organism: Hippodamia convergens; assembly: GCA_038502775.1. Classification (NCBI taxonomy): domain Eukaryota; kingdom Metazoa; phylum Arthropoda; class Insecta; order Coleoptera; family Coccinellidae; genus Hippodamia; species Hippodamia convergens. Next base: position 763,231 of record JAVSIQ010000801.1, on the reverse strand, counting down.
ATTATTATTTGTTCATCGCAGAAAACTTTTTCAAATATTGTTTTTTGTTTTGTAGTTCTTGTAACAAAATGTATAGGTAGCTACATGAAATTCTGAATCTATCTAGGGCACAAAAAAAAATATCTGATTTTGATTCATTTTTTTTGAAGAACTAAATATTTCACAATTGTAAGATGTCAGATTGATAAAAACCTGGCGAAGTGTTTCACAAAACATTATGTTTCTTTTTTCGAAGAGTATTTGAAAACATATTTTTTATCTTCAATCACATGTTCCACGAAAGTTGATAAGAGCCTACTCAAATGTGTTTTTTTTTGTCGAAATATAATAAAATCATAATGAATATTTCTGAAATTGGAAGCGAAGATTCTATTGAAAAATGGCATTACACACTATAGTTTCTATTTGAATTTTTCTTATTTCAATTTCTCTCAATTTCAGAGAAGCACTGAAACTTTGATATCACCGGTTAAAAATTATGCAATGGTACTCCAGTTGAAATCGATATCAGGTGAACATATTCTTCAGGTAGATATGTGAAGTGTACTCGTTTTGGAACGTTTATTTCAAAAAAACAAAACGAAATATCTCCTTAGTCTGAGCTTCGTTCTTTTGGGTAACATCTTGCAAGAACGATCATAATCATTACATCACATTCACTTTGAATTTTTCAGAAATTTTGTAAAACATTTTCACCTGAAAGATTATTCCTGAGTTGCAGGAACGTCAATTGAATATAATTCTTCCTTAAATTTTCATTAAACGGAGTATCCATGGCTACCGCCTATAGGTATTCCGTTCAAGGTAGCATTCAATTTTAATGGACGTTTTTGCAACTCAGCGTATGTTTAAAAATCGTCACTACATTCGGAAAATGCTCGAATTCTAGTCACAAAAATAAAATCATGATGGTATTTGAAGATACTCTTCTCGTCTAAATGCTAGTAGCGTTAGGTCATATAAAGACGATTTCTTTCCTATTTGCTCTCACCCGAACGTTACGAAGTCCAACCAGAGATAGAATTGCTTCTTTCGTTCCGAATAATGATCCAGCTCAAATTACATTCACGTCATTTTCCTGATATGAAAAATCCGATTTCCTTTCACCACCCGGAATATACGACCTGAAAACTCACTTGAATATAAAGTAATCTCGAATGGTCTCGCCATCCAATTCACTCAAGATGTTACCGAACATAAAATAGAAAAGCCTTCTTGAGGGGCTGCGCCATATATCTGATGAAAATTCTTAATCAAATCATTGCAAATGGGCTTCCATGGTGAAACTTCCAGTATTACCAACACTTTTAGAGCGTATGATAAAAATTGAGGAGACTGCATTTGATGGCTTACAATTGCAGTTAAATGGCAATCCTGACTGCAGGGGGATAGATGCTCGATGAAAATTCGAAAGACATTTCAGAATCTCAATGATGCTATTTTCGAAACAAAACACCTTATTCGGCTTCTCTGATTTTCATCAATCGTTATGGGAAAGTAGTATGCAAAATAATTTCGCACGTGTAACTTTTAAAGTGAAGATTGATTAATTGCAGTTGAAGTTTTGTGCAAAAATTGAATTAATGATTAGTAAGGTCAAAAATTCTTCCACTGTTCAAATTTTTTTCGTTATACAATAGTTTTTATAGTTACGAAACGTCTTAGTCGCTTATTTTTACCAAGGCATAAAGTTTGTGAAATAAGAATTTGTGAAGATGAAGAATGTAGCAGCTTGGCTCCACATGAGATCTGGTAACTTTTTGACAATGTTAGAAATACAGGCTCGTCTTGGCAATATACAGGGTGATTATTTTAGAGGCGGAGAACTTTAAGTTCAAATAAAAAATTTCCATGGTAACCGATTTGACAGTTCTTTGAAAATTTTAATTGAGTTTTCTTTGGCAAATTCATCATGCCTAGACTTGTTCCGGTGCAACGCTTGCATATTATTAAAATTCATTACAAAAACCATAGTTCAACTCGAGCAACTTACCGGGCATCACGTCCATTTTATGGTTATCATAATCGTCCTTCAGAATGAAACTGTAGATCGTTTTTGCAATACGTTTACCTTAAACGATACTGCGCATCCCGTTAGACGTCGGACAGTGCGTACACAACAAACCATTGATGGTGTGTGAAGAAGTGTTAAGGAAGTCCCAAATGTGTCCATTCGTCATCGCGCTCAAGAATTGAGCTCGCGTGCATCCACTTTAATGAATATTTTGCGAAAAGCTCTTTGTTCAAAACCATTCAAGATTCAACTTGTACAGGAATTAAAACCACACGATCCACAATTTCATTTGAAAAAATTGTTCAGTGATGAAGCACACTTTTGGTTAAATGGCTATGTCAATAAACAAAATTGCCGCATATGGAGCCATTATAATCCACAAGCCTTTGTCGAAACACCATTACATCCATACAAAGTCACTGGTTGGTGCGTTTTATAGGCCGGTGAGATCATCGGTCCATATGTCTTGAAAAATGATGATGGTCAGAATGTTACGGTCAATGGTAAACGATACAGAGACATGATGAATAATTTTTTGTGCACATGTCCCAGACATGTGGTTTCAGCAGGACGGTGCCACATGCCACACCTCCCGCGATAATTTATTGAAGGAAACCTTTGATATCGAGTGATTTCATGAAATGGACCTCTTAACTGGCCTCCGCGTTCTTGCGACTTGATGCCTTTGGACTATTTTCTCTAGTGATATGTGAAGTCACAAGTCAACCACGACAAACCGCAAACGATTGAGCACCTAGAAGCCAATATTCGACTGTCAATTGCCGAAATACAGGCAGATTTACTGCGAAAGGTGTGTGAAATTAGACCTCAAGGTTACGTCATGTACGTGCCAACCGCGGTGGCCACATGCTCGAAATAATTTTTAAACGTTAAATGCCAGAGATATATATGTTATAAAAACCTATGTTTATAGATTTTAATTTTAATTTTGGGAGTTTTATAACGATTTAAAGTTCTCCGCCTTCAAAATAATCACCCTTTATTAAACTAAAATGTATTTGCTTGGATTTCAATTTTTTTTGAACGTTGCTCAGGACAGAATCCCTTAATTTTGTGCATTTGTTTCTTAATAATATCCAAATAAAATATAGTTATTCCGAGCTTTATTTCAAGTCAAGCTAAAGTATACAAATTTACCCACCTAGGTTCAAGTTGCGATGCCAATGTAGTTGAGAGCTGCCATCATAAGAATTCTTATGAAAAATTTTATCATTATATAATGATCACAACAGGAAATTGCACAATGGAAACTGTGGTTATTACGGGAAAATCATATTTGATGTTAATACACATGAGGCGTTTAACGAGTGCATCATTTTATCTTCTAATTCAAAATGTGGGGTCAATTTTCTCTGGGAATTCTTGAATATTTTTATGAAAATTCTCAACGAGCAGTCCTCTGTATATTTATTTCATTTATTTGTTTATTTATTTATTTAGAAGTACTAAGTGCAAAGAATAATCTATAAAGCTCCTTAACAAAATATAAACACGGAAAAAAAAGCAAAAAACAAAATTCGCAACAATGGAAAAAGTAATGATCACTCTCGCAAAAACATATCCAGTCTAGCCTTAAACACACTCGAACTCCCCGACACAACCACGTCAATAGATTCCACTGGTGAAAAACTCTATTCGGCAGGAAAAACTCTCGGGAGGTGCTTCTGTACATCTCTCTCTTCGACCTGAACTCATGCCCCCTCAGACGATCATCAAGAGCTAGGAAAAAAAGGTGCTGGGTAGAATTTAAGTTGCCATGGAGTAACTTATAGGTGGTGATAAGGTCACCTCTCAACTGCCTTTTGCTAAGTGTCGGGATCTTCATCAGACGAAGACGGTCCCCGTAACAGGGTCGAACACAACCGAAGGGAACCAAGTTGCCCTACGCTGGAGGGCCTCCAATAGATTCCTGTCTCGGATGAGAACAGGATACCAAACACTGTTCGCGAACTCGAGAGTTGGACGCACATACGACTTGTACAGCCTACACGTTGTGGCCGGATCGGGTCTTCGAAAGGTTCCACCTATCAGGTACAAACTAGTGTTGGCTTTCTTCACCTGACTGGTGAAATGGTCACTATAAGTTCGACTTCGCCAGCACTCCGAGATCACTGTGTTGCTTCACTTTACGTAGACTCATATTGTCAATTTGGTAATTCAAGCGCGGGTTATCCCTACCGATATGGAGTACCAAGCACTTCTCCAAATTGAGGGGAAGAAGCCAGTCCTGTGCCCACCTGGATATGTTGTCCAGATCTGATTGTATGCCCAGATGATTCCGGAGGGGATCGTCGTAGATCTTCGCATCATCCGCGAAGAAGGAGCAGAAAGATCTAATACAGAATGGATTGTCCGAGATGTATGCCGAGAATAATAAAGGCCCAAGAACAGAGCCCTGCGGTACCCCACTCAGAATCAGTTTTCAGATACTAGCATCAAAATTGGCGGAAGTATATTACAAACTTTTAGATTCTCTGGTTCTAAGGGTTGGAGGGTAAAAGTTTCAAGTTCAGGAACTCTTTCGGTGATTGTGTACTGAAACTACCTCACATACTGAATTTCAACTTGATAGGACATCGGGAAGTACCCTTACCGTTTTTATGATCATCAGTGACTGAGTGACGATATCAGGGGTTTTTAGATATCTATAAAGTCTAAAGTTTACGTGATATGCACTTGAAACTTTGCACGGTTGATGGGGTCACTAATGGCATCAAATCCTGAAAATTTTTTTGATCTACTTCATTCCAGGCTCAAGTGATGAGGGTTCGAAAATACAACGAAATACTTCGAGACAATATAAGTAGTGCCCCGGCGTGGCGCTTCGCTTGGCTCGCTTTTGTTTTTGAGACCTGTGGGGTACTGATGAGGCCAAACGATGCCGAATCCGTTCTACTTCTTCCGTAAGTGCGACAATCCGCTTTCATCATAATGAAAAGATTTGTGAGCTTATGAATTGAAGATGTTATGTTACGAAAGTGTTCTCGAAGCAAAGTGTTCTTAAAACAAAGATTTCTTTTTTTTTTCCCAAAATAAAATATTTCTGAAGGAAAGATCGAGGGCAAACGAGGCCCTGCTAGACGACAAATAACGTGGCTGAGAAACATCAAAGAGTGGACTGGCTTAGACTTACAGTCTCTCATAAGAAAGGCTCAAGATAGACTAACATTTGCAGAAGTCATCGCTAACCTTCGATAGAAGAAGGCACCATAAGAAGAAGAAGAAAATATTTCTTCTCCGCATTGGAAAATGAATAATTACCGAGGTCCACATTCTGCACAGATTGCTGCGCGTGACGTTCTGTACGAAGTGACAGCTCGAATTGCTTCGAATGTAAAAAAAACCAATTGCCAACTTAATTTTTAATTTCTGTTTTTATACGTCGCCACCGTCGAGCTCGCGACGAAAAGCCATCTGTTTCGTCGACATGTTTTCATTTATTCCGTTTTTTCATTTGCCTTTCATTCTTAATGCCGCGTAGAGCCGCGAAATTCAGTTGCGGTGGTTCATAAATGAAGAAGATTATTTGACGCGCTGAAATGAAAAAAAATTGGAAAACCCAAACGCGCACTGGCTCTACTATAAATTCTCCTCCTAAATAATGGGAGTATTGCAGCAGGTTTGCGTTGTTAGGGACGATACTCCTGGATTTTCTATGGTCTCTACGTAGTAAAAATTCAGGAATGCAACTAAGGGCCCGGTTTTAAAATCAATGGCTATCAATTATGGTTACGTCACCGACAGATTAACCCGTACCTGGCGTTTTACAGTAATTTTATCGATAGAGATTTCGTAACTATGAATTCTGTTTCACTTTGGAATTGTGACTGGTTGCATGACCAAAGGTCTAAAGCCAACTCATTCAATTAAAAAAAAAAAATTCTGTTTCTGTAGAAAATAATGGTTCTTTTGATCTAAATAGTAGGTCAGATGCATTGAATTCATAAGACGTCAGAGGAATATTAAAATTTAAAAATCAATGATGAAATGTACAAGTTTGATGTAATTAATTTTCATATTTTATTCAAATAGATATTTCCTCCAATTAATAATATTTTTCTAATTTACAATCTATTAAATACAAGTTAATGGAGGTATCGAGAGTAGGTAGAGGTACTTGCATTTTACCTTTGATCAGGAAATTCTAAAAGATCAATTTTACTAGTGACTTCTACAATATGCTGAATAAAGCTTACTGTAGGGAGCGAAGAATGACTGTTGCCACCAACATACCCTGAGCTGTATCTAATTTCACATACATTATTACATTCCCATGATAAGGGCTAAAAAGTGACGTTTCAACACACTCTGGCTCTCAACGAGATTTCGTATACAAATGTGTGATTTGTTCAATGAAACTTCAGAAGGTTCTCTTGTATTAGCTGAATGTGGGATTGATTACATGAGGCTCAATTCCATAGCCACTATCTCCAGCTAAAACACTGTGAGAAAACTCCTTTTTTTCAAATGATCCGCAGAGCGTAGAATTTCGAAAAATGTGCTGAACCTGGCCATTATGCATCATTGTTTGTAATTTTCAGAGATGGATCAGCTACAGTTTGCACATTCAAGAAAAGATACTGTAGGTATGTATGTATGTATTTCCATACTTAGTACGTGATCCGCTGAGCCACTACACTGAATTCGGAACAAATCTGAATCCTGAGTCACAAATCAGATGTGCCCGCAGAATAAGATCATGCAGTAATTATATGTGTGCATCTGATTTGTGACTCAAGATTCAGATTTGTTCCGAATTCAGTGTAGTGGCTCAGCGGATCACGTACTAAGCATTGTTGAATCCGGTTGAATCCAGTTCGATGAATTTGTTTGTTTCGACATAGAAATGTTATACGTTTTATATGGGCACCAGGTACAACGAAGAAATGACCGAGTTCATCGAACGAAGATTTTGCCACCACGCTATCGCTACCTAGCATGAATTGAAAGCGCTCCTAAAATGCCTGCTTCCCCAGAACGTGTTGAGTTTGTAGCGTAGGTGCCACCGGACGAATCCGCAACATTTCCGCAACTGTTACGTTCGGTGAACGCGCCCAATGACACGCGTATTCATAGACAAACAGGCTCTGAGTACAATCGGTAACTGCAGAAAAGGAATGCTGAAAAATAACTTATTTGGTATTCGGAAAAAAGATTTCAACAATACTACACTCGTAACTTGAATTCTGATTCTCATGATGAAGATATATTTGAATGGTAATCCAATCACAATCATATTGATTGAAACGATATACCAATAAATGAGAGTAACAAATAAGAAATGAAGTGTTGTCTGGAATCAATTCCCTCATTCTCACCAGATATTATTCTGGTTATTTGACTTGCATCAAACATTTCTTGCAGGTATGTAATATTCTTCAATATCCTCAGGGTCGGAAGGTAAAAATTCATTTTCATTCATCCTCGAAAATTTTGAGCGAAACAACAGGAGCTTATATTATATTTCATCTCGCTTCTAATTGAACTCTCTTACCATATGCTCAATTTCAAATGTCTACAAAAGCGAGATATCACTTGTAATACAAGTCTTGTATGGTAGTAGATATACCATGTTGAAAGCGTCCTCGTAGTTAGGTATCATCGGTTTCATTCGAAAAATTTCGATCCATAAAAATTATTGATGTACGCACTACAACTCTCACAAAAGAAGCACGTCGAAATTGAAGTGTGATCATGTCGTCTTGAATATTGAGGACTATGGATAGGTATTCATTCATGTTTAAGGCGGTCTTAATTATTGCTTAGGCCTTGTTAATTGATGGCTTAGAGTAGGCAAAAATTATGGGGCACTTAAACTATGGTGCAAGAGAAATGGCGTCTAAGACTTAACTTTGAATCTGAGTTGGAATTGAGACAGACTTAGATATGATGGTAAAAGTGGGCATTAATCATCCCGATAGTTTGAGCTAGGATATGAAAAAATTCGATAGACCAATTTGATTTCTGAGTAAAAATGATAAACTCTGGTTATGCTCCGACTATTCATCGTATAATCCAGATTCCTCACAATACCATACAAGGTGTTCTAACACGCCTCATGTTCCAACAACTAACCGTACTCAGCGCTTCCGCGAACACAGGCCGTAAAGAGTCCTCGAGTACATTTTCTCCGGGTTATGTAAAGCTACTCGATAATGCATAAGACACGGGGCCCTTTAAAACATCCGCCGAAGGAAGAAAAACGGGGAGAGACCGAGACAATTCGACACGGTTGTTATCGGACGACAATGCGGGATCACGTTACCTGAGCCGAACGTCAGACGGTCGCCCAGGCGACGAAATACGTCTCGAGAATTTCCCTTTTCCGCTACAGGGACGCGGAAAAATCGTCTGTGTGAGTGAAAATACAATGAAATTCAATTTTGCGACCGGATAATGGACCGGTATTAATTGAACAACAGGTCCTTGGAGGCATCGGAGGAAATCCAGGGAAGGGGGAAATTGCGGGGGAGGCGGAACCGATAACTCGTAGCGGGAATTATGAGTTTCTGCGTTCTGGGGTTAATGAAGTATCTCTACTCATTTCGAAGTGGAGGGAGGATCTAGGCCTCTCGATATCGATGGAGATGAAACTGCTTCAACTAGAAGAAATTGAAATTATCGAGACCTCAGCGCGGAACACAGGACACACTGGAGTACGCTGGACCTGTCTGGGATACAAGATTGGTGGGAGATAATAATAATAATAATAATAATAATACTCTTTATTTCCGTGAGACATTTTTACAATGTATGGAGTGCGTCATTAAACAATACAGGCAGATAAGTAAATAGGTATATACAATAGTATATAAAAAGACAACTGGACAACTAATACGAACGCGAACTAAAGTTCCCCGGCAGACAATAGTCAATACATAAATAATAAATATCAGTCAATAAATAAGAGTAAATAAATAAAATAACATTGAAGACGTTCATCATTGGTGTTTCAAAATTATCTACAATTACAATCAAAATATTCATTTAAATTATATGGTTCTATATTCAACAAAAAAATTTTAAGTTGACATTTAAAAATATTAAAATTATTAACCCATTAGCGCCTACGGTTGCCATATGGCAACGCTTTCGGGGTTCGGGTTTCGAATAGTTCTCAGATGCGCAGATTGGTAGCTAGAAAGTTGGCAGTTGGTTCACTTGATACATAAATGTACCTTATTTTACCAGTAACAAAAATTTTTCCAGTTAACTCACCCGTTTCGTCTCCAGAAGTTGTGAAACTTTGAGTTCTTCGAGAATCGTTAAAAACATGGAACCTAAGTCCGTGTAAGTGGAATATTTTCTATTTGCACCCTGGTTTTGTCATAATATTTTTCATATGAATCTCGAAACTTCAATTCATGATCCTAACAGGCTAAATGTAATCACAAAAAAATATTAGTAGGAAAAATTTCGTGGGTTGCCTAGGCGCTTATACTCAGTGATAATGCTGACCGGATAGGAGTAGTGTGATGTACCCCGCTAGGGTTGGTTCGGTCAATCGTCATACAGCAGAGGGATGGTAAATTATACACTGGAGTCTCATCGAGGGTGTTTATTTCTTAGACACAGATACACAATGAATGAATCATTCAGTCAATGAGTTCAGTTCAACTCTCAACTCTGCTTTGTTTTGTTAGGAGGATATTTTATATATTTACATCGTTTACTGTTATTAAACAACAGCAGGTATTCATAACTATGGGTATAAACAATGTGTATAGGTCTTCATCACGTTTTTAGGATGATGTAAGGTTACTGGAACAGTTGAGACCTTGTTATCTCAAGTATGATAAATATACAGGATGTTCCTATTGATACATACTACACCTTCCCTCTTTGAGAGAAAAAAAAATTTTTCTATGAAAGTATGAAAAAAAAATTTTTTTTTTTTGACTTATCTATAGCTTAATACCTATATTTACATACATATATACATAACTTATCATAACTCATAATCTCAATGGATCTTACATCTACAGGGCTTAGAACATTATTTTCTTAATCTAATTATTTACATCACAGTCTCTTAATTCTAATCACTGATTAGTTAGTATAAGTATTTATGAAAAATACGGTTTCACTCTGTTCTTGTGAACTTCTTTGAGTTTGTTCTTGTCCGTTTTCACAATAATGTTCGGGTTTCGCACTTCCACTATTTCGTAAGGACTGTTAAATAAGGGGTCAAGTTTATTATCAATGTTCTTATTATTCAAGAGCACCTTATTTCCTACTTCATAGTTTATCTCATTACATTGTCTGTCGAAACTTTCTTTTCTTTTTAATTTTACCTTTACCAGGTTTTCTCTAGCATCTTTCCACGCCGTTTGTAACCTATATTTTAGTTCAAGAGGATAGTTGTCAAAATTGTATATTGGATCTACTCGGCTTTTTAAATTTTGTGGAAATCTACTAGGTTTTCCAAAAACTAATTCGTAAGGACTATAGCGAGTTGAAGAGTTCACGGTATTGTTATATGAAAAACACCAATACGGAACCCAATACTCCAGTTGTTACTTTCCTTAGCTGTGTGCATACGAAGGAAAGTTCCTAAGTGTTTATGCGAATTTTCAAGCGCACCTAGTGTTTCGTGGTGATAGGCTGTTGAATTGAAACGTTTAATTTTGAGCAAATCACACGATTCACTAAATATTCTTGATAAGAATTCTGTGCCTTGGTCTGTAACAACTTCAGAAGGTATACCATACCTTAAAACAAAGTTTTGAATAAAAAACTTTGAAACTGTTTCCGCTTCTTTGTTTGGAAGTGGGTAACACTCTACGAATTTGGTTAAGTCACATTGAATTGTGAGTATATATTTATTGTTTTCAATGTCAGTGGGTAATGGACCTACAAGATCTAGAAAAATTTTCTGAAAAGCAGACGAAGCTGTGTTAGTGATTGTCAAAGGTTCCTTTTTAGGTAAGGAATGTTTATGACGTTGGCACTCATCACACTTCTTTACAAATTTTTCAACATCAGATCTCAATCCATTCCAAAAATACTCTTTTTTGATATTATTGAACATGCGCTCGATACCTGCATGTCCACCGGTTGGAAGCATGTGAAAATCGTTCAGAATTATTTGCCTTAGTTCTCTGTCTTCGATTCGCGTTACATCTCTTATTATATTAATTTTTAAGGATGTTCCTAGAATTTCTTTCTTGTAATTTGTCAACATATTCAAAAATTTTTCGTTACTAGCTAGCTTCATGAGGTACAATTCTGATATATTATTTTCTGCGCATAATTTTTCCAGTTTCCTCAACGATATACCTAAGTCGTACGCTGATCGGATTTGCTGGTTAATGAAAATAATTTGTGAATTCACATTGTATATTAAATAATCATTGTATTCCTCTGAATGTTGATTTTTCAAATTACGAAATTCTGTTTCTGGAAGTGGCTTTAACTCAACACTTTTGGTTGGACGTTTTAAAACTTCGACAACAACAGGGTGATCAATCCTTTTGCCATCGGAGGCATTCGTCTCAAGTTGTTTAGAACCTACTTCATTTTTAGTTCGGGATCTCGCCATGACGCTTATGTTTTCAACTATCCCGTTTGTCATTTCTTTGAGTTCTTCTGAACCTATTTTAATACGCGATAAGGCATCTGCTGTAACGTTTTCTGAACCTTTTACATAATGAACCGTGAAGTCATATTCTTCTAAAATCAAACGTTGTTATTGTTGTTGGCCTGATTGACGAATGTCGACCGCGACCTTGCACTTGATTCGCTTTTGCTGAATTAAAGTTTTGTTTGTTCGAATTATTTCAGCGGTCATAACATTTTTTCGAATGTTTATAATTGCCTGTACGATTGAAATTATTTCAATAGGACATATTCCCATTTACATAGGCTAAAACATCTAATGCTTCTGGTGACTTTTCAGTTATTAGGATTTTTTTTTTTCCATATCCAATACCAACTCTTCAACTTTCTAATACTATCGCTTCAATCTTAATTTTGCGTTCATAGTTAATTTAATTTTGAAAATATAGTAAATTAAAGATTTTTCACCTTGATCATCCAGTATATCTTTATATAATTCAATCAATTGCAGAACCGATTCTTCTGCGTTTGTCATAGATGGCAATAAAGAGGATGCTGTCCTTAAATCAAATTTTTCAGCCATTGTTAATTTTTCCAATTGACTTTTATCTTCAATTTATTTAAGTCTTGCTTGAAGCAATATCCTAGATTCTGACAATGAACTTTCTATGATTGAAGACTACTCAATGCTTCGAGAAAACTTGGTTTCGGCTTGACATTTAGTTTTGTGAATTTATATTCTAACTTATTAATTCTATCGGTCCGTTCCCTACGTTCTCACGGCTCTTTTTTGATATTATCGAGAAATTTTTGGGACACAGCACTTAGTTCCGCAAATAGTACCTCACTTTCCATGAACACTCATAATAGGAAAAAGAAAATTCTTACGGTTGCACTTACACCAAATCTTGGTGGCTTCTCCTGATCTCCAGCTGCACCTTCTTTTCTATCCCTTTTTTCACCTTCCAGTAGAGGTACATTATTGCACCTATACAAACCAGGATGAATGAAATTACTCCCAACATTTCTGGTATGGAAAGACCCTTGGATGTGTCAGTAGTTGCTGCACCATTCCCTGTTTGGGCGATAATGACTTCCTCCTCTTTCGACTGCCCTGATCCCATCTCGGATTGTTGTTGGTGCCAAATTATATACTGATGATGGAAACCATATTTACCTCTAACTGCATTGGACTGGCAGGATCGCCATGTGATGTACCCCGCTAGGGTTGGTTCGGTCAATCGTCATACAGCAGAGGGATGGTAAATTATACACTGGAGTCTCATCGAGGGTGTTTATTTCTTAGACACAGATACACAATGAATGAATCATTCAGTCAATGAGTTCAGTTCAACTCTCAACTCTGCTTTGTTTTGTTAGGGGGATATTTTATATATTTACATCGTTTACTGTTATTAAACAACAGCAGGTATTCATAACTATGGGTATAAACAATGTGTATAGGTCTTCATCACGTTTTTAGGATGATGTAAGGTTACTGGAACAGTTGAGACCTTGTTATCTCAAGTATGATAAATATACAGGATGTTCCTATTGATACATACTACAGTAGTAAGAAATGGTATTGGCCGATTGTTTCATGGTTGCTAGACGTAGCTATGCAAAATATCTGGATTCTGTACAATAAAACAGGAAGACCAAAAAATTCGCAACTCGAATTCAAACGAAAAGTGGTCAACAGCTATTTGGAAAAGGATGGGGTAACAACGAAAGGACAAGGAAGCCGGTCATCCTTTTGTTCTTCTTCCAGAGAAAGTCGAATTTCCAATTCCGTAAGATTCGATGAACTCAATCATCTTGTGAAATACACAGAAGACAAAAAGAGTGCGCTGGATGTGGATGTAAGTCGATCATGAGAACAATGTGTTCAAAATGCGATGTTCGACTTTGTTTGCATAACTTGTTTTTTCCGTTTCATACCGCATGATATTTGTATAATGACATTGTAAATATTTTATGAATAAATGAAATGTTTCGAAACTATCAAAATGTACTAAAAATTTCATATATCTTTTCACTAAAATAGTATTTCCTCTAAAATTGAAAATATTCCCGAAGAGTGATCATAAGCGCCTAGGGTTGCCATATGACAACCGCCAATTTTGAAAAAACATAGAGGGCATATAAAATTTTTTCATTAGTTTTTCGTCTCTACAAAGCGTTTCGGACTAGCTTTTATCAAGAAAATTTCAAACATCGAAAAAAAATTAATTCCGGCGCTAATGGGTTGATGTTCTTTATGTGTAAAGGCAGTCTGTTGAAAGTTTTCACTCCTTATATATTGTGGAGAGTTTTTACATATGTTCAATCGATATCTTTCTGTTCGAAAATCATGTTGAAAACTGGATAGAACTTCCTTGGCAGTTCTTGGCAGAACTTCCAGAGGCGGGTTACAAGATTGGCATTTGGCACTGAACGCCCTAGTTACGAAGATCGGCTTCGAATGATGGATCTACCCCGTTTTGAAGATCATCGCATACGTGGTGACCTCATCACAACATATAGAGCAATGATGGGACTATTTGGTGTTGATCTAACAACTTTATACCAACTTAATTCTGATCAACGTCTACAAGGGCACCAGTTTAAATTGTATCGCGCAAATTTCCACTGTGCAGCAAGAGAAAATTGCCTGCCAAATCGGATTTTTCATGCCTGGAACCGGCTTCCTGCAGTGGTTGTGAACAGTGCTAGTGTAAATTCCTTCAAGAACAATTTGATGCCCCTTTAGATGGATAGTTTTTCATTGTATTGTTTCCATATATGTCATGTTTACTGAGTCATATAGATTTATATCCTGACTCTTATTCTTAATAAATGATAATAATGATAATAATAACAAACAGAAATGAAGACGTCAATGACCGCATCAATATTTTCAAACCTAGTCCTGTTAATATATCCATTTGTAATAAGTTGTTATTGGCAGGATCCACGTTTTCTGAACTATTGGATTTTGCAGGCAGTTTGGTTGGAGATATCGATAGTTGGTTCAATCAAAATGGGTTAGTGTTGAATAAGGAGTTTCATTTAGAACACCTTAACAGAACATTTAAACACCTTCAACTATAAATATTTCTAACATCACAACTACAACTGAAAAATGAAAAATCTACACAATTCTTGAGAATCATAATTGATGATCATTCGAACTGCAGTGGCTCCATTACACATCTTAATATATAAAACTCAGTCTGCCATATTGTTGGTTACAGAATTTATAACTTAAGATTGGAAGAACTGTTTTTTATGAGAGTTTTTTTTGTTGGATTCTTATTCGGCAGGATTAACATAAAATACCATTAAAACCCTGAAAAATTCGATGGAATGGAAAAAAATAAGAAATAATTTTCTTTCTTGTGAATAACGCCCATAGATGTTGCTCCGGTTAGCAGTGATAGATCTCTTTCTTCTGATTTCAAATATTTTCACCTTATTGAGAGTTTCTCTGGAAGTTTTCTATTGTATATATTTTCTTCTGAATCAAAGGCAGGTGTGAAATGTCATGCGCGAACGATGCGATTTTTTCATATCAGAGGAACCGTGGATAATGACACCTGATATTTATATTATTTATTCATTAACTCAAAGTTCAATTAAGGATTCAAATGACCCCTATTTACTTCTAGAGAGAGTCCATTTTTTTTTTCAGAAGTTTTTGAAGATTTTCCTCAACACTTATGAAATATATTGAGGTTCCCAATTTCTTCTTCTATTGTGAAATTAATTTCTTCAATATTTTGAGGACGGGCATTTTATATTTCAAATATCTCCGTAAAAAAGTGTCCAATGATGTGAAGAAGGGACTATCAAGAGACCATAGAATGGAACTTCGATAAAAATAAATCACAGCATTCTCGAGTGACATTCTACAGCTACCTCAGATTTAGACAAAAAAAACAACAATTTTCAGAAACTGTCGGAAAAAACCTCAATGAAGTATATATTAATATTTGAAATTAGAAGAAAGAGCTCAACTGATTCGGAAAATAAAATACAGGGTGTGCCATTTGAAAAACAACAAAGTTTTACGGAGCCTTAATGCAATTCGTATTACTGAATTCTGAATGCCCATAAAATATACTGCAAATTTTCTGATTTGCTACCAATATTAACTGAGATAGCTATTGAGTAATATATAAACAATCACTCTGCACATACCTATTTCATTGCAATAAAATTTTTGTATATTTTGTACTTTTGTATTTTTTTGTATTTCACCTGATATATTTCCTTTGAAAAAAAAAACAATTTTATTCATCTCTGAGGCGGAACAATGTTTGCCGTGCCAGCTAGCTCATCTTATTGCCAATTGCCACAATAACAAATATGTTCCACCACCAGATCCCTTTCGCTCTTCAGTTTCTGGGATAGCAAATCATTCTAAACAGTTCTTAGCAAACATTCAAACATTTAACAGCTGTTTCCAGACGACAATGTTTAGCGCAACACATACTGTGCAGGACAATTTTATGTCCACTTTCAAGGTATTATACCATAATAGTTGTTTATAATAATGAAGTTGCCCTTTTTGAGACAGTACGAAGTCTGCCGGGTCAGCTAGTATTGAAAAGAATTAGATTCAAAGAACTAGAATATGAACATTATAAGCAAATATGTTGAAGGGAATTCATTGAAGATCTTTTATTATTCAAATTTCGAGAGTGCATGTCATGAAATTTGGTCTGATTTTCCATGGCGCCAACTCCGGTGTTTCCGTAATTTCCATCATACGAAAAAGGGTAATCAGAAATATGTCCAGGCTGAAATAAACGGAGTCATGAAGAGGTGTCCCCAAGAAAAATAACATAATGACGACAACTGCTATATGAATATTTGAATGTTTTTCAAAAATGAGAATCTTTTTTCACAATGCCCTTCACGACAAGAAATACCAACATGTATCCCAAACATAGGTAGACTAAGCTTAAAAACATACGGTACATCTTATGCAGCCATAAGCCTATTCAACGAATTGCCTGAAAATGTGAAATAAATCAATATTTTGAGCCAATTTAAAAATGAGGTGAAGAATTTATTCATGAATCTTGAGCCATTTGATATGGAAGAATACACAGGGTGGGCCCCGAATTTTGAGCATTGGGATGGAATAACGAGAAAACGCTCGAATAGGTCAAATTTTAATGAAAGGGGGACAATTAAGGGTGTCCAAATGAGTTTGATAACACTATTCCTCTAGCTGGAACCCCCAATAGCTGTCATTTTTGAATATAAAAAAGGGGTCGTGAAGCACCTTGTTGAAAAGGTATTAAATTTCCTTCATAGGTGTTTTTTTCATCACTTTTTTATTATACAAAGTGACTCAGTATTCCTTGTTCCATGTTTCATGTTCGGTACTCTATTTGCAGCATGTTTGTTCGCACTATAAAAGTCACATTATACATTATATGCACACATTTCCACACCACCGTTTTTGTTAATCCTCTGTGCCTACTCCGTTTATTGACCTGACACTTTTAGGATAAGTCAAGGGAAAAATACCCATCAAGTTCTATACCATTTCCAATTGAAATTCAGAAATCGCTTTGATATCCATCATTTGTATTTCAGATTAGTCAATTGTACCTTAAAAGTTATTCAGATTCGTCAATTGAATTTCAGAAGCAACTACTGGCAATGGAATTGGAATATCTTCGGAGTGGAAAGGACTGGATAGAAGGAAAAACGACGATTATAGGAGGGAATTACAAGACAGTTATGGGAGGTAGAAGTGGACAAAAGGAATAAAAGAGGAACACCTGGACTGACTTCGGACGATATAGTAACAATGAAAAGTTGAGAGAAAAAAGGTGAGAAAAATGTTTATGCTATTCCTAGTGAAAGCTTTTCAAAAATACCATATATCAAAATGTTTGGCTCTTATCTTCACATAAATTATTTTTTTTTCATGAACTTCTAGAAGGCACTCCCGGTGGAGTACCTTATACTGGGTGTATCTTTCTAACCGAGCCGAATCAGAAAAAGAGAGAGAAAAAGTGCTTCTTTCGACTTCAAGAATCTCCAGTTCCAATATATGTACAAGACTCACCCTGGACGGTATCTAAAATGAGCAGAGATCAAGAATGAGATATGAGCTATGAGTTGAGGCTCCTCATTTCTGAGATCACTGATTCTCCTGGGCCTTTCAACGAACTATTTTTGGGACAGGTTCTGTATTTTGTAAACATTGTATCAATATTTATTTTGGGTGATAATTCTAGAGCTGAATACGGAATACTCTTAATGTAATGAGCGCATCCACGAATGCGTCACCATTCACGAAACTGTGTTCCCTACATTCATGTTCAATACATTTGATGAAAACTTTCATAATGGACAACTTGCGGTCTTCATGGATGAAGCGGAAGTTATCTAATTGGGGATGCGCAACTGATAACCTAAGGTGTAAATTTAATTCGAAGAATTTCCCATTGTGAAGTAATGAAACCACATAAATCTACCGATGAAGAGATCTAGAGCATTTGCAGAAATCATCAAGTCACCTACACAAACGTCGTTCGTGAGTACGACAGTCAAACCCGTGAATTCCAATTCCCACAGAGCTCTGGAGGAAGAAGGGGATACGACCATTACTTTAATTTATTCACTGGCATATACGTCTTCATTACATTCGTACTGAAAGGCTTAAAGGATCCGATGCTTATAAGACCACGTTAATGCAATTCTCTCGTGAACAATTTCTCCGATATGTTCTTTGAGGATTATATTGTTGTCGTTATTTACGTCGCCCAAATCCTTTCGGTCTGGTTTATTCGAATGTTATTTCCGGAAAATACAGTTGTTGCAATACTTCTCGACGACAAAGGAAACGAGATTTGACATCGGGTTTCATTTAATTGATTGCGAAGGTACATTACATCAGTGAAACAGGTAATTTGATTTGCTTTGTGAAGTTCCTGATCAAACACGAAATTCAGTATTTCATTACAAATACCATGACCCATGATGATAATTCACTATTGAATCTGTCTATCATGATAATTTTAACATACGAGTATTCCAACGTATACTTTCTGGGAATTACAAAATGTTCAACTTCGTTTCATTTCGAAATAAAAATGGTTGTTCATTATACAGTAACTGTAGAGATACTCTATAGCAAGTGCCACATGCATGCAGTTTATAAGTTGTACAGAAACTTTACCGTTTATGTATAAATTGAACTGCATTCTGCGAATGCAATATTTAGTACACAGACAAATTGAAATTAATGGCTTTTACAGACGGAATTTTGTATACAGTTACTGCACATTTCCTGTATACAGGGTGAATCTTGTACATATATTTTAACCGCAGAATCCTCTGGCCAATGGAAACACTTTTTTCATTTTCAATTTTTTCCGATTCGTCTTCATTGAAAAGATACAGGCTGTCGAAAATCAAAATCCATCGAAAAATTCAATTATCAATTACAAAACGAATCTGTCGAATGAAGTGATTTTCGGAATATAGTTTCATCTAGACGTGATTAATCTATCCCTTACACAAAATTCTTCTTACATCAGACAGTTCCTCAATTATGACCATAACATTCCATAAGTGCACCAGAAATCCAAAGAGTCTAATTGTAAACAGTGAATTCAATGTTATGGGATAAGTATTCATCCACTTTGATATATAAAAGTATATATTTTCTTGAACAACTAGTTGTTAACGAGTAATTCCATATTGAAAGAATTTTCTGATAAATTCCATAAATTGGATACTTTGGCTGAATGTAACTCTTTCGAAAATAGACACAAAATTCAATATTTGCCACATTGTCACGATTAGATTAGATTAGATTAGAGGAGGGGCGACAGATCAAAACCGACCTTGCGAGCACCTTGACCTTAAGATCTATTGTGCATCCCCGCGCTGTTTACCAGTCGGGCAGCAAAGTCTCGATGAACTTCACCACCTTTCTGGGGGCCACATCCATTACTTGTTCAGGCTTTAGGAACCAGGAGCCAAGATGCCGTAACCGTTTCTGGTGGACAGCTTCACACTCACATAGTAGGTGACTGGCTGTCTCGGTGGCTTCCTGACAGAAGCGACATGTACTATCGGGCGCCTTTCCCATGTTTTTTAAGTGATACCTCACGGGACAGTGCCCAGTGAGAGCGCCCGTCAATTTCCTCAGTTCCAATTTGCTGAGTGAGAGGACTTTTTTGGTCCAGCTCGTCGAGTGAGAGAGAAGTAACTTAGCTTGCCTTTGACCATAGGTCGTGCGCCAGGACATAAGCTTCCTCTTTTGTTCCCAGTCCTTAATAGCCATTGCTTGATGGCTGGCTGGGAAGCCGCAAAACGGTTCAGGTCCAGTAAAGGGGGTTGCCCCTCCTTCCCTGGCCAGTTGGTCAGCCGCTTCATTGCCGTGAATCCCGGAGTGACCAGGCACCCAGATGAGGTTGACCTGGTTCTTTTCTCCGAGTAGGTTAAGTGACGTCTTGCATTCCCAGACCAGCTTTGACTTTACTTGTGGAGAGTCAAGCGCTAGCAGGGCTGCTTTGCTGTCAGATGCTATATATATTTCTTTTCTTTGGTAGTTGCGTTCGGCACAGAGCGCAACGCACTCCCTTATAGCAAGTGTCTCTGCCTGAAAAACCGAAGGACATTGTCACGATGAAAATCATCACGTTTGAATCCGAGAATTTATGTTCTGGAAGAACAAGGTTATTATGAATGGAAAAGGAATGAACGGACTCTTGAAATTTAGTTACTTTAATGAGCTCACCCCTATCTCAATACCAGATGCTTCAGGCAAGTTATATATTTTCAAAGGAAATTATTCGTTAGAAGCCCTAACTTCCTGCTTTCTTTCAAAGTCAGTGTGAATGCTCCACCCAAAGACGATCGTGTTGGTGTCTTTGGCACCACCATTCGAATCTTAACGTGCACTTGACCCCCGCACAAAACTGCTGTTAGAAAGTTTTTCCATTATTTTTCACTAATAGAATTTTAGCATTTATTCAGTTTCTTGGTTAGAATACATTCTGAAGATTTACACTGTTGTTTCAATTGAAAATCACGAAATCATTAATTTTAAATTTTATCAACGATCAAAATAGAAAAGACGCGAAAAATCTGCTTTGTCGAAGTTGAAATTTTTTCCGGTTCATTGAATCATGAAGTTAATCAAACATAATGATAAGTATCTTCTGAAATGTTTTGTCAAATTTCAATTAATTCACAACACATAATGACATTCGATAATTATAATGTGTTGAGTCTATGCACAGTCTACACTTTATAGTAGGTCTATGATCTATGGTTACGGAGTTCTAACTGGCAACGTTCAATTCAATGATATTTGTTTATGTTTGGAAATGAAAGGTTATGATTCAGTTGGAGAACCTTAAAAAAGAGAAGAATATTCAATATTTGCTGCTAACGAAATTCGGTATTAAGTTTAAGTATTCATTGTAGGTACATTTTATAGATTCGGTAATTATTCAGAACTAACAGAGTCTTACTTCATCTTTCATCGCATAGGATTGAGAAAGTAAGTTGACGCTTTTTTCATTGTACAGTTGCTTATTATTTCCAAATTTTGAATGGCAGGCATATATCCAGAAGTGGCAAAGCTCATTATAAAATTTAAAATGGCTATGCTTTTTCTAGGCCAAATCGAAAAAAAGTATTTCTTTTGACCTCAGAGATTTAAGGTTAAAATATATGTACAACTAAAGACTCACCCTGTAGAAGAGTTCCAATTTGAATATGCGGAATTCGATGTACAGTTTACGCACATTTTTCGTATGGATGAAGCTATATTTGATATAAAGATTCTATACAGCTGTTATGTTCATAATACTGCATTTTAAATTGCCGTATAGTGGCTGGATTTCTGTGTTTTCTGGGACAAATGAACGTGTGTTAGAATGAGCTTTCTCTAATTCTGTGTAAAATCTGTTCATTCTGTCACATCTTCTAGATCAAAGTAGTGCGATTATATCCCATTCTTGCACAGTTTTCAAGGTAATATTTCCCAATTGTATATTCGCGGATTACTGCATCATCTGTAGAAATGGGAAAGAAAACAGTTTTGCCAATTTATATTTTTCGATAGTAAAATCACTGATCAACGATAATAAAACTAGTCTACGAGGTGTTTCTGAATTGATGCGACAGATTTCAATGAGTGATTCTTTAGCAACAATTAGGAGGAGTCTTTTATGTAACTGTTTGTTCAACACCGATTTTCCTCCAATTTAAAACCCTTTAAAATTATGTAAGAAAAGTAGTTTTCATTTAATTTTTCCATTTTGGAAAAACTCGAAAGAATCAAGTTCCGGACGTAACTGATGCTGATGAAATAGTAGTTTTTGAGTACCTATAGTTTCGTTAACCTGAAAGATGATCACAAATACTGAAAAAACAACAGCTATATTACTATGCCTCAGAGTTTCTTGATGTGCCCATAGTTCCATATTCAAAAAATCAATTGGAAAAGATGGACTCAATCTGCAACTTTTTTATGTCCTCACTTTCCATCATTATATAGAGCAAAACAAACTCTACGCGTCCCCAGCGGCGTAAGTTGGAACTAAGCTATGTTGATTTGTGTTATTTTGAACTTTAATCGTCATTAAAACTTCATTTGGGAAAATTACCTTCAAGAACACTAATTGCTTTGTGAATGAATGCAATTCCAATGAATCCGGGAATACTTGAGCACATTTTCATTATTTTCATGGCAAAAGTCAAAATGATTACGTAAAGAACAAACTAGAAATCGTAGAGGAAATTAATAGAGGTGTATCCTGGGAGCATGTTTGGATAATATGCAAAAGTGAGTGTATTATAATATGCCTACACCATTTCCGAATAGAATATTATAGAATGGAAACAGGCAAAGTGCAAACTGATATCAGTTAAAGGCAATGCTTTACTGTTTGAAATCAGTTCAAAGACCCTCACTATAAAATCATTCCTGCGACTGGAAAAGAAAGCTGTATGTTTACCTACCAAAAAACATTTTGATCTGAATCTTGTACAAGCTAACCCATTAAATGTGAACAAATAGCACAGAGAGAAGTTTTGTGAGAAAAAAAAAATCTGAAAATATTATTCATAACAAGGCCATATGATAATGTGCAATAAAACTGAGGACGTTGTGAGTTCAAGTGATTCTCTCGATTCTTGCATAATTGCACTTATATTTTCAGCTAGATCAGATCTGTTTGTGAAATTTCAAAAAAATTCCGAGAATTAGCTATAATATATTCATTAAATGAAAATTGCTTGAAAGTATTATCGTTTTTTTGCATTATAATCGAAGGTGGACTCATAAATAGATAACTTTTGCTCAGTAGCTACCCATTGAATTTTTCCTCTAATTGAGAGGCACTCTGTTTCATTATATTCACGTAATTTTCTCAAAATACTGCGGATTCTAAAACAGAGGAAGAGACTTATTCACGATTACAGTTTTTTTATATTTGCTCATAGGTATACCTTGGTAAAAATAAATTTTTCGTAACACAGTGTTCATCGTTGTTACCATAATAGACCGAAAATGTGAAAATTCAAACAACTTCCGAACTTCTCCTGATTCAAATCTTTTTAAGAGTGCGGGAGAAATCCAGGACACAAATACTTCATCCTAATTCAAACGGATAGCCGGGATGAATCGACGAATCTGAAATCTACATGGATCGAAGCTCTCGAATTACCCAAGAAAGCCATTAATCCACTCCTCCCGGTTAATGCAGCCACGTCTTAATATCCCCTAATCTTTTCCGGCAATTTGTTTCCTTTGTTAATCCAATTTTGTTCCCAAAAACCCATTACCAAAACTGAACGGAAGGTGTCATAAACATCCTTGGGTAGCTTCGTGCACGACCTGTTCAATCTCTGTAACAACCGCTATTTATCTACTACCGGAAAATGTTCTATCGTGAGAAAACCTTATTTCCCTCCTAACGATTCTTAATGGAGAGCCACGTTTAATGATGATTTCATCAGGCATTGAACTGTGGAAGGTAAAGGGCAACGCATGCACAACCTTTCCATATACCAATCTAGACCTTCTAATTGCCAGGATACGAACGGAAATTATGTTTCAATCAATGGGAAGAGCACGTCTTCTCGGAGGGCATGAAATATATGAAATTGAGCCGTAATTTCTCGATCAAAGATATAAATTATAACTTTTTCGGAATATGAAGCAAAGCACTTTTTTCAGCAGATTCATTCAAAGAACTACCATAAATTTTTTTTGATGAATTGATAATCTGTTCAAACTCAATAGTTTAAAAATAGTTACAGTCTACTGCGACCTGATGGTTTATTGTGCCCTCTGACAAAGCTATATAGCTCGCCTTCCAGTCCTAGAGATTTATGAAATCCAATGTCTCGGAAGGCTTCAGTGACGATAATTCCTCACTCCTACAGGTCTCTTGACCAAAGCATTGTTTCCTTTGGCTTACAATGCCAAAGCATTCTCTGACTAGGTGAATAAAAGTTTCTTCCTCCTTCCCACAGAATCTACACTCGACAGTGTCCGATACGCCCATTCTCAGTTAGTGTTTTCTGAGGCGACATATCTGTTAATGCAGACACTTATATTTTATTTATTCTTTCAGGTAAACAAGTATTGGTCTCACTAGAACGACATAGAGAATGGAGAGGAATTGCAGGACATGAGGAAATTTCCGAAACCATCTATCAAAAATGGATCAGATGCTTCACTTCATAGAAAAATATGAATCCCTTGATTTGCTTCGTTTTGTTTTTACAAGCCCTTTGCATTGCGTCAACTAGCTGGAATACGAAGACAATTTGAAAACATATTTTTGCTGTTATTCCTGAGTGTTTGACAATGCATGAGAATCATTCGGTATTGACTAATTGTAATTTCGTAATGTAATTTCGATTGTCAGTACAATCAGTTTCTTCCAATTTCTCTTACGACAAAATAAGATTTCTCTAATCATGTGTCAAATCTGCAACATCTCGTAAAAGAGACAGTGTTAGAATATTTCATTCTAGTACTGTTGTCAGTAATATTTATTGATGACCTAATATCGAATACGTAAACTGAATAGATTAGCAGGTCTATGTTCGATTCTGTGCGGGTAGCGTTATGGATGTTCTGTGGTTATGATGTTATATTTGAACTAATCAACCTAGTTAAATGGTGAAACTGTTTTTCGCTTTTTGAATTTATCAAATTTCTATTCAGTATATTGGGATTGAGGTAGTTAATCAGAATACTCATTCGATATGTATACACTGTCTTTATTCAGTAATTGACTCAGTACAAAAAACGATATAAATATTTTTCTTGCTTTCATAAATTTTTTCAAAACTGGGATTTCAAGTGATCTTATTTGTTGTAGAAGACTATTGAAGAGCTTCACGCACTGGTAATAGGGAGATGACTCGTATTTTGGGGTTCTGTTCATTGATAGGTAACACCCAATTCAAAAATAATCAAAACAGGTATATAAGTAAGTAAGAATATTTAAATTTTTGGTTTTTCCCAAGGTTTATCAAATAAAAGGAACCTAATGTCGCAAGTGCGGAAGTTCGATTATCAATAGATTCATTAAAGAAACATTGTGATATATTATAAAGGACATACAAAAACTGGGGCGAATGCAGAAGTGAGGATGAAATTTTCCAATGCATTCAACTGCACCTCTGAGATATAGGAGAGGAGTGCAATATAAAATTTTAAGGCAGGTTTTGAAGGGGCCATGCAAACATCACTGCGGTTGAATTTGATAACGCAATCCGAATCGCTCATTCCGGAATTTATATTGGTAATATCACACAACTCAACATAATAAATATAGATATGAAAAATGCGATATGTACAACTTAACTATGACCGTGTAACCCATCCTTAATTTTGACAGTTTTCTGAGAGCTTGATCGCTTTTTCACAGTTTGATACCACCTCTCAGATGGTTTCAACAATCAATAGTTTCTAAACTATTCATCATAGATTTACCTCAATTGATATTAGCACTTCATTCCTGTCTAGAATTTTAACTGACTTATTATTTCAAACTATAATTCATCCTACGAGTCTTAGATAGTTCAGAAAAAAAGAGGACGTCATACATACAATGGACTTCAAACATCAATTTGTTAATATAAGTGTTGCAATATACTAAATAAAACCATTGAAGCTCATTCCAACTTTTGATAAAAAGGGCAGCTCACCTGTCCCATTAACTCAATACCAAATCAGCTACTGTACAATTCTATTTATGAACGAACTCCATTTAATTTTTGCATTTCACAAGGTATGAAAAAAACTGATTATTCACTGGATTTCTCATTTATAGCAAGGTTTTTTTCCTCTCTGATGGAAGAAAAGGCATAATTTCTTGAATCAAGCTTCAACAAAAACATGATTTCACTCTTTGGAAAAAGATCGCCTTCAAGAATCGAGATGCGATATATCTCGCATAATTTGAATTTTATCAAGTTCTGCAAAACAGGACAGTAACTCTAAAGTAATTAATTTTTTTTTTATAATTCCGAGAAAGATCTTCACGATGCATTCTACCACCTACCTAATCTCAGAGGACGGATCCCCAGACAAAAATCATCTCAATCAGCAACGGAAATTCTCAGTCAAAACAACTTTTACGTCTTCAATACGCGACATGAACTCCTATAGAGAAGGACGCCAGGCGACGCGGGACGTCGGAATGCGAACTGA
Source organism: Hippodamia convergens (assembly GCA_038502775.1). Classification (NCBI taxonomy): domain Eukaryota; kingdom Metazoa; phylum Arthropoda; class Insecta; order Coleoptera; family Coccinellidae; genus Hippodamia; species Hippodamia convergens. Next base: position 736,937 of record JAVSIQ010000801.1, on the reverse strand, counting down.
ATGGCAATTTGTGAATCCGAAATGTTCAGGACCTTCGAGCAACGCACGTGGTTTTAGCGCGTGCGCAGCGCCCTCACTGTCATCAACATCGTTCCGCCAGGATTTGATTATCCTTCGGCGAGTAATAATTCCAACTTGGGGGAGGCATTGAATGTATGGATAACGTTCTGCTCGGGTTTATCATATATGGCAGAGGCTTACCGTGGACTTAAATATTTTTCAGGTTGATAGGGCAAGCTCAAGTGGAGAAAAGTTTTTATGGGGGATACACACGGGGTCCTGGAAAATTTCCCAGAGGATATAAAAGGCCTATAGAAATGTTTATGCTTTCATGCCTACTATGCTTGTTGATGATTCCAACATATTTGATCTGAGTTTGATGTTTAAGGATCACAGAGTCTTTCTGAGACTCGGGGGAATTTAAAGTTCAGTGGAATCTTTTGCTGCTATGAGTAACGTTACAGCTGTGACCTTTGTATGATCAGAAAATTAAGAATTATTGAATTCAATAGATCATCTCGGAATAAAACGACTCTAATCCCCAAATGGAAGATATTCGATCATGACATATAGGTATTTTTCATTCAAATCAAGGACTGTTCGAATACAATAATGTAAATGAGGACCAGCATCAATTATCAAGTCATAGTAGGGGAATTGTATCATTTCAAACGTAGAAAGTAACTTCAATATAGAATCGAAAACTGTTTAATTTCACCAATTTTCCGGAAATTAAGTGCTATCATACTCAATATTCACTACATACTACCTATACTATACAGGGTGTTTCCTAATTGAAGGTCAATATTCGTAGGTGTAATTTTTGGGCCCATTTTGAGAAAAAAATTTTCGTCAACATACGTCCAAACGTCTTCACTTTTGAGCTACATGGTGACGAAATTTTCAAATAACCTCAACCTTGTAACTCATCAAATAAATAAATGAATGGAAAATATCTAATACTGACGAAAATTTTTATTTATCATAAAGATTTCAACGAGTGTTTGAAAGAACCTTCTGTGCGAGTATAATTGTTTTCTCTAATTTGCCGAAGTTTTATCGAATTTTATTAAAATTTCCGAAAATAACATTCAGATATTTTTGCATTGTAACTGTTCCATCTCATAAAATTTGAAAGATGTTAAATGAAGTCGTAGCAAAAGGGCAACATGTCATCAATAAATATTACTGAAAACAATGTTAGAATGAAATATCCTAACAATTTTTTGTTTCACGAAATGATACGGAATAATGAGAGAAATTAAATAATTGCGATTAGGGAATCTGAGATTCGAACAACTAAACATGTTCGTATTTAAGTACAGTAGAATCCGCTTATAATGACCTCGAGGGGAAATGAAAAATACACATAAGAATTGATAGTATTTTTCTTGGATTCAGTTTGAGAAATAAACGATAAATTCAGATTTTGCTTCATTGAAGAAATAAAAGATAGTTAATCTCACAAAAAAAACTGAATATGAAGAACTTTTTCATTTCAGAAAAATAATCTGAAATTTGCGTTATTTCTTAGAAATAATAGCTTTTCACACCATTATACAACTTAAACATGACTCCAATGTATGTCATTTTGACCAGAAAACACCAATAATCTCTTCATGATCTGGATTATACTAAAAAATATGTCAGCACGCGTATATCTCGTATCGTATCAAACCTCATCGCATTGAAAGGGGTGGGGTGGCTTGAGAAAACCATCAAGCGGTCACTATACCTGGAAAATTTCTCGAAAATTTATGTTGTTCAATCTGAAATTGTTATTTGTATTGTAAGCAGTTTTGAACGGAACCAAACTGTATTTGCTTCATGATGAGCGATTGGTCAGTATAGCCGTCGTCATAATAAACGGATGCTACTGAATGTACTCTAATTGTTTGAGCCATTGAATAAGTTGTTTGAAAAACTTTCTCATCGAGGTATCACATGACATACTCGCCTATTGAGTAAAATTATCGATAACGTCTTTACGGCCATGTCAATGAGGAAATCCCTTTCGTATGAATTTATCGGAAATACCTACTGATCGACCTGTTTCGACATCAAACATTGTTTTCAGAGAATTTTTTTTTTATTTTCAAGATACATTAGGTGAAGTATTATGTTACTATAATGTCTCACATTGGCTTACCCATCTCAGAATGCCATCAGTGTTATGAATATGTGGATAGAGTTTCAAAGACAGATGTATGAAACAGGCAAAAAAGATATGCCAAAAGGAAGTTCAAGATATTATTTTGTTTTGTTAACTACTCTACTCTACTTCAGAAGTCTGTGTTTCTCATTTCATCAGTGGTGAAAAACTTGTATTGAATCAATATCAAGTGGATAACTAGTAATTTGAAATATCAATCAATGAAATAATGGTTATCTGAGAATACGATTTTACTGTCAATGACAAATTTCTTCAATTGAAGGCGTAATTCACTGAATTAAAATAGTCTTTATATACGGGTTGGATGAAGATTCATTCAGATATAAGACTCCGCCCATATAAATGAGACACATACTTGAAAATTATTATAAAAAATAAAAAAAAAATGGAAAAAAATCATTTCATAAGGAAAACTTAGGAAAATTGTCTGATTGATCATTGCAAGAATCAAGTCGAATATGAAATTTCTTCCTTACATTTCACAGACGACCTGTGTTGGCGTCAAACTCACAACATTGAATATTTTCATCAAGAACCCCTCCGAAGTTGCATGTCTCTCAGAAAAATTTCTCGAAAAAACATGACGGAAAAAATATATCATCTATCTTAGAACGAAAAACAGAATTTTTTTATACTATACTTTTTCTTTAACGATTTAACAAGGATGAAACATTATATCCATTTCCCTCACATATTGATCCTTCCCCCGTCGTGACAACAAAAACCCTGCTCTCAACTCGAGTACACCTTCAGTTCTTCGTAATATCTACCGCAGATCTGAATGCTCCTTCCAGTTTAATGAAAACTTTCCTCTTTTGCATTCGAGATTAACTCAGGAAAAGTTTGGAGTGCCCCAAGCTTTGAAGCCCTGAAAGTCTCCACCAGCAAGTACATATGTCAATATTAGTACAGCAGCACGAAATGACGTCGTCCCAGTGGATCAGAACGAGCAATACCTCCTGAGGTTTATTTTTTACTCATTCACTTGGCCCGTAGATTCAATATCCGAAAACGTACGAGTTGTGGTAGAAATTCAGACACCAGGTCATAACCACATATTTATGAGCTCAATTTATGAAGCGTTTATAAAGTAGGAAACAACATTAATTGGAGAGCATACCTAAATGCATCCTGAAACAATTTGCAGAATGAGCTCATGTTCCAACACGAATACTAAATTCAAAAACGAGCATCGCAGGAGCCAGTTTTCAACAACATAAGTTGAAATTCTCGTACTAGACGATATTTTCTGCATTTCAGTCAAGTTTTGTAAAATACTGTAGAAATGCGAATGAAGATTCAGGTAAATGACTTTTGTGTTGTATCTTGGCAGTTGCGATGACTAACGAAATGTGACGGATTAAGAAATTTGAATTGATTTGATTTGAAAATCGATCGAATCGGAGATCAGTATACCTACTGACAAACCACAAAACGACAAATATAAATGGGAACAATGCTGTAATGAATCCTTCACAGCACTACTTTCAGTAATGTTATGAACTTAGGGAAGAATAACTGAATATTTTTCAACTCAACTTCAATTTGAAAGCTTTGGCATTATTTTCCATTTATTTCAATATTTCAGTATAACAAATGAGGATTTGTTATTAATTTCGCCAAGGAAAGAGAAACTAAATTATATCATCTCTATTGATAACAAATAATTCTGGAATAATGAAACCGTGTCAATATGATATTTATTATGTAATTTTTGGTAGAATATCATTATTGAAGTTTAGCAATAGGAACTGATTTGAGGCGAATCATGTGATTTTACAGTTGCTATAATTTCCTTTTTAATCTTTCTTTTTTACGGTTTAGTACACTTTTGTCTGTAAATAATATGGTATTTGAATTTCAGGTTTTTTTCCTGTTTTGTTATTTATCATTCATGAGGAGACGAATTCAATACGATTTTGGTGAAGATTCAACAATTATTATTATTCATTATGTTTATACGTTTCCAAAATCATAATTTTATATGACATCTCCGTTACTGAACGGAAAGATCGGATACTTCAAACTTTTAAGTTCGATAAACCACTTTGAGGCTGCTTGCAACTACGCTAAATTAGTGTCTAATTCAAGCTCTGCGTCTTAAATCACATGCGCACTCATAATGAATGCGAGATATTATTGTTGGCACGCATCTGATATGCGCATCATAACTAACTGTAGTGCCGAATTTATTGTACTGGCAAGCGGCCTTCGAAGAATAAAATTTTCATTTTTGACTTCATTCAATTTTGAATTGTGAAGTACCATTGTTCTTCTAAGGCTCCTCCATCTGTCATTCTGTTAATTCAAATAGTAGTACACATCGTACTAGCTGTAGTATTTTTGAACCCTCATAACTTGAGTTTGGAATATGGTAGATGAACAAGATATAATACTAGTTTTGATCCCATCAACCGTGCAAAGTATCAAGTGTATAGCTCGTTCACTTCAGATTCTAAAAACCCCGATTTCGTCACTCACTCACTGATACAAAAAATGTTAGGGTACTTCCCGATGTCTTAACAAGTTGAAATTTAGTATTTGAGCTAGTTTCGATACACAAACAACGGAAAAATTCTTACTATTGAAACTTTCACCCTCAACCCCTAGAACCAGGAACCTATAATTTTGTATCAGACTTCCGCCAATTTGGATGCTAGTGGTCTGAAAATTGCTGCTTGTTCTGAATGTTATGAAAAATATTCAAGAATTCTCAGTGAAAATTACCCCCACATTCTGAATAATTTGTATTTACACCAAAAACAATTTCTCTGTAATAACCTCAATCACAGTTTGAATTGTGCAATTTCCCGTTGTGATCATTGTATAATGATAGAATTCTTCATAAAATGGTTGTAATGGAAGTTGTCTGCCTCGGTGTTTTGGATTTATTCATGAAATCATATATATATCCATATTACAAGGCATGTGTACATCAGATGAAAGGAGAAAATATAATGCTGTGGCATTCATTTTCAAAATAATTCATAACCAAAATAGTAATTCTATCAATTTTGTGAGTCTCAAAGTTCTAAAATTGAATTTAAGGAACAAAAATATAGGTAGTTGTTCTCCTATAAACAAATGATGATAGCCGTATTTAACGAATTTCTAATGAACAATGCTGTCGATATATTTTTTGACTGCCTGGAAATCTTGAGGGATTTATTTTTTTTTTTTGTCACATTGTTATTCTACATTTGTGATTACCATTGTCAATGGTGTTTGTGCGGAAAAAATAAAAATAAAAAAAGCCGGGAGTATGAGCTTGTCTTTTATAAACCAAGAGAAAAATTTGACGTTATTGAAAAAAAATTTATGAATTCACTGACATTCAAATTAGTAACAATGTCATGCCATAATGTGGTGGATAACTAACTAAGATGGAAATATTCGAGCGTATTTCTTGAAATCATTTATACTCTGTATAATGCAGAACATATTTTAGCATTTTTCGCAGAGATTGACCCGAAAAGATTTATCGGGAACAAGTTTCTTTTTCGTTTCATTGGGAATTTATAATATTTTTTCCGATAAATATCATGCGAAGCATTCCTGGAAGTATCTAGTTCACTCCGTCCTCTCCAGGAATTCCAGCAGGAGTTATTTATTCCAAAAAAACCGGAGGAACGTGCCATCCAGGGTGTATTTCAGATGTGCTCCATCGTAAATTTCAATTTGAAGCCGTTTTTATATCCGGTCGATCTCTTTACATACGATGCCATCCTGGATTTTGGGATTTGGGCATTCATAAATCTCGAATTAAGAGCTGGCTGGCGACATCTTCCACCCTCCCCTTATATACACAGTCAGAGAAGGCCGCACTATGCACTGCGGTTGATTTAATGTGGGATAAAACAGTGACTGATATGTGTTTACTTAGTGCGCCCCTTCGTAATTAAACACTGATTTTGTAGACCTATCATATTATTTCTCTTCAAGATTTCGCAGTGATCAAAGTTTAGAATTTCGGGTCACTGATTTTACGAATCATAACGATACATCGATGAATATCAGCTGATAATTAAACAACATTTTACATACACCTGAGCATTTAATAGGGTTCATAAGTCATGTCATCGAAGATGATCTATGTATAATAATTATAATGATAATAATAATAATTCTCTATTTGATCCATAAGATCTCCTTTACACAGGTAGATACACAACAGAAATACCCAACAGTATTTAATCAGCTCCAAAACAATAAACCTACATGGTATCTACTATTCTGAAGTTCATGAAAATTTCCATCACAGATGAATTTTTTTACCACTGTCAACCTTTTTTTTCATTGAAAAATATTCAAGTGATTTCTTTTGTGCCTTGTTGTGCCTGCTTTTGAAATCTTCATGTAATTTATTCCATATCGTTAGTATTAAATGAGTAATATTTTTCTGTATATATGTTTAACTTGTTTTTTCAGAACTCAAATAAGTTTTTCATCTAGTATTTCATTCATTTTTCAACATTAAATTTTTGAAATCATTTTAATTATTCATTATATACATCATACACTCATATATGTATAATCTGTACAAGGTTATTATTTTATGCTGAATAAAAATTGTCCTACAAAAATGATTATATTCAAATTTGAAAATACTTCTCAGGCACCTTTTTTGTAGAATGAAAATTCTATCAGCTTCAACGGAATTGGCGCAAAATATGATTCCGTATCTAAGCCTCGACTTCACATAAGCATGGTATGCTGTCAGTGCCGCATTCACTCCAATAATTGTTCCTGATAGAATCCTTAATGCATAGCAATATCTTGCGAGTCCTGTTGCTATATGCTAGATTTGTGACTTCCAATTCAAGTTTTGATCGATATGAACTTCTGAGAATGTTATGGCTTTTTCAGTTGTGATATTTTTCTAGATATATTCAAGTTTTCATCCCCATTACAAAATGAGGAGAATACAAGAAATAAATATAATATCAGTCAAAATTTTCTGAGATTCAAAAAATCTCAAAAAAGCCAGAATACTGTGGGATTTCACTTCATAATCGACTACTCCTTAGACTTAGTAACCCACCAAAAGCCAAATTTCAGAAGGAATTAAAGAACATACTGGTCAGCAATGTATTTTATTCAGTAGAGGAGTTTGTGTCATTTTGGAGCACTTGATTTCTTTTCTGATTTCGTATAGTTGACATTCATTTGTGTGTCAGTCCTACTCAGTTTGTGCATAGTGTCCTTTTTATTCATACATTTCAATGTGTAACTGTTAATTTATAATTTCATTTATACACCTAATTCATTATTTTATATATACATTTTATTTATTATTTTATCTATACTTTTAATTGATTATTTTATCTATACACTTCATTTATTGTTTCATCTATTCATTCATTGTGTTAAGTGCGGCTTCTTATATGTATCTACTCTGGTTGTAGCGTTGTTTTATATATGTCTTATGTAACTTTGAATTCATATTTGTTTCATTATGCCTCTGACCTGTGTAAACAATTTATGTATTTGTAAAAAACACCAATAGACTATTTTTCTCTTTCTCTCCCTTTCTCTTATATTCTAACTTGAAATTATCAACTTTGTGTTGGTAATATTCCGTCCATGTTATACCAGTACAAATCACTGAAACATCATCGGCAAACATTACAGTATTATTGGTTGTTACTTGAATTAAATCATTGCTGTATATTATGTACAGTAATGGACCTAGTATCAAACCTTGCAGTACACCTCTCTCTATTTGTACTGGATCTGATATTATTCGTTTACCACACTTTTCCATTTTCTGAAACAAAATATATATCATGATTTACTCTATCAAAGGCTTTTGATAAATCCAGACAGAGTGCAACTGTTACCTGATTTTTATTGAGTGATCTTTTAACTGAATTTAGTGCCTGATATATCGCATGCATTGCTGATTTTCTTTGTCTGTAACCGCATTGTTGTTCTAAAAAAATATTATTTTCTTCAAGAAAATGTATAATTTCATCAAAAATTATTCACGCCTCTCTGAGAACATGTGGATATTTTCCTGTTTGCAATATAAGATTATCTTGGATTAATTTTATACGTCAGTTGTTTGGTCAATAATTGAGCACTTATTTTCAACAGATCGACAGGAATCTCATAATATTTTACTGACTTTTTATTCTTTAGTTTAGGCAGAGTTCTTATTCATTATTCCATTTTGTGACAGTTTGAATATTTCGTTTTCAGATCTCAATAGAACAAATAAGTCATTTAACAAAAATAGTTTATTTGAAATATTCACTGGCTTCGCAATTATCAGCCCCAAATTTATTCGAGACACTGAAAAGTTGCAGTCCGAGAGTGCTTACCTAGAAATAATTTCAATACCTGGTCCTGCAATTGAACTGTCTATTTTTGGAGATGCAAAATCTTCATCAATTTTCAATATTTTTAAATTCCCTCGTTTTCACATGAAAGCAGGAAGTTCAAAGTTCTTCATGTGCTATTCAGGAATAATATGACTGCCTTTAGCTTTCAAAATGAGCTTGAGTCTCTTTATGAACGCGGAATGAAATGTCCTGAATAGGACTTTTTAGAACGTTGGATGATTGTGATTAGCGAGGCGTAAAAAATTAATCTATCAGTTCCTATCAGTGATAAGTTTATGTTGACAAATTAATTGATTGATGAATATTATACAGCGTGATAAGGTGAGGAATTTCCAATGGAATCACCTCGTCTCCGAGCTAGAGAGTGGTAGGAACAACCACAGAGGATGTTTAAACTGTGGTAAAACATTGGGCTACATGTAGAGAATCTCTGGGAGCCAGCTAAAAGCTGATTTCAATGAAGGCGGGTCCTGAGGAAAATAGGAATCATGTGAATTTGGTTAGAAGCTTTATCAGATTTTGGAATTGATTGTATAAAACAAGAAATAGATAAAAGTATAATATTATAATCTCGTAAAAAAAATTATCTCGATTTTTCTCAGAATTTGATTTTTTATTATTTCAGGATAAGTGATGAAAACTCGATATGAACTTGAACGATTTCAATTATGTATGTTATTCATTCATCAAATTGGGAAAAAATCAAAGTGTGCAAATAAAACGCAGCATCCAATTCGCATGCGCATATGCATCCTGCCTGTTTTAACCTACGACTTGGAAATCATAGCAATGACCTCAAGAAAGTCTCTTGGGCTCATTGGCAGCAGTCTGTCAGGAATTATTTCACCTAACGTTCCGCCGACAACTGCGGTAGTCATCTTCAGAGGATTCTTGGTCCGAGGTTGTAACTTGACCGCTGAATTTCCGAAAGTGATACTGGATTCGATCACTTGGCCCAACTTATACCCTGATCATTGGCGGGAGAAGGTAGTGGGTTACGCGCGCGAAGTTGATCGGTCCATCGCTCCCACTTCGTATTGGCTTGATTTTGGTCTTTCCTATCACCTGCAACCATGCGCTATGTACCAAAGGAGTGTACTCTCTTGTGTTCATGTTGTTCTTATGTTTATACAGGCTGTCCCACCGGGAGTGCCCATTAGAAGTTTATGAAGAAATAATTTTTCGATCAATTTCAAATTTCCTGTGGATATATGATCCAAGTAGACCTTTATTTGTGATATATTTTCAAATATCAATGACTTCCGCTTTCACCGGAAATGGTATCAACTTTCTTATTTCAAATGGAACACCCTGTATATTATGAGTTTTTTTGATAGATCTTCGAATGCCACATTTATTTTATGTATCATTCCCTATAGCCATCTAGAGTCGTTTTCGAGTTATTCACTGTTTTGTGAAAAAAAAAATACAAATTGAGCCTTATAGAACACTGGAAATTCAATGAAAGCGCAACGCACAATCTCAGATCTGTTTTTTGAAATGGGTTACCGAAAAGATATTCGACGTCACTCTGTAGAGAAAATAACGTTTCGATATACTGGGAGGTGAAATGAGAGTGTCAAAGTTGTAATTCAAAAAAAGCCAAAAACTCGATTTTTTCAAATCGAAACCGTATTTTTTTTACTCACATATGAATTTGTGGGGTAAAATAAGTGGAGTCTTTTCAGGGTTCCCTATATCTACAATGTACCATTTTGGAGATATTCAGAAATAACGGCTACGAGCTTTATTATTATAATATGATCTATGTTCGCCCTTTCATGAATATGTTTGGCTTTATTCAGAATATTTTTCCATGCTTCTGTTGTTGATATTCTTATTTCATTGTTCAAAGAAAGCAACCACTAGTTTTTTTACTGCTCAAAATGAAAATAACGAGTTATTCTTCGAAAAACATGTCATACATATCGAAAGCTTAAATATTTATCCGAAATTTATAAAACAAGTCATGAAACTTTCCAAACTTTTATTCAGATATATCAGAATAGAATATTGAATCATAACACATTTTGAAAATTTCGTCCACCTACTTCCAAACATTTTTTGCACCTTCTCATCATTTCTTGGTTGGTGGATTTCCTCATTTATTCTGGAACGGAATTCTGCCAATACACTGCATGATAAATTCTTCAGTTGGAACAAACCTGGATTATTTTGAATAAAGTCATACAGATTCTCATGAAAGGGTGAACATAGATCATAATTGATACCTCACCTATTAATAATGCTCGTTGCTAACAGATATTTCTGAATATCTCGAAAATGGTACCTTTTTGATATAGGGAACCCTTAAGAGACTCCACTTATTTCTTACTCACAAATTGAAATGAGAGTGACAAAAATACTACTCCCATTTGGAAAATTCTAATCACTGCCTTTTTTGGGATTCAAACTTTGACACTCTGACAGTTTTTCCTGAATATCTCGAAAAAGGTACATTTTGGAGATAGGGAACCCTGAATGAACTCTACCTATTTTTACCTCACAAATCGATATGCGAGTGGAAAAAGTATGGTTTCCATTTGAAAAAATCGATTTTTTGGCTTTTTTTGAATTTCAACTTCGACACTCTCATTTTACTTCCCAGTATATCAAAACTTTATTTTCTCTACAGAGATATGTTGAATATCTTGTCAGTAACCCATTTCAAAAAACAGATCTGAGATTGTGTGTTGCGCTTTCATTGAATTCTCAGTGTTCTACAAGCCCCAATTTGTAAATTTGTTCGAAAAACAGTGAATAACTCGAAAACGACTCTAGATGGCTATAGGGAGAAATATATAAAATCAATGTGGCATTCAAAGATCTATCCGAAAATGTCATAATATACAAGGTGTTCTATTTGAAATAAGAAAGTTGATACCACTTCCGGTGGAAGCGGAAGTCATTGATATTCAAAAATATATCATAAATGAAGGTCTTCTTGGCTTATATCTTCACACAAAATTTGGAAATGATCGAATTATTATTTCTCCATAAACTTCTAATGGGCACTCACGGTGGGACACCCTGTATATCTCAATGGTTTCCATGTTCATCCTAGGATAAAAATTTTTGATGTTCGAAATAGGGTCTGCCTTTGAGAAAACAATATTGTTGCCATCTGTTGGAGCATGTTCCGCTAGTGCGGATTTCTCTGTCTGATTGAGTCGACATACAAACATGCTCCTCAATTCTGGTATTGATACTTCGCTTCAATGTAGACTTTGCCGCAGTCACGAGGTATCCCACTCGCTCACACCACTCTCTCAACCCGGTATATACAGGATACCTTGTGACTGCGGCAAAGTCTACATTGGTACAACGAAGCGATCTCTCAATACGAGAATTAAGGAGCATGAACGATGCTTACGACTCAATCAGACAGAAAAACCAGAACAGGCTCTAACAGATGAATATAATATTGTTTTTTCAAAGGCAAAGGTATTTCGAACATCAAAAGTTTCTATCTTTCGAAGTTTGTTTCTTTGTATATATATTTTTCGAAATCGGAATATTGCAAATGACTAGAAAAGGAATCCTTTCACCAATTCATAAGAATAATGATAATAATATTCCTTTGTTTGATCTTTCACAACATACAATATAATGGTCAGTATGTGTACCATTTACTGCATAGGTGTAGATCCTGTCAAATAAAATATAAATATTGGTTAAAAAAAAATATTGATGATCACCGAAATTTTTTCCATCCAAAAAGTAGTTATATGATTAATAATATTTTCAAATAAGGAATTTTTCTAGTGTTTCTTTCGAATGGGTTTTTCCTCAAACAAATAAACTCTAGTTCTTGTATTTCAAACATATTGAAATTTTCAGTTTTCGAATTCAATAAGGGGTAATTATTTTCGTCTATCACATCTTTTCCAATCAATTCATTTTCCGAATAAATTCACATTGTGAGGAATATCCAATTGCCAAAAATGTATTATAATGTTGAAATGAAATATTAAAATATTTTGACAAACGTCATAACCTCCATTTTCGTCCGATACACAGTGTAATGTGTCAAATTCCCATTTCCAGAGGTTGATTTTATATTTGTGAATGGACTTTATTCATGTTTTTCACTTGAAATCCTGCTTCATTGTTTTTAAAATGAAAAAGTTATGTTCAAAACTACTACGTACGAACTGTGTTAAAAAGAGCCCTTTATGACAGTCAGACAAAAAAACGAATTCTTTGGATGGATCTGCTAACACAACCTGTCCGTTATAAATTTCATTCAATGTTGGCAATCGTTTTAGAAAAATGTGTATAATTTGTTTCGGAAATGCCTTACCGAACAAATCCCAATTATTTTTTCAGATTTTTATCTATCCAAGAGGCAGGATAATCTTATGGTGAAACATCATGTATATTTCATCAAGAAAAATATTCAGTATACAAGACATTGCCATTGAGAAATTTACACCCATGAGACATCATCTACATATAATATATTGATAAAGAACGGTCGAGATAATTTTATTATTTCTCTGTCAGTCTACAAGAGTTTGGTATCAGAGCCTGTGCACAAGATTTAACTCGAAATATGTTCAAATCGAAGACTTATGATACAGTTTGAACGATCTGAGCCGCCGATGTCAACAACCATATATTTTCACATATTCCTGGCTATTTACTGCTTCCAAATGTCCTTGGGGTCGTCTTACTCCATGCCTTTTTGTTCCGCAACGGTCCTTCCGCGTGAGTGGGCTCATGGTTAGGGGATGTCATGCCGAAGTCGATGTAGATAAGTTAAATGGGTTTTGGCGTTCGGGAACAGGAGTTACTAAGATTTCCGGCACAGGGCAGCATTAACAAGATAGCAGAATGTTGATGACTTACAGAGCAGAGGCTTTTAAATAGGATGAGGTGAGTGTACAGGGAGAGATCGATTGCATCAGGTTCGACTTTGGTTATATTAATTGAAATGTTGACAGCTAGAAATTTCGAATATTGATTTCATTTGTTCTTCTGTTTCTCGTTTTCTTACATGAAAATGATTTCAATCAAAATCCACATAAGTCTGAATGCGACTCCTTCATGAAAATATTAAAAACGCATCAAAAATAATGAAGTCATTCAACACACTCTTCATTATATAGACATCAGGAACCTAGACGTTATAAGTGCAGATAATGATCATCCCTCTCAAATTTTTCAATGGAACAGCATGACCCTATGCATCATAGAATTATCCAAGAGGATTACAAAATTGTGTGAATGTAGTTGATAGTTTAAAAAGAGTTACAGTCCACTGCGACCTTATGGTCTATTGTGCTACCTGACAGAGCTTTACAGCTCGCCCTCCAGTCCCAAAGATCTTGATAAATCTAATATCTCGGAAGGCTTCAGTGAGGCTAATTTCTCACACCTACAGGTCTCTTGACCAAAGCATTCTGTGACTAGGTAAATCAGAGTTTCTTCACAGAATTTACACTCGTCAGTGTCCGATACGCCCATTCTCAGCAGATGCTTTCTTGGGAGACAATGCCTTGTAAGAAAGCCAGTGAGGAGATGTAGTGGGTTCTTACTGTGATCCAAATATATTTTGGATCTTGCAGTTTCAAAATTCCGAAGGAACTTTTTGGAGTGATCAAACTCTGGGAGATTCTGCCAGAGTGTTTTCTCTTTCCTCCAGAAACACTTCCTTATATTTACATTTTCATGTGTGGAATGTAAGTGAAGAGTCAATCAGTAGTGATTAAAATCAGAAAATTAATTCGGCTTTCAATCGACATAGAAAAAACTCAGTTCGCAGTGCACGGAATTGACCAGTAAAGACCTATTTTAATGTATTATTTTTTCTATTTCAAGGTATGATTGACAAACCTTCACATACCTTGGTAACATAGATTGTTTAGAACTTGTCCAGAAGGAATGGAATTCGAAACAAATCAATGATTATTTTCACCAGACGCAACGGTAGTACAACTTGTACCGAAACAAATATTTTGTAATAGAAAAGTAAACAAAAAATCTGAGGCGTAGTCTGAACTAAAAATGAAACTCTAATAATTATATCATATACTGATTATTGTTCACTCTTCCATTTTTCAACTAAATATAATACCATTATTTCCACATAATTTGAGATATGCAAGTAACAATTTCAGCTTTGTATTGTGGGTTGCCAAATCTATCTATTTTGAAGTATGTTTGAATTTAAATTCTTATCTTCTCTTAGGACATGTGTTCCACATTGTTTTTGATATTATCTGTTCATCCTGCATTTTACGTTCTATGAATACACTGTGAAAGATTGGCAAGAATTATTGATGTCTGCCGGTTGTTAATTTCATGGTAGAGTGAACTTTACGAAGTGATTCTTTTGAGATTCCTCATTGAGGTTTTGGAAAAGAAAACTTGGTCATTCTTCAGGTAATAATTGTTAAATGTGTAATTTTGTTGTACTCATGTAATGTTGTAATTCTTCAGTGGAATATACGATTACGTCTCCTTCTGGAACTTTATTCTACCAGCCCATCCACCCCTGAATATTAATATTGTCTCAGCACAAACTGTTGCGGAATCATCCTGTGGCACATACGCTGCAAACTCAACACGTTTTGGAGCAATGAGCAGTTTTGGGAGAGCTTTCAATTTAGCGGAAGCAGAATCTTCGTCCGGTGATGTCATGAGTTGAGCCTAAAAATCTACGAGAAAACTGGACACGTCATTCGATGCGGAGCTCTCAAAATTTTTTTATAGGAACATAACCTTTTTCATGATGTCATTCGGAAGATCATTCAATTCTTAATTTGTTTTTCGAAATTCGCATATCGTCAGCGATATAGAGCTTTCATGTGGATTCTATGTCATTTATTTTTCTCGGTATTGGTACAGTATACGTTCATTTGAAAGCATTTTGAATAAAAAAAGCTAGTTTAATAGGAAATGCTTTAGACAGCTTTAGCTGCGGCTAAGTCAAACAACGTCGTTGTGAAAAGTTGTCTAATTCGAGAAGGAATGGATAAGAACTAATTAACCTATAAGATATCTCCCATGGATTACTTTCTGAAAGGTACCTTGAAAAACCATGGTTTTTCAAACTGATTCTGATGATTTGGATAGTTTGAAAATGAAGATAATAAACGGGTATACACAAGTGGTGTCTTATGTTTCGACCAAAGTGACCCATAGTGAAATGATTTGGTTTAGTAAAACTATTTTTTATTGTTACATTCATCAAATAATAAATTTCTAGTCGTAGTAGTAGTAGCTCTATACGTATACCGACCATTATGATCCGTTCATAAATCATATCATTTTCCTATTTCATTATGAGTTACTTTGGTCAAATTATAAGGCTCTCCTTCGGCAAGGGTACACCATTGAAATATCTATGAACTTTTACTGCTTTGATCGTAGATGAAATATTTATCAGTACTTAATTTTAATTTCTGAATATTTCTTCATAAATCAAATACCCTTTTGAAAACAATCAATTGTCCTCATGATGCGATTCTGATGATTTTCTGCCATCAATTCGTTATATTATCCCGAACAGTTTCTTGTGCATGCTTCATTGGCCAACAAAGTTTCACTCTGTTCTGATTTATATTTTCTCAACTTATACTGCATGAAGATTTACTTTCAGTTTCAGGTTTCTAGAAAATATTCTCTTGACAGAAAAATCCAGTTACCTGTTTTTATCCTTTAAGGTAGAGTCTATTTGCAATTTTTGCCATTCCACTCCTGTTTCAAAAAGATTTTATGCTCCGGCCAGATTCATACATCGTTTTGGTTCTATCGACAAAGATGTACAAATAATTTCACCCCAAACTTTACTTCCCCCATCTTCCTTATCGAAGTGAACCCTGAATGACAGCATTTCCTGCCATTGATATGACTAAACTGCCTGAATTGATTACATTTGCAGTCGACTCGATTAAATCCATGAATATCATGATTAGGACCTACTATGCAGGGTCGAGACGTGAAATTCGCTTCAAGAACTACGTGAATGGTTGAAACACCGCTGAACAGAATTCATTTGCAAGTAGTCTGCAAATTTTGGATTGAAACTATGAATATTTGGCCCCAAGAACGGTAAATAGACAGTGGTTGACTATTCTTTTTCGAAGAAATTGAAATTTCTTACCCCCTGAATAAATAATAATATGTAGTTTCCGAGTGACGTAGTATCGAACTTAATAGTATGACTAGGAAGGTTTAGGCAGAAAGTCGCTCTCAGATTTTATCTAATATAACCTAGCTTTTTACACTTTATATGGCCATATACGGAGCACTGAAGAACAAATAGATATCAGACTGATGAGTCCCTAATCTTAGCAGGGTTCACAATCGATCTGAACCCTATCAAGTCCAGCAACACACAAACTAGTTTGATGAGAGAGTTGACGTTTAATATTGTTATTCTAGTAATATAATTAGTTAGGGCTTCACCATCTTGACTATATTAAAAAAAAAACTTGAAGCGATTTTCAACCTTATTAAAAAGACTTCCTAACTGAGAATGTGATATTCTATTTCCTGTTGAAAATATTATTGTTGTATATTTTGATTTTTGTGTTTTTCTACACTCCTCAATTTTAGTTATTTCAGAATGTCATCCTGAATTTACATTGAATTGCAAGCAGTGCGGCTAATATTATCGAGAAAAAGTCAGGATATAGAAAAACACTCAGGCAGTTCAGTTCAGTGAGAACATCTCCTGAAACATAACTCCTGAAGATGCCAGACACTCGAACTGTCGAAACGTCGAGAACTACGACAACCGCCTAAATGCTCGAGAGAACAGGTTACATTAAACGATGGCCGCGAAAGCCTTAACCAATTCATTTGTTTATATTGTTACTGCCATTGATATCTATTTGGATTTCATTATATGATATGCTTACAATATTCAGGTTCTCAATATTTGATATTGAGGAATGATATATATAGCATTCAAAGTGTTGTATGTATTTCATCTGGAAGCTTTTGAAAAAATGTTTGTTTGAATCTCTTTAATTTTGTCGATCATTGTACGAGGTTCAAGAAAATAAAAATTTTAAGAATTCTTTACCGGAATTAAAAATATTGAAAGTTATGGCTCCAGTGAAAATTTAATATTCATAAAACTCCCCAGATGAGCAATACCGTGTTACATGTTTTGTCGAATAACGTTAAGTTGACCTCTAACCAAGGCTTAAGTCTCTTTGTTTCCCTATTGAACAGCCTGTACGCAAGGAAGAAAACAAACTACGATACTGAAATACTCTGAAAGAAGTGCCTGTATAATATTTTCATTTCAAAATTTTAGCACAAACGAAAACGGAGATAATGGCTGAAGCTGAAATCGTCCAAATTTCGATTTTGTCCCATAACTCGAAAACGGAAGAGGATACAGGAATGCAGTTGATGACATTATCAGTTTCTCTTAAAAAAAACGTGTCATTCATTTTCCTTCCTCTCACGAGTAACACGGTTAAAAAGTTACAGTTCAGGTATCAATAATTTGGCCCATCCTATACACTCTGAAAATAAATTTCTATGAAATTTGAGAGTCCAGGTGAAATCATAAATGACAATTTGAACATCTATGATCCAGTATCAGCTCCTCATTTTGCTTTCCTGTCTACGTATGTCAGATTCAAATATATGCAAAAAAACATATACAGAACTCTTTATTCCCGAATTATGCCGCTGTTCCCACGTACGATATTAGAGAATGGGTAGTAAATCTCAACCTGCAGCGGTGTACCATTGTCGAGGTCGGAGAGTATTACAGCGCGGTGAGTATATCGTTTCATTCGTGACAAACCGTCTGTCATGACAATGTAACGAAATAAATGTTATAAATGTATGCAATAGAATGAATTGTAAGGAACAAACCGCAGGATCGCTTCATTACAATGTTATGAAATCCTAGCGATGGAAATTTGAGTTTTGAATTTCAAATGATTCCCCAGGACACCAGATCAAAATTTGGCTTCTGATTTTTTTTTCTTGTAGATGTTTCTAGAAGACCATAACACCGATGTGCCCTTCAGTTTTTATTTGGGAATGTGCGACCATGATACGATGAAAGGTTGGCAGTTCTGCTCGTCTGAGCTGGCAATCAAGAGAAAATATGATTGCAGCTTGGATGTTGAGAAAAATGAGTACAGCAGAGTTCATAGACGATTTTGCGATATCCATTATATTTCTCAAACTCAAAAGCCATGCAATTGCAGCTCTATGTTAGATACAACCTTGTACAAAGTTAATGGTGAGTTTAACTCTAATTTCGCGACGGGTTATATTTCCATTACTCCAGAATGAAAAAAACTTAAAGCAGGCTAAACTTGCATTTTTAGTTCATTCTCCTTCTGATAAAAAAAATTTTGATATTTCTGTAGCTTTATTTCTGAAATTTGGAACATTGAATATACTCATTATAGGGCACTTTTGACATATTCAGAAAAAAATCCAACAACGGTTTTTTCCGGAAATCACATCAACTTTCGATTTTCAAATGGGACACCCGATATATTATCACATTTTTGAAATCTGTAATTTTCTCAATCTTATGATACCTCATAGTTGATATTACATTTGTCAGAACGCCCTTTTTATTTTTCGATCTAGAGAGCTCCCTAAAATTATTCCGAATGATCAAAATAATTTTACACTATTGTAATTTCGATTTAAAAAGTATCGTGATTCGAAATACGTGCCGAAAGAGTAAACCAAAATCTTTTTTCACTCGGAACTCCGTTTTGTCAAATGGTAGCATAATGGTACTCTGACATCATTCGAAAGTACCATCGGTGAGGTATCCATCCATATCAACTATTTTTCTGTAAAACCCATGTGAACACGATAATGGAGTTTAGACAAGTTTAAGAATCTTCTCAGTTCAATCCAAAGTTGATGTCATTTCTGGAAAAACCAGAAATTGGATTTTTTTTAAATATGTCAAAAAGTGACCTATAGTGAGTATATTCAATGTTCCAAATTACAGAAATATAGCTTCAGAAACAAGGGAGAATATGGGGTGTACCATGATTCTGTGTCACACTGTATATAACTGCAACAATACATTGACTTCATATTTACTATTTAGTTTGATTTTTAGCGAGAAAATTCTTGAAGCAAAAAAAAACTATATCAGCACCCCAGAGGTAAAGTGTGTTGAGTCACAATATCCAAATTACACAAAACAGGGATTTTTCAGTTCCATTTATGATTCAAAGAATGTTAACTGCCATTATTTGGTGACTTGATATACCCAGGGAGTCAAAAATGTGTTTTACTAGCTAGAATTTACTAATGTGAATCCAATACTGTAGAAAGTTCGTGTCTGAAAAAATGTGACTTCACACACTTTACCTCTGAGGTGCTGATATTTTCACGAAATTGATAAAAAAATACACAAGGTATAGATAAACCATGACATAGGTACCCAAAAGGTAAATAAAAAACATCATGCCAGTTGAGGTTTAAGTTGAATAGGTTGCTAATCTTCTTACTGTTCCGATAATGGCCTGGAATTGAAAAGCTTCCCCTTGTCTAAATTCTAAATGATGGAATTTTGTGTTGCTTGAGCTGCTGTATTTCACCTCGCATTTCTCGTGTTAATATGCGACCGATATTTCCGAGAACAACATGTACATCATATAATGTATCAATCAATTCGAGCCAGAACTGAGAGATTACTCCGATTCATTCCAGGATTTCCCACCTGCTTCGTGGATCCCCTGCCTGATAGCCTCTGCGGTCCCCTCAATGCCTGCGGATTACACAAGTGTAACGCCAGCACCGTCCTTGGCCGGATTCACTCCGTACAATGTGATCCTAATTGCAGAGGACAACAACCGGTGAGTCGCCCCCGTGTCAAACTGTTCCGCCGAGATAATGGGCACGGGAATTGATGAATATTCAACTCGACCAGGAGATGGGTCTTGGATGAGTATAGGGTTACTTGGTGGTAACCGAAAACTCCCGCTCATAATAAGGTCATCTGTTGCACGTATAAAATTTCAGTTTCTCCGAGGAATCTTCCCCGAATTTTACCGCGACAGTGACGACGCTGTGATGTACCCAGCTAGGGTTGGTTCGGTCAATCTTTATACAGGTTGTACCAAGTTCAACGGCCTATAAGGCGTTTCTGAAGAACTAGACTTATTTGAAATCTGAAAATTGGGATTATGATATTGTTTGACATTATCAACTGAGCTTAAATATTCTTGGAGCCTGACCACTTTCAGTTATACAGGTAGCGGAAAAAATTTTTCTAAATTTTTGTTTTTGTTTTTTTGTTTTCGAATTTGATAGAGTATGCAATTCTGAATACATTCGTACTCAAATAGTTGCATTCGTCGAAATACTTTCAGAAATATCGAGAAAAACCTGAAAAAAAAGAGAGAAAACAGTATTTGGTATTATGTTTGTTATTCATAATCTAGATACCTCAAGCACAAACCGTTTTCATATTTTTGAAGTCAAAGACTGTGTCAATATTGTACATTTTTAAAATTTTGAAAAACTCATCACAGGTGATCCAAATGTTGGGTCAAAAATTGGGATCAAGATTGGCCCATAACTTTCGTTTTTCAAATTAGAACCCTATTTTTTTATGATTGCATTGGATTGTACGGAGAATAATGATGATAATGTTCTCAAATGGTAATGCTCCTAAAATTGATAATTCTTGAGTTATTCAGGATTTTCTGATTTCATGTCGTACATAGCGTCAAATTCATCAAATTTGTTTCATATCAACTATGACCTTGGTCATAGAAGTTACATTGTTCCTTTTTTTAATTCATTTAGCATTGTTGTTATGAAACAGATTTTATGCATTTGACTCAACGTACTACATGGAATCAGAAAATACTAAATAACTCAGGAATTATTAAGTTTAGGAGTATCAATATAATAGAACATTATCATCATTTTCCTTCGCAGAATCTAACGCAATCATAAAAAATAGGGTTCCGATTTGAAAAACGAAAGTTATAGGCCAATCTTGATCCCAATTTCTGACCGAACATTTGGAACACCCTGTGACGAGTTTCTCAAAATTCTAAATATGTAAAATATTTCCACTGTTTTCGACTACAAAAACGTGAAAACGGTTTGTGCTTAAGATATCTAGATAAGAAACAGCAAACATTATACCGAATACTCTTATCTAACCTTTTTGTTTAGTTTTTTTTTGATATTTCGGAAAGTATTTTGACGAATTCCACGATTTGAGTACGAATATATTCAAGTGTGTGCCACAAGTGAGTTATTGGAATAATTTATCTTCTATGACCAAGGTCATAGTTGATATGGAACAGATTTAATGAATTTGACGCTACGTTACGACATAAAATCAGAAAATCCTGAATAACTCAAGAAGTATCAATTTTAGGAGCATTAACATGTTGGAAAATTATCATCATTCTTCTTCGTACAATCCAACGCAATCATGAAAAAATAGGGTTCTAATTTGAAAAACGAAAGTTATGGGCCAATCTCGATCCCAATTTTTGACCCAACATTTGGAACACCCTGTGATGAGTTTTTCAAAATTCTCGAAATGTACAATATTGATACAGTCTTCGACTTCAAAAATGTGGAAACGGTTTGTGCTTAAGGTATCTAGTTTAGGAATAACAATCATAATACCGAATACTCTTTTCTCTCTTTTGCTTCAGGTTTTTCTCGATATTATGGAAAGTATTCCGACGAATGCAACGATTTGAGTACGAATGTATTCAGAATTGCATACTCTGTCAAATTCGAAAACAAAAAAACCGAAAAAAATTTTTTATATTTTTTTTCGCTCCCTGCATAACTGAAAGTGGTCAGGCTCCAAGAAAATTTTAGCTCGGTAGATAATGTCAAACAATATCATAATCCCAATTTTCAGATTCCAGACTTGGTACACCCTGTATAGCAGAGGGATGGTAAATTATACTGGAGACTCATCAAGGGTGTTTATTTCTCAGACCATGTTACACAGATACACAATGAATGAATCATTCAATCAATAACTTCAGTTCAACTCTGTTTGCTGTTTTGGTGGAATGATATTATACAGGGTGAGTCTTTGACTTGTACATATATTTCAACCGAAGATTCCTGAGGCCAGAAGAAACACTCTTCTCTTTTACCATTTTTTTTCGATTCGGCCTAGAAAAAAAGATGTAGCCATTTTAAACTTGCATAATGAGCTATGCCACTCCTGGATATCATAGTCATAGAAATAATATATGCCTACCATTCAAAACTTGGAAATAATAGCGAACTGTACAATAAAAAACAAGCGTCAACTGACTTTTTCAATCCTATCCGACGAAAGATGAAGTACGATTTTGTTAGTTCTGAATAATTACTGAATGTATAGAATGTACCCATAATGAATAATTATACTTCATACAGAATTTCGTTAGCGGCAAATGTTGAATATTCTTCTTTTGGTTTCTTTTCCATTATTGATAATGAAGTATTCAGCTTGCTATCACCTATATCTTCAGTATGTAATCAGTTTTTATCAAGGTTTATGAAATATCCTCAGGTTGTCCAACAGAATCATAACCTTTAATTTCCAAACATAAACAAATGTCATTCACCGCTAAGCTGAACGTTGCCAGTTAGGTTAGAACTCCGTAACCATAGATCCTATTATTAAGTGTAGAGTGTGCATAGACTTTACACATAATGATCAAATGTCATTGTGTTTTGATACTTTTTTTCAATTATAACGCTGTTGTGAATAATTTGTTATCTAAAATTGGACTCAAAATTTCAGAAGATACTCATCATTATGTCTGATAAACTTCCTAATTTAATGAAAAGGGTAAAAGTACAACATTGACAACGCAGATTTTTGGCAACTCTTCTATGTTGATCGTTGTTGCGCATAGAGAGATCGACAAACAATTCAAATTGGGAATTAATAGTATCGTGATTTTCAATCAAAACGTTGTTAACAGCAGTTTCTTAAATAATGTGAACGAATTGTGATCGGGTGTATCAAGTGTATCTTGAGATTCGGATGGAGGTGCCAGATACACCAACATGATTTTCTCTGGAGCATTCACTCTGGCATTTAATGAAAGCGGGAAGTTAGGGCTTCTAACGAACAATGCCCTTTAAAAAAATTTAACTTGCCTGAAGCATTAGGTATTCAGAATTCATCTAGGTTTGTTTTAAAATTGTTAGTGTTTACTTGATACTCAATTATCTCATAGAACATTCGAAAGTACAGAAAAACTATATGGCACAATACTCTTATCATTTCGATAAAACCACAAGAAAGACAGGCATATCCAACCTTTTCTGGACAGATGAAGATATTTTCTGTAATCACGAAAACAGACGAAATTCAGTTGAAAATGTACTTGACCGAAAATCAATATGAAAAATCAATGCGTTGAAAATTTTCTGAAGTTTTTCCGAAAAAAATAAAAATTCTATATTTTTTTTTTAATATTTCTTTTTCAAATATTTCAGCAACATCCTCAATAAACCCGTGGAAAAGATCTGAAAAACTTCTTTTTCTCATATTTTGAAGGTAAGGAGGTTTTCAGAGCAACAAACGCGATCCTTTTATCATTTCAAAAACTCGAGTTGAACAAAAAACGGCTTGTTGAATTGATTTGGCTTTTAATAAGGTGGATGTGAATACATTGAGCTATAAAAAAAAATACTCAACATTATTGTTTTTCTCAATATGTTCGAAGAACACCAGAAGCCCTTTCGTTGCATTTTCAAATTCAAGGAAGAAGAAATGACAAGGAGAAGAAAAAAATTTTTCGAAAACCAATAAATATCCTTTGAAAAGTAGTCATTCATGTTCTCGAAACTTACCGTTAACGTTCTGTGTGATTATTGATTGCTGAGATCAGAGACAAAATGATCCTGGACTTATCAAGATCTACAAAAAGTAAATTAAAGCTTTATCAACGAAGTATCCGAACATAATAGCGATTATGCAAAACAAATTTTCCCACGCCCGTCGACTAAAAATCGACACTTCAAAAATTTGAAAAATTCTTTTGTTTGGTTTTTCTTATATTACTCAAGTACTGAAGCTACAAAATTTTGAATTAATAATCCAAAAACAAAAAACGACTATTTCTCTCGAACTTATGGCTTGTTGAAAATTACTCAAGAAATCTCGTTTTTCTTTTGATTTTTTTACTCTTTGATTTCGAACGAACACATGTGAACAATTTTTCAAGTTTTTGTGTACAAAAATTTTTGGAGGTGACTTGTGATCCACTGAAAACGGTTTCAGAGTACTCATGCATTTCTGAAGCTTATTCGCAAAAGTTTTCATGTGTTCTAGAACTGTTATTTTTATTGTTCGTGACAACTTGGTCACTAGAAAGGGGGTAGTGTAGGAGTAGTAGTGTGCTAGTTATATAGTTACCCTGATAACGGGGATGTCATATAAGAAATAATAAAACTTTGAATGAGTTTTGAAAAAGGATTCCTTGCCTCAATTGGAATTATTTTACGCATTAAAAGTGCAACCATATTTTTCATCTAGTCTCCGTCTGATGTGAACATCAGAAGAGGCCTATCTAATGAAAGTTAATATGACTGAACTATTGGGTACATAATTGATAGAAAAGAAGCTCGAAATAAAAACAGTACGAATATTCAAATGTTTAAATAACGACGAAAAAAAACATCGTCATTTTTTTTCACACACCACTGTGGACTTCTTCATACTGAAGTTCTAAATGGAATCATCAGTTTGATATGTGATATCTTCTTTAATTAATCCATAATATTCGATCTTAGGAAGTGTTCATTCAGCCGATTTCTAATACTCAAATTGATTTCAAAGCTGATGAATGTAAATGTGTTTGGTATTTTCATATGAAATTGTACATTCACTGCTATATCGGTAACATTGTATCCGGAATATATGACCTCGTATGCTCGAGCAATTTGTGAACTGTGTAGATTCAAGTATGAATTTTATGACTTCCATGTACTATGTGGAATGGTATTAAAAGAATCCCTCGGTTCATGAACATTTTTCACATCGATCCCAGATTTCAGCTGTGAGGAGAAAATGTTGGTGAATAAGGGCTTTCTTTATGGACGGAACAGTGGTCCACTCGATGAGTGTAAAGAGTTGCTGCGAACGGAAAGAAGGTCAACTCGAACTAACATATATATGTCCGTAAAATCGATGAAATCCTGATTTTTCTGAAACGTAGCACATTCACTTTGCATGAAGATGATGATGATGGTGAAACTTCTTTAAAAAAAAACTTACCTCGAGTTGAAGGAACGTTCATTCAAATGTAATGCTCCCTTGATCCTCCCTGAAACGGAGTACCCATAGGCGGTAGCCATGGATACTCTGTTTAATGGAGAATTATGGGAGCATTTAATTTAACCCACTTCGAACCGAATATATGCAATAACTTAAAATTGTTTTCAAACAGTTCTGTGAATGGCCGGTGGGCTTGAAAACTGCGCAGCCACCTATGGTCTACTCCCTCTGGTCAGATTGGTATGAACTCGAAAAAAGAGATGATAGAACGCTAGACACCCAAGTTCTCTACTATGAAGCTAAATGCGTGAATAAATACACGTGAGTAACTGATTGCCTATACCTTTTACAGTTTTAATTCAGAAAGTCAAAGTTGAATATCAGAAAAGAAAACATGTATTTCAGATTAGGAATATGTAGTTCAGAAAACAGAAATTGAATTTCAGAATAGTTGATTCAATTTCAGAAAAGCGAAATTGATATTTAGATTAGGAAATTGGAATTCAGAAAAACAAATTTGAAATTCAGAATAGTGAATTAACATTCATCAATGGCAAATTCAATCTCAGGAGAGGAAAATTGTAATTTAGGAGTTATCATTTGAATTTCAGAAAATGTAATATGTAATTCAGAATAGTATCGAACTCGGTATTGAGTGATCTATGACAATGTAACATCGAACTTGCCCTAATGATATAAATTTCATGAAAGTTATTGTCTAGAAATAAAAAATGGAAATAGAAGATAACTGTGCTATTTGCAGATTATCAAAGACTAAATAGAAACAAAGTGGTTAAATTATTGCCATGTAGACATTTTTTATACAAAAAATGTAGAGAGCCTTTGAGACAACCAAATTGTCCTATTTGCAGAACTGAAAATACGGAAAAATTTTAAGTTGCCAGGACAATGTACAAAAAAAATACAAGTCAAGACAGACAGCGCATAACAGCATGTGCAAATAAAGGGGACGATTTGGTATACTTAGCACAAACTTTGGGGGTCGAATACAGAACTGCCTATCAGTGGGTGCGATCAGGAAGGGACAGTATGCAAGAAGAAGGTGGAAAAAAAAAATTTTGAACGGAGAAAATATAGATATATTTATTTCATGGATTGAGAAAACCTGCGACCTTACTGTCAAGCAGTTACAAGCTGAAATCTTTACAGAATTTAATAAAAGAGTTTCGACCACAACGATTGCAGATTATCTAGAAGGAAAACTCTTCACACTCAAACAGGTTCATACAGTACCAGTAACTATGAACACGGAAGAAAAAAAATTTAAACGTGCCGCTATACTTTCTCAGGCAAATAATTAATTCATTACATACTATCAGATATATGTACAGCGTGATTATTCATATTATACTCAGTAGCTATCTCAGTTATTATTGGCCGTACAAAAAAGTTCAAATGAGCAAATTTTTAGTATTTTTTATTGGCATTCAGAACACAGTAATTAGAAATGGATAAAGGCACCGCTAACCTGAAAATTCTATTTGAAGTGTTACTTCTCAAATGACACACCTTGTATCTTATATTCCTTATCCGTAGAGCTCCTGTTTCAGATTTCAAATAAATATATAACTCATTGAGGTTTTTCCGGCAGTTTTTGAAAATTGTAGGTTTTTTTGTCTAAATCTAAGGCAGCTTTAGAAAGCCATACTGTGAATTCTTTATATCGAAGTTCCATTCTATGGCCTCCGGATAGTCACAACTTAACATCATCGGACACTTTTTCATGAGAATATTTGAAATATAAAGTGTATGTGGTCAGCCCGCAAAATATTGAAGACATTAAATTCAGAATAGAGGAAGAAATTGACAACCTCAATATATTTCATAAATGGAAAGGAAATAACTGAAAAAAAATGATATCGACTCTGTCTACAAGTGGATGGGGGTAATTTGAATACTTTATTCAACTTCAGTTAATGAAAAGATAATACAAAAAGGGTCTTTCATTATCCATGGATTCTTTGATATGGAAAAATCGCATCGTTCTCGTGTGACATTCCACAGCTCACCTACATATCTATAAATTCAGAAAACTGTCAGAGATAACCTCAACTATGTATATATATTGGAAATCAGAAGAAAGAGCTCTACCGATAAGGAGAATAAAATACAGGATGTTCCATTTGAAAAACAAAAGTTCACATAGAATTTTTAGATTAACGATGCCATTATGCAATTCTTGTGTGTACGACTCATTTTAACTGACATAACTATTGAGTAAAGAATAAACAATCACCATGTACTTTATAACATATATATAAATAGGTACATATTCATGTTCATTATTTCGGGAGTACATGCAACCAATTATGAATAACAATTTCCTTTTTCTGAATTACAATTTCCTATTTCCGAGTTTCACATCACCAATTCTGCATTACAATTTATATTTTCTGATATTCAAATTGCCTTTCTGAATTACATATCACTATTCTGAAAATCAAATTACTCTCTCTGAATTACATATCACAATTCTGAAATTCAAATTACCATAATATCTGAATATCAATTCACTATTCTGAATTACATTTTCAATCTTCTGAAATTCAATTGGCTATTCTGAATTACATTTAACATTTTCTGAATTACAATTGGAAAAGGTGTCGTCATTATTTTCCCCCAAATTATTTTTCTCGCTTTACAGATTCAAGGGTGGCATAGATTGCCTAGGACCAGGAACTAGTTGGTACGATTTCTTTTAATTGAATAAAATATAGCTGAATCATTAACGCCTTTTTACAGCTGTCCTCCAGATATACTCGAATGCAAATGTAAAACTTTTCTGGAAGATGCTACCCTCAAAGTGAGGAGGTGGGTGGTACTTCCTATCGAACATAGCACAAGCAAACCTAAAGGTAAGCATCAAGCTCTGGAACATAACATAACATACTTTATTAATCCTGTTAGACACTACAAAAATGTATAGGATAGGTCAGAAAAACATTATGGAACATAATGTCTACAAAGTAATCCAGGAGGGGTCAAGGTATTTCTATTAGAAAACAACAGGAAATGTTCAGGAAATTGGCCTTTTCCTTTATTCTCAGAACATAAACATAATATGTTCCTACAATTATTTCAAACAATCTGACCCGACAGACTTCGTACTGCCCCAATCGATAAATAAAAAATTATAATGAACTATCATGGTATAATACCTTGAAAAGTTGGTTTCAAAAAACTTTGATTGTACCGTTAAATTAATTGGGGCCACCGTGATTAGTTGAAATTTCAAAACGAATATTTCGATTGGTTCTGTTTTTAATCGCACAATCAAAGTTTTGTGAAAACAACATTCTATTTTTAAAATATCCCCATAAATGAAATGTAACAATCATTCTTCTCCAAATTGATTTTGAAAAAATTGATTCGATTGGTTCGAATTTAAATGAGGTTTCTTGATCGCACGATCATACCCTGAGCTGCAGGAACGTCCATTAAATTTAATACTGCCTCAATATTCCATTAAACGGAGTATCCATGGCTACCGTCTATGGATATTCCGTTTAAGGGAGAATTAAGGCAGCATTAAATTTTAATGGACGTTCCTGCAACTCAGTGAAAGTTTTGTAAAACTCACCTATCTTGATTACACTTACTTGTTCGAGTTGTGTTACCGGATATTGTTTCATTATAACACTATAACGTTCGGAATTTAGGAGTGTAGTAAGACTATTGATGCCACTATGAAATGTAACAATCACTCTTGAGTAGCTTATATACTCGTTGAGAAACAACTTGATATTAGCCTAAATTCAGAACTGAATTCGTTGCTGGAAATTTGAATCACATCAGGTGCTAGAGCATATTCAGTGCAAGATTGAGAGAACAAACGAATAGCTCTATGTGTGCAACGAATAAGTTATTAGTCCACTCAATTCTCTGATCTTTCGGTTCTAGTCGAACATTAAATTTTGTGAAGTTAAGACGTCCCCGTAGTTGTAAGGAAGACTTACTCATGGTTCCGTTAATAAATACAATGAAAAGTCAGTTATTTGGATACTGAATCTACCAATACTATTTTGTCATACTATGCAAATAAAAATGCTCCCACTTTTTTCACCATTGAGAATGTTCTATTCATCTGTTTCCACTCTTTTGCATGAATAAGGATCTGCGCAATAAAATTCAGGATGCTTGAACTCAAATATGATGTCGGGTTTTAGAATTATTTTCTTTTCCAGACTATGACGTAGCTGATGACATCGTGAAGCAGAGAGTAGTCCTACCGAAACGCAGTCGCAGTAAAGTTGCTTTCGCTTCGAAAAGAGGTAAGTATTGTACCCTTAAATTCTTCATGAAACCCAGTGCAGAAGTAATTGAATATTTTACATTCATTTCTACAAATCACTTGATTTTCATTGAAATTTATAAAATATTTTCCACAAACTCACTGAATTTTCATTGAAGTTGATAGAATATCTCCATGAAAATGTTACGCAGATTTTTGGATTGTAAATTATCGGTATAACAAGTTTGACAGAAAATGAATAAATCCGTGATGCGGTGCTAAAGTCAAATATAACCATGAAAACTGTGACAAACTGAGATATTCTCGGAAAGAATGTGGAAGCCAATTCTCATATATTCATTTGATATTCATTATGACCAATGTTCAAACTATTTCGAAAACAGAAATTTCTCATCATTATCCACATTTCGATAGAAACCAGATCATATGAAGATGACGAGGAAGATGAAGATGACTTAGGTGACGAGGATATATCTATAGAAGAAGAGCGTATGACGAGAAAGATAGAAATGGATAAATCACAACAAGAAGAAGAAAACGACGAATCTCCTTCATCAGATACTGAAGAGATCACTGGTGATAGTACAGTAAAAGATGGAAAGATAGTACCGAATAAAAAGAAGAAGAATGATTCTGAACATTTAACAATAAGTATAAATCACTTCTTCCTAGTGATATCTTTCAATTTGATATTGTGATTCATTGTAAATTGTTGTATTTTGATAGAAGAGAAGTATTGTATTAAAAATTAAAAAAAAAAGTTCTCGTTTCTGGAACATCGATGTGAAAATGAAAGATCTTGAAATAATATTGAGGCTTGCTCATCCACTTATATCAGAATAAAATGAAGATATGTATATTTTATAAGCATTTATGTTATCCATTAGAGACCGCAACACATCACGCAATAACCCTCGTATCATTTTTATTCAAGTTGATGAGTTTGATTACATATTCCAGTCTCCCAAACTTTTCTGATCTCAAAGGTGCTTTCACTCGTTATTTCTGAGTGAACCAGGTTATGTAACATGCGCCATTATATATTCAGACTATCTAAGCTCTCTTCGTGAATCAGAAGAGCAGGAAAGTGGAATTCAATTATCAAAGTACACAAATTCGTTCCGAAAGTTCCTGATGACTAATTAACTTTAAATTGATTCAATAGCAGTAAAACCAGAGCCCTTTATCTAATTTAGCTTGTTCGGAAACGGATAATTATTTCGGTTCCACAGATACAGAGAGGATATTACAGACCTCAAAAGTTTCCTTTGAAACAAAGGTAATTCCATTCTTGGAACAGAGGTGAACATCCCCTTCTTTAGTTTCATATCATATACGATTTGTTAATTTATGAAAAATTCAGTTACATGATCATGTGAAGAACCATATTATAAAATTTTTTGAATATGGGAAAATAAAAATTATTTTCCTCATTAAACTATTTTTCCATCGCTCACAATCCAACAATCTCAATATGTTGGCTGCTCATGTGTTGACTCATTACCTTCTCGAATTTACAAAAGCTTTGCGACAAGTATATTCAGGGAAATCTAAAATGAAATTCAATGAAAATCTATCAGGAAAAAGAACAAAAGGAAAAAAACGTAATTGGTCTGGTTGTCACAATATCAGTAGAGGACGCTTATTCTCTGATTATATACTCTGAGACGTTATTTGTAGTTGTTAATGATGTTGTGTATTGGCAGGTCTGAAAAAATTTATTGGGTGTTTCCGTGTAACCCCTAGAATGCGCATGATATTCCTTACATCCTCACAATTTTTATGAGATATGAGCTTCATCTTTCCAGAAATTCCTGACAAAAATTGAATTTTCGACAAAAAAGTGTTGAGAAATAAGCTAGATAACAATTTTTACGATTTTTGATCGATTTTGGTCGAGATACATGATTTCATTGCTCCTAAGAGGGAGATGATCGAAGTTGGTTAGAAATCTTTGGTAATGAGTTCAACTTAACTGATCATATAGAAATAAATACGAAGAGTTCACTTTCAGATTGCAGGAAAGTTCGAAACACTTAAAAGTATGGATTCCCAACTTTGATTCCAAAAACCTCAGAAATGTTTGTTTCAATGAGAGGTCGATTATTTCTTTTCAAAATCGATCGAGTCAAATATCTAGGACCATTTGATTCAATGGTTTATTCTTTAGAAAAAATTATTATCTAGTTGTTAATTGTGCTATAAGAAACCACTGTTTGGTCGAGAATTTTACTTTTTTCACCAATTTCTCAAATGGTGAGCCTAAACTCTCATCTCATCAGTACCACTAGAGAATACCACTTTGAAAAATATGCGCCTTGTATTCAAAATGTCGTATATGTGCAAATTGGTTGCAATATTCAGATAAAATGATTGTTCATAATAAAAAGTTACTCCGTACCTGTTTTAGGATATTTTATTAGCTCTTTCTCTTTTGTATTATTGTAGCAATTTTGATAGAGACCGAAATTCATGCGAATTCATATTTCGGAACTATTTCAGTCCTTCACAGTATTGCCGAATTTCATGCTCACACTTTTGAAAAATCATTCGGGACTTTAAGAGCTACCGGCGATACTTTCATTTGTTTTTGTAAAGCATATTGGACATGAGGCCCATCTTATTCAAGCCGTATCGGTTTTAATTGGGTCCTGTTCTAGACTGGCAATCATGCTCCCCACACCAAGCTTATGTCTTTTTTTCTGTCCAAATTGTTTTTTATTTTTTGATAACGAAAATTATATATCCCTGGCAACTGCAAGAGTTTACTCGTGACAAAAAATTGGATGTCAAAAAATTATTGACATTTTTTTTAAATAAGTTGTGAGTGTTCAAAGTTACCCTACGATCTGGGTACATTCACTAAAAAAGAAAGCTTCTTCTTCTGCCTACTATATACAGGGTGTTTCCTTAACATGCGGCAAAAATTCAGGGGGCTGTTCCTTGGACTATTCTAAGAATATTTTGTCCTTTGATGATTTTTGAAAAACCTCTTTGTTTCGAAGATACAGGGCAAACAAAATTTTAGATAATAACATTTTATTATGAAAAATTACATGAAAATTTAACTTAACCTACAAAAACTGTTGAAAATGACCACCTCCAGCCAGCATACAAGCATCCAATCTTCTCCTCATTGACTGCCGAACCCTTTCAAAAACACCAGGATCATTTCTTATTAAGTTACACCCAGCAATGATCCGATTTCGCAAGTCTTCCACATTTTCTATTGGAGTGTTTTTTATAGTTGTCAAACACATTTAAAAATAAATTGTACCTACTTAGTAAACACAGTGCGGTACGCATTTTTATTTATACTATTATCAATTTTAAAAATATGAAAAATGTTGTTCGCCCTGTATCTTCGAAACAAAGAGGTTTTTCCAAAAACATCAAAGGACAAAATATTCTTAGAATAGTCCAAGTAACAGCTCCCTGAATTTTTGCCGCATGTTTAGGAAACACCCTGTATAAATACCTGCGGTCTTGCAGAGCTGTGAATGATTCGGTGATGGGTGTAATTTCCCCTACGGGAACTTGTTGCCAGAAAATCTCACGCGGAGATTTTTTTAATTTATTTCTCCGGGAGGTTTCTGTGAGATTTCTGAACCTCAAATAAAATAGGCTCATTTTTAAGAAAAAGAAAATTCTTCGCCTTTACGAGGGCACATCGAGAACATTTTTGAAACATAGATGAATTCAAAATAGTAATGATCGAAATGAATACCTGAAATGTGCGGGATACTGATGAGGCCCAACAAGGCCGAAACCGGTATATCTCTCATCTCAGTGACAAAATCTAATATCATTTCTCCAACCTCATGATAAAAGAACTCTGAGCCTGGGAATTGAAAATGGTATTCATTTCGATCATTACTATTTTGAATTCATCTATGTTTCAAAAAAAAGGCTCATTTTTCTTGTTCGTGTTTCCTTTTGAAGAAGTGGAACATTTTCTACAAGAAGAAATCGAATTAGTTTCAAATCTTTAATGAAAACGTTCAGAGTAATCCTGAAAACTATGACTAGCACATTGTTCTGAAATGAAATGGAGAGAAGAGATGTATTGATGTTTTTAAGAAAAAGAAAATTCTTTGCCTTTACGAAGGCACATCGAGAACATTTTTGAAACATAGATTGATTCAAAATAGTAATCATCGAAATGAATACCATTTTCAATTCCCAGGCTCAGAGATCTTTTATCATGAGGTTGGAGAAATGATATTAGATTTCGTCACTGAGATGAGAGACATACCGGTTTCGGCCTTGTTGAGAAACTAGCAAGCGGGCCCTGAATAGAGCCACTGCTAAAATCTCATTCAGTGAAAGAGGAAGTACAGATTTCTTTTTTTGCATTTGATTGGAGATGTGAAACTTCATTTTGACGCAATTGGATGTCACCACCTTAGTACTTTGTAATATTTTACTCATTACTTCACAACCAATTGCTTTAAATTCTGAAGTCTTTTATGAAGATTTTGTCCTGAGATGTGCGGGACACTGATGAGGCCCAACAAGGCCGAAACCGGTATGTCTCTCATCTCAGTGACAAAATCTAATGTCATTTCTCCAACCTCATGATAAAAGATCTCTGAGCCTGGGAATTGAAAATGGTATTCATTTCGATGATTACTATTTTGAATTCATCTATGTTTCAAAAATGTATTGATGTATTTCAAATTTCTCTGCCAAATATATTTTGCGAGCTTGTGGTACAAATTATGATTGCAGCAACAAAAGTTTCCGGACGAAAGGTGGGTTTTTAGATTCGAAGAAACATGTCAGGATTGCAAAAGCTCTGAACTTATTCTCATATGAATGCTATCGTGCCATTGTGTATAACATATTGGGTGGTAAAAACTACACCATTTCCAAGTATAATTTGGAAACCTTCAAGTGAATTTCAGATAAGTCAATTGAATTCCAGAAAACATCAAATGTAATTCAGATAAGTCAATGGAATTTCATTTGATATTCTCTGGAATTTATTTGACTTATCTGAATTGCATATGATTTTTTCTGAAATACAATTGACTAATCTGAAATTCAAGTGATGTTTTCTCAGTGTCAATCGACTATTTTTGAAATACACTAGGAAATAGTGCAGACGTCGCTGTACCTAATGGTTGTTTCAATATAAGTCTTTATAACAATCATTTTTCGTAGGTTCGCGGTTTTTGGTATATTTCACAAATTTGTTCTGCAATTATGGTAATTCTTATGTTCATTTCCCATTTCTATATAATCATAATATAAACATAACATAAAACCGTGAAAACAACAAATAAGGGTTTGTTATTTTCACGGTTTTATGTTCGGAACCGATAATTTTACAGTGTCTTAAATTCACCCTTTTGTGAATCTTGTCCGTTAAATGCTGTGATGACCGTTTCCGCCTGTATGTTTGTGATGGTTTCTTGGACGGGAAAACCCTGAAGATAGCCTTTTAATTAGGCCGAAAGCGCTCGGTTTTCGACAAATAAACTATTTCACACCGAAGTACTCAAATTTATTAATTTAATTCAATCTCTTGGTGCGCACAACCACCTTCGTAACATTATATGGATGTCCTTCAGAGCTGATTCAACTGATTGAACTCATGTCATTCGAATGAAAGTTATTTTTCAACCAGAACACATTCATTCACTGAATATCCGTAAGAATTCGCTCACTCTTTCGTATCCCTAGAAACCTTTCATAACTCCTATATATATTTTGTTTTGGCATACTTCATAACTCGAAGATAGTCGGAATTATCTTCATTTTTAATAGAAAAACTTATCAATATTTGCAAAACTCTTATAATCTCGATTTCGCATTAAAATTTTTCAACCGTTGGAATTTATGTTGCAACTCTAAATTTTGAAGTGAATATTCTAATAGATATGATATTTCCTGATAAAAATCATCAGGTGTCAATCTTTTGTGTTGAGGAGAATGAAAAATTCATAGCGAAAGAACGATCTCTCCAACTGATCTTTCATGTTGAATTATCACTTCGTTCAGTAGGAAAAAACATCCTTTTTTTTCAATTCTTATACCAATAATAGGTTATTGAATACCCTGACATTCGCCGAAAGTCTTATTTCATCCAAGAGTTTCCCCGCAACGTTTCCATCATCAAGGTAAATCGATTTTCTTTTATTTGTATTTCTTCTTCCTTGCTTACACACGCATCACGTTATCCCCACTTCACACTTAATTTAACTTTCCTCCAACTTTTCCCATCACGCGTGTAGGTACAATGCTGTCCCCAATTAGGTTCGCTTGTCCTAATTTGTGTTCAATTCGAGCCTTATTCGTTTAGATGTGACTGACCAAGGAGCATGGAATAATTCGAAATGCGTTGTGCGTAGCTTTCACACATGAATGAAGTTGCGAAAATAATTCAATGAACTCTTGCCATCGCGAGATTAGGTGAAACCCGGATAGATGCTCTACTTTTTGAAATTGCCTCATATTTTCGAAAATATCGATTTTATCTGAATAATTTTTATGAAAATAATACTGATAATAATAATAATATAGAGTTTATTCTCCAAATCATTTGTTCACAAAAAGGAGGAGAAAACGTCAAAAGAAAAACGAAAAATATACCATCAAATCAGTGATTTTACATAGTTTTCAATTGGAAATTCCAGGAATTCTCTAACAGAATAGGGCTCCATATTCAAAATTAATTTACATATTTCACATTTGAACTTATTTACAGTACTAATATTAATGAAACACTTCGGCAAACAATTGAATAGTCTTATACACATATATTTGGTTTTTTTTCAGTCAGTGTCATACCATGTCTCGGATATATAAAAGGAACAATACGTCTTGTTTCATTCTTATTTGTCGCATCATCAAAATATTGAGTATTTTTCCTCACGAACAACAAGCATTCCAGAACATAGAGCTCTGGAAGAGTGAGAATGTTATTACCTTCGAAATGACCTCGGTATGACTCCCGATATCCCAAACCAAACATAGTCCTAAGCGCATATTATTGAAACACAAAAATTTTGTTCAAATCGGAGCTTCCACCCCAAATGATGGAGAAGAGATTCAAAATTTGCTAAATATATTGTTCTTATCTTTCTTATGTAGAAAACCGCGTTAACTTTTTTACTAAGTGAATTAATATGCTCGTACCAATTGAGATGGCAATCAATTGTGACTACTAAAAATTTTGTTGACGTCGCTACTACGCTGTTAGAATTGGTTATATTCAACATTTGGGGATATTGATATTTTCTCTGAATGGTTTTGAAGATGACACATTCAGTTTTATTCTCATTTAGAATAAGATCGTTTTTATTGCACCATTTATGAATTTCATCATAAACAGACCTTGTTCTTTCAATGCTAGACTCAATATCTTTTTTTCTGATGAGAGCATTTGCATCATTTGCAAATAGTTGGAATTTGAGACCGGTTTCCATAGGATCGGAGATGGAAGTGGCAAGGTCATTTATATATAAAATGAATAAAAACTGCCTTGGGGAACTCCCATAGTACGAGTTACCTGTTTCGACATTTACACAGCGGAACCACAGTCTATACGTACTCTCTGACTTCTGTCCCTCAAGGAACTACGAAAAAACATAAGTTGACGATCTCTTATTCCATGAGAGCAAAGTTTCGTCAGAAGTTTATCATGATTCACGCTATCGAAAGCCTTGGAAAGGTCTACAAAAAGTACAATAGGAACCTCACCTCCCTCCAAAGGCTCAATTATATCACATGTCAACTCGTAGATGGCAGTAGTTGTGCTTTTTTTCTTTAAGAAACCGTGTTGACTCTTAGAAAAAGTTCCAAATTTATTCATAAAAGAAAGCATTTTGTTAACCTTAATTTTCTCAAATATTTTTGAAAAGGATGAGAGTGAACTTATCGGTCGAAAATTGTTCATATCGTCAACACTTCCCTAGCTAGCCCTGATATTTGAGTTGAAATACTGTCGACTTTTTCTGACCTAGCATTCACAGATTCCACAGAATTTTGATTTTCGTGGGGATAGAGTCCTACAAGTATGTCTAGTTGCTCCACTATAAAATACTTAGAAGGATAGATGCCTTCAGTCCGGAATAGGTGCCCTTTATATTGTGTGATCCAAATTCAATTAAGTCACCTATCGTTGACTGTTTTGAGAGTTACAAAGGTAACTTAAATCAGCCTACTTAGTGAAATTTCGAGAGCATTTATCAAACGAAAATATGAATTCTTTATATCAAAAAATATCAGATAGGTATCAACAAATAGGTATACGAATTTTTCATTGTTGTTATAAAATATTAAATATCTAAAATCTAAAGGTTTCAGCATGAATAGAAATACTTTTTTCAAAACAACGAAAAGGAGATCAGTCAGATAGTGCTTTAAGTTTTCCACATCTCGAGGGAGAAGTAGTCCCGAAAAATTGTACAGGAATCCAGTAGGATTGAGACTTTGTATTTTTATTCATATTTTTATATTTCAGTGTTTTAACGCTTTCTTAATGTTCTTTCTGATCGGAAGCTGCTTCGAGTTGTTCTGGGTCCTCCTTTCCTCTCATACTTCCGCGGCATGGTTTTGCTACAATCAGTAAAGAGTTCAGATCGGTACACAAACTATAACAGAACACATTAAATATTCAAAAGAATTAATACTCAGACTATACAAGGGTATGGGTTGTATGGAGTTATATATGGCCCTGAGAGCATCTACACCTCGAAGAATCAGGGCATTTTTTCACAAATTAAAAACAAAAAAGCAACTGGTCGTACTTAGATGCACACTTAATAAAATAATAAAAAGTACAATCGAATTCATAACTACTTCATAAGTTCTACAACGCCAAATACTAGCCTTTGAAACTTTCACATATTTTCGAAGTTCCTTGAAGAGATAATCACTTACACTTGCAAAACGCATTCTCACTGTACCATATTTCGTTACCAACAGAGGTTACGGGTGACAGTGGTTCATTCTTACACTTTTAATTCCTAGTGGAGATGCATTGGTTGAGGCTTTCGGGGCCATCGAAATGCTCGAAAGGACAGGACCTTTCGAGCATTTCGGCCGTCGTCGTTGATTAGTTCTCGACGTTTCGCCAGTTCAAGTATCTTGCATCTTCAGGAGTTATATTACCCTGGACTGAACTGCCTAAGTTTGAAGGGGAAGCAGATTGTACCTCCCATATGAATCCTCTGGTTTCAAAACCCGACAACTCTATTTTTGGTGAAAAATTAGTAAGATACAAAAATGGATTAGTTTTCACCTCAGGCACAATCCAATGAAATATTATAATTCCGAATCTAATAAATCCGACAGAAATTGGCTTTGAAATATGAGGTTGGTTCCAAAACCCGACAAATCCAACATTGGGGTGAAGATTGGCGTACACTGGATAAACTACGGTATTTTTCTGAGGTCCTGGAAAAATACTCTAATGCCTCAGAAAATGTCAGTACTTCCGAACCTGCAAACATATGCGAGCCAGCCGAAAAACTATAAGATTTTTTAATAGTCTAAATTGTGTAAATATTTTGTTTATATGAAGAATGCAGCAATAAAAATGCATGTAATTGTAACCATTATCATGATCTCTTCTGTCCATGCATTTAAGTTTCAATTCCCGACAAATCCCAAGTTCAAAACCAAAATCCGGCAATTCCATTTTATTTATCTGATTCATTGCGAGATTCACTAATATTTTTCGAATACAGTGTTGTTTTTCAACTGAGAGACCTAATGTTCAAACAAATGTGTGTGGAGAAGATTTTTTCAATTGGAGAATCTAAACTGATTCAAATTTCTACCGATTCAATGATATGCAGGGAATGCGACAAACGGAACCATGAATTAATGTCATCTTGCGGGACTTGTATCAAGAGTTACCAATCGCCTGAATGCCTTAGTTTAAGATATACAGAGTGATTTTCGTCTTATGAGTGAAATTTCAATTACTCTTGAATTGATTCATCGAATGATTTCGAGTTTTGAGGTTATGTCACCTTTACTACCGTTTTCCTTCAATTTTGTTGGAACCGATTAATTCAGATCCGAACTTGGAAAATTTTAAAATTTTCCTATTTTCTTGAATACTGTGAACACAAGTCGTTATTTCCGATTTCGGGACCGCGAAGAAATGATTCATAATGGAAAATTTTAAATATTTGCTTGACAAAGTAATTCACGGTGATCAATAAAAATTTCCCCACGAGTTAAAATTATAGCTCAAAAAATCTTGATTTTATCAATAGACTTGTTTTGAATTTTGCAATTTTGTCACCTTGTACTACTGTCCTCCTTGGAATTTTCCCCAGATTGAGAAAACAAATAATTCTATTCTAATTTTTCTGATACCATAGTCAGAAATCACAGGAATTGGTTATTACATCTCTCGTAAATTGGGATTAAATATTTGCAACTTCTTTGCACTTTCTTTTTTTGTCGTATTCATGATCCAATTTGTTGATTGAGTGATGTCTCAAATGGATTCGTTTCATTCATGAAGACTTTTTTATGCTTTGATATCAGAGACAACAATGAGACGGTCACCAAATTTGTCTCATTCGGGCCTTGTAACATATTCTTGTCTATATCATCCCAGACCACAAAAAGCTATATTTGTTCTATCACAGCGGCCCTGCTAGTAGAGGCGTTGCGTACGCTTTTGCTGGCATCAAAAAATTTGAAAATATATACTGCCATTGGCTGAAAATGAATGAGTTTTACCTTCTTTCTTCTACTGCAAAAATGCAATTCTATCTAAATCAGTCCACGTTTATTCAAATTTAAATCATTGTTGCAACATGGAATATATTTCGTGCATCGCGTGCTCCAACCGGCAAAATAAATAAGATTTCATTAAGAAGAATCTACTCACCTTCATATGGTCGATTTGTGCTTGAACAAGTTGCGATTGAGCCAACTGGTCGAAGTTCAGCACAGCAAAAGTTCCCATATACTGCAAAAAAAAAATGATTACTCACATATTAACTCTTTAAATTTTCAATATTTTATGAAATAAATCAACATCGGGGAGCTTTGTGAAATTCAATTCGAAAATATTACAAAATATTTCCAGAATCAGTGTACCTGACACGTGGACACAGTATATGATGCTAGGAAGCATGGATAGGAATGGATAGAATATAATAGGACGCAGATCCCTATTTATTTCAATCCGACGTACAATTTTGCCAACGGTATTAATGAAGTAAAAACACGAGTTGTTGTTGATTATTCCCTTGTGTGAAGTAATTGGATGACGAAGTGAAGAAGAATTTGAGAAAACGAAATTTTGAAACACAACAGCTGAACACTTCTTTGCAATAAGTCAAGAATTAATTCGATCAAGCTCCAAACTCTACATTTTCCTAAAAAATAAGATTCTCAAACACAACCGGATAACTAAGAGGCTTGAATAAATATCCCAAGAAAAAATTATCACTTGGAGGTAATTCAGCCGCCAAGATGCCTAAACACAAAGGTAACACTTCCGCTAAGTATTCAAGCTGTATGAAGTTAAAAGCAATTTAGTACAGTGAATCAGCCATTTTTTTCACGCAAGCATGGGTTCTGAGTCACATCGGAGAGAATAGGTTCTTGAAGGAAATTTCAGGCCCAAAAATTGTTAGAATCCATTTTCTTCAACTTTCTTCATTGCGTCGACTTGTCAGAATTTTTTTATAACAATGTTGTTCGTCTAAAACAAAAATTTCACAAAAACTTATCTTAGCTAAAAAAAAATCCTTTGTTACAGCGTCTGAAACGTATTCTCGAGAAATTACAATGGAAAACTAATGGTATTTTTCATGGGGCACCGTTTGCTAGGTATATGTTTCATATTGAACAAAAATCGTTATATATGATATGAGTGTTAAAAGTGATATTTTATTCTGTTCGTGATAATTTTCAGGAAGAGAATGAAATCACTTTGAACACGAATAACTTACAAAGTTCTTTGCACAAATATTTTGATAACGAAATCAGCAAATTTGCAATGACAATAAACTTCAAAATGCATTTCAATATTCAAATCATTGAAAGGTTGTTCTGAATGGCCAGAAAAGACGCTGTCATTTGAATTTCTGTTCTGTCCAGTTTTTGTCTTGGGGTTTTAACTGCTTAATATGTTTGTCGAGAGTCGAATTAATAATAAAAGTGACGATTTGGTTGTTCCTCGGGATATTGA
Source organism: Hippodamia convergens (assembly GCA_038502775.1). Lineage (NCBI taxonomy): Eukaryota > Metazoa > Arthropoda > Insecta > Coleoptera > Coccinellidae > Hippodamia > Hippodamia convergens. Next base: position 694,751 of record JAVSIQ010000801.1, on the reverse strand, counting down.
AGAGTCTGCAAGAAGAACAAACCTGGAACTCCTACCTAAAAAATCTGTTCAGCAATACGATATTGCATATATCAATTTCCTGGCCTGGTGTAAATTGAAAAATTCAGAAGGGAACTAGAAAATTCTCACTCGTGAACAAGTTGAAAAGTTTATAAAGGAGGCTGCAGATGAGAAATATTTGATGGTTGAGCTTGCAACTATTTTCGGATTATTCGGAGCATTGTGTAATTCATCAGTGGAAGAATTCGAAATGACAGTTAAATCATTATACAACTGGTTATACAACTACCGAATACAAAACGAAAGTCAGTCGTTCTTCCAGTATTATTGGGAAGTCTGTAGACTTTTTTCATAAGTACTTTGCACTGCGCCTTTTCTTTCATCAAACATCGTCTTTTTTTTTCTGAAATACATGAATAATAAATGCACTGCCAATCCAATTAGAATTAAAACATTTGGGAAAATTCTATTGTTGCTCAATTCCTCAAACTGCCAGAACTAAAGCAATATACTGTTTTCAAAGATCCTACATAGTACTGATGCTGCTGAGGATTCCAATAATGCCCCAACATCACAGGGCATTAATATTAGTAATTTTTCTAGTTTTTCGATTAATAACAATGTTCATAAGTGATGATTGTCAAATATTGATGATAAAAATTTGCATTTGCTGAATTTTTTTCATCTGAAGAAAATGGAGGGCTCAGAATATTTATAAAACGCTTCCCCGGTAACAATCAATTTCAACGTTGTTTGCTGTCATTCAAAGTGTCACTTTTGATGGCGGTTGTACAACAAAAATTATTCAATCTAAATAGTACATTTATTTCTATCGAATATTTCGAGCTGCATGATTAAAAACTGATATTTACGAAGAATAAGTTTGAAAAAAATCCAGTCTGAATTGATCAGTGATTACAGACAATTCCACTGTGATGATGATCCATTTACAGAGTGACTCGAAACTGAATCGGACTTTCTGAAGTTTATTATAGAACATTACAAATCAAGTAAAGTTTGATAAATAAATTTATATCTTTAAATGCATATTATGAGATATATCCTTCGAAAGTAGTTTTTGATAAAATAAAAAAATTCTCCGCATATGTTTTAAACTCTAAACGGTAAATAACACTAGATTTTCACTTTCACTTCTTTTATGAACTCTAGTAGTTAAAATTTATTTCCTGATTATATTTCTACATTTCTGATTCAAAAACATGATTTTTCATCTGATTTTAGTCAAAATTCTGTCGGAATTTCGGAATTCCATATCTTTTCTAAAATCCTATCAATTAAAGGGTGTTCGCTTCCAAAAACTTCACCGGATCAAAGTTTTTTTGAAATATCTCAGTTCTTATAGAATTTCCGCTATTTTTACCGATTGAATATACATATTGTAAGGAAATAAATTCTCTACAATTTCAGTTTCAGACTTTTTTTCGTGTATCATTAAAGCTGGGTCGTTCATCTCATTCAAATATATGTCGCCTGCTCAAATGATATTCGACATAGTTAAATACTGCGGCTCCCTGCCCTCTATCTCAAAGTACAAAAAAACGTCCGAAAAACATTTTGTGAAGAATTTATTTCTATATAATATGCATGATTTATAGAAATAAAGTTAATGGATTTGACCTTCCCAGGATAATAAATGCTCTGTTCTTAATCGTATCAGAACATGCCATGGACTTAACAACAGCATGCTCTTCCTATGAAATTCGGTTGAGGTCCCTAGTTGTAAGTGTGGGGAAAATGTGGAATTTATAGGACATCTTATAAGCAGTTGTCTCATTCGTGAATTTCAAGAGGGTTTCGAATTTATCCATGAAGTAACGAATGCATTTCTGAAATGGGTTGTTAATTTCAAAATAAGTTAATTCATTTCAAATAATTGGTTTCTTGTTTCTTCTCTGCTTCATTTCTTTTCATTTCAGATTGAAAATTGCGAGTCGTTTTGAAGAATCCTTTCATCAGAGTCCATTGACGGATAACATGAGGATGTTCTTTAAGATTACGCTGATGTTTTTAAAGATATCTCTGATATTTCATATTTTTATTATATATTTTTTTTCACACGCGAGATTGGGTTTTTTTCAGCTGTGGTTTTCTCCCTCTTCTCATTCAGCCAGACCTCTTTGTTTCCTTATGTATTATATAATTTTATCTCTCTGAATCGAAAGAATATATATATATTTATTTGTCAATCTATTATCACCGTAAGAGAGTACCCTATATGATAGTAATAAGCGCAGCAATCTGAAGAATCAAGAAATAATGTAATAACAAAATATTTTTCTGGATTGACACTGAGTAGCATCGCAATTTCATCGAAATCACTGCTTTACAGCACTTGAATTTGTTTGGAAATGTAGAATTCCCGAGATTTCTTTTTCTACACTCTGATATTCTATAAAACAATAATAGTTGAAAACTGTAATAATAAAAAAGGTTTAGTCTTTCACGCTTTGTACCTCGTATTACAACTCGAATATTTCAGCACCGAAATTCGACTCGAAATGGAGAAAACCATTTGCATCGGGTCCTCGAGTTCTGTTCTCTCGCCGCATCAATTGGAGGAAAGTAGTGAAAATGGATATTTTCGGAATGCATCCCAATGAAAAGAAGTAAATGAATTTCATCATTATATGCAGGAGCAAAATGATGCCCTCGAGCCATTACACATATGATCCGTGAAAGTAGGTCGAGTGCTCTGCTCCGCGACAAAGATACTTGTACGTACGTCAAACTCGAGACCCTTTTCACTTCCAGCGTCACATTTCCATTAACTTGTCACCCAGAGGCGTAACTTTTAAGACTGTTCGGGAACTTTTTCTCTTTCGTTCCTTAATTTGAATATTGCAGCGATCGAGAGGGCAAAGGCATCGGGTCCTTCTTGTTATTTCCGAAATGTCACCAGAGAATAGGAGGAAGGTCGATTTCTGTTTGATCTGAGGGTAACTCCAGTTTAAGATTTGACGTCTGATCTACATCGAGTATATAATAGCAGAGTTGAATAGTAGAAAGTGACAGCAATAAGCAATTTCAAGAAAAAAGTGCCTTTATTCATCTGATTCTTGAAATAGAAATAGAAATAGAAAAATCTTTATTTCCCAAATCACTGACATACAATCCAAATCAAAAAAGAGGAAAACAGGTCAAAATTTGAACATAAAAAAAATCATGAAATAACACCCGGAGGAAAGCATGCATTTTACAATCGACAACAAAAATTCTTGAATTCAAGTAGTGAATAGGGTTCACATTTGACGATAATTGACAAGATTGTTTTTTTGAATATTCCTTATAATTTTAGGTAAAAAATTAAATAATCTTATGCTCATATATAAGAGTTTTTGCTCTGTAATGGTATATTAATGAGGGGGAAAAAATTCGTTCATTCTACGAGTAGAATTCATAGGAATTAAGAATAGTCTTAAATTGAAGAAAATATCGATGATTTTTGTGGAAGAATAATAAAACTCTATAAATGTATAAGCCTGTCAGAATAAGTACACCGTTCCTCCTGAATGCACCTACACGATTCTCTGAACTTCATCCTCAACATTGTCCTTATGTCAAGTTTTTGTGTGATAAATATCTGTTTTGCCGAGGCACTCTCTCCCCAAAAGATAATTCCATAAGTCATGATGGAATGACAATTATCATAGTAAACATTCATCAGAGTCTTACTATCAATTTGATTCACCACGGCTCTCAGCATATAAACTGCGGAATTTAATTTGTTCACAAGTATATCACAATATACTGTCCAGTTCAAGTGGCGGTCAATATATATTCCAAGAGATCGCTTTAGGTTTTCAACAACTCCTTCAATATCTTTAGATGACACAATAATAGTAGTATCATCAGCGTAAAGGTATAGTTCTATCATTGCCTCAGTTTAGCATTCTACAAGAAACTGGTTATTCTCCGATGAGTTGAAATTATACAATAAGAAAAATTCCGAGAAGTTATCATTTAGTTTTGGCGACGAATTATCGATTGGTTCTTCCAAAGTTTGAACGATCTGTAACTTTTGTTGCTCAGATTCTTCAGTCAACACGAAAACCTCCGGCAAATCGTCGACATAGACCAGGAACAAGATTGCTCCTACAATGGTACCCTGTGGCACACCCATTACAATGGTTCCCTCTGATGACGTGTTATACTCATTATCGTCACATAAGATGACGACCTGTTTCCTATCTTTAACCTAACTCTCAAAAAGTTTATATGGGATTCCCCCGATACCACACTTTTCTAGTTTTGAGAGCAAGATATCATGATTAACGCAATCAAATGCTTTTGACAAGTCTATAAAAAGGTCAGCAGGTATCTGACCTTCTTCGAGGGAATATATTATTTTCTGAAAAAACTCAAAAATTGCAGTCTCTATACTGCCCCGAATAAAACCATGCTGCCTTTCAGATAATACTTTGAATTTGTTTTAAAAAATATATAAGTCTATTAACTAAGATTTTTTCGAAGATTTTAGCGAATGAAGTGATGAGACTGATTGGTCTATAGTTGAATACATTGTGAGAGTCTCCCTTCTTGTAACAAGGCCGTACCACCGACTTCTTCAGGCCATCCGGAAAAATGCCTGCCCTAAATGTTCTGAAGTTATAACCATAATCTTTATTAATCCCAAACAGCATAATGAATATGTATAAGACAAGTCAAGGACAAAAACAAAGAATTTAACAATCAAAAATTAAAGATCAAAAATATAACTTTCATCTCTGACCCGAAGAATTTTTTAGACGCGGACACCCTAAAGTTGGTAGGGTTTGAGAAAAGTTTCGAGATTTTAAAATAGACGCTTCTACCAGTTTACAGGCAGGTATCTCGAATTCACCTCTATTTTGACAAGGATGAGTGGACTAGCTGCATAATCCATTTTATTTATGAACCTGACAAAAAATAACGAGAAAATACAACTTAATGAATTCTCTAAGCAAGGAAACCGCTTAGAGGAAATCAGGGTGCAACATTGTATCATAAACACAAACGGTTATAATAGAGAGTTGAAGTGCGCACAGCACGTGAGCCCGAACATGAACGTTAACGTGAGAAATAACGTCAAATATAACGTCCACGTGCTGCGGTGAAAAGAGAGTTGAGGTGCTGCCATGCTTAGAATATATAAAAATTTTATATTCTAAGGCTGCCATATAAAAACTAGGCTATGAACTGGCAAAGCTTACCAGGTTAGGAGAAAGTTATGTAATAATTCAAACGTTCACAACTCATCAGGAAGATTCGTTTAACGTTCGGTTAACGTACGCTGGCGTTCAGGGTATACGTGAAAGGACGCTAGTGTACGTCGGCCGATAAGCTGACGCTACCGTTAACGTTAAAAACTGACGAATGCGCATATGATATGTCAATTATATCGTCTACGTCTACGTTCATGGAAGCACTTCAACTCTCTAATGAACAATGATGACATACCTAATTCCAATGTTGGCTTATAACTCGAAAACAAAAGAACATGAAGGAACGAAATTAATAGCATCATGAGTTTTCTCAAAGAAATAATCCAGGATAGGGCATTCATTTTCAGTTCAATATTTTCCTTACACTCTCTGGATTTTCCAACAATCATCAAATTTAAGCATTGAATATTTAAAGAATTTTGTTATTTTAAACTCTCCTTTCAGCATCTGGCATCAAAAAACTCCTATGAAATTCAAGTACCAAAATTTGCATCGAAATGATTTGAACATTCGGGAATTTCGTTGCATATTGAAATTTCGGTTCCTCACAGTGATCCTATCAAATTGGCAAGAATCATTCTTGTTACTTGAAATATCACATCACCAAAATGAAAAGTTTCAGAAGGCAGAGAAAGATAAAAGATAAAGGTTCTGGATGAAGGTCTCTGTATTTGATCATACCAGAAAGTTTCTACGAAGGTTTGATACTGCTGGCTACTCACTTCATTCCTTACAAAGCACAAATTTCTCAGGAAGCACTTCATGAAAATGGGACTAGCAGTATATGTTGAGTGCAGATTCTGTAGACGGAATCCTCGGATTCTTTCATCTGAAGGTATTCACCTTCAATATATTCGATTTAAGGAATAGATTTTTGACAATTCAATCAATTGATTTGGAAACAAATTTCCTAGTTTCAATATTTCCTTGATCTGAACTGCACTGTTTCCAAGTTTGTGAGAGAATTAACACCTTTAAATAAGACATTGTCTTGGAAATAGCTCCTTCTAGTGCTATTCTTGACTTTATGAATATCTTCTTCTTCTTCTTCATCTTTTCGAAAGCCAAAGGCTTGTTTCACCTTTCACGTGACCTCTTGAGAAGCAGATGACCAGCTATCCTTCCATCTTTTTGGCGGGCGTCCTGGTGGTCTTCTAGCAGCTGGCTTGCCATTCCGTGCTATCTTGGCAAGTCTCTCATCGCCCATTCTGGAAACATGTTCATTCCAGTATCTTCTTCTTGCACGTGACCATCTTACCACATCCAATATACAACACTCCTCTCGGATCTCCTCACTCCTCCTGTGATCTCTCAAGGTATTACCTGTTATGGCTCTTAAGGTCCTCATCTCATTATATATCTTCTTCTAATCATTATGTAACAACTGAACTTGACTTGAAGTTGGACTCACAATACTTATTAGCTCGAATGAATTCGACATTGCTTGATCAGTCAGTCAGAGTTTTGAGAAACACACCTCTAATGAGCTTACTCGATTTTTCCATTCTAGTTCACTCTTCGAAATACATCTCGTCAAGTTCAAACTTCATACTTTAATAAATAGAGTTGATGAAATATCCAAATATCTTATTTAACATCTCAATGAATTCAACTGGACATTGAAACGCTTTGCAGTGAAAAAACTGACACCAAAGTCGAATATTCTCTGGGTAAGTTCTAATTATCCCAAACTTTGGAGGGTGCACGGTGTGCCGCCTCTGAAGTTTATCCCATTTCTCCGTTTTTCCTTTAATGTAAGCTTGTCAGGCGGTCAACAGACCTCAGGGCATCTGTGTATCATAAAGTTCAACAAACTTCTTCGCCGCTGGTTATTTGGCCGACGCAGCCTAATTTCGGACAGAAGAGAGCAAATAAGTTTTTTCTCCGGCTCATGCCATGCAAAATTATTCTATGTTCGCAGAGAATTTCTGCAGTCTCAACTGTATCTTGGTCAGCTTCGAGTCGACATTTGATCGTAATTAAGTTAGATATTTCCTTTCTTAATCGTGATTTTGACCGATTTTTTTTATATTTATTCAATGTCATTTGCAGCCCTGTGAAAGTGAAAATAAAACCACGAAACGTCGGCAAAGTCATGAAAAGTGTTTCAATCATAATTGGTCCTATCAACCTTGTTGAACTAGTTGAATTCGATCGTAATATCCGAGACTGTGATAATATCAAGGTTTATAAAATATATGCTATAAGAAATTAAATCCATATACTGCTATGAATTGAATTTGCAACAAGAGACAATAAGTATTGAATTGCTTCAAGCAGCATTTAATCGTTTCACTTATATCAACAATGTACTTTTTTGATATATTTCGCCACACATAACATTCATGAAATAAAATTTTCATACAATAAATCGTCCAAGGAAAAAATTGTTCATTTTGTTGATTTAACTATCGCTTATTTTGCTTACACATTTATCTTTGTGTAGAAAAATACTAAGGGAATAAACGATGTTATTCAATAATGTGCTTATTCAAGATATTGATGGTTTCAGTAGATTGTACGTATTTTTTTCAGGCAGTTATTCTTGAATATCAAGAAATTTTGTCCGCTTTGAGAGAATTTGGTAATACGTTACCAAAAAATATCTCTTTCACAATCTGGTAACACTTTTTTAAAGCTTAAGAGGTTTAAAGACAATTAAAATTTATTTCACATACATGAAAGTGGTTACAGTTGTTCGTTGTTGTCATTCCTGCAAGAATGGGTGTAACAATTTCACCACATTGTTGACTTTTTGTTATTGAAGCACCTGTGAGCATATCATTCCAATTTATAATTCATTTCACCTTAAAAGTGATTCAATGACTGACATTTTTCAATGGAATTATTCAATAAGTTTCAGCAGAATGTGCAAAATTACAGATTTCCACCTTATCGAAATTATCATTTATAATATATATTTCAAGAGATTTTGAACATTTTTTGATGCATAAATTGAAAAAATCATTCAACTACTCACATTCTTGAAAAAATATTGATTTGAAAAGTATTTCATTTGTTATTCATTTGTGAGAATTAATTTCTAAAAACACAATATTAACTTGTAAAACTGACAGTTAACAGGCAGAATTTTCAGTTGGCAGTATTATTCAGATTAGAAAATTTTATCGTCATATATGTTTGAAAATCATGATACAATTGTTCTTTATAGAAACACAGATATTTGATGATGAAACAGTTGACACTGATGATGACGAACCGTCTGTTGACTCAGAAACTGCTGACCTCGAAAACTGCAGAACATTTGTACTCTTTCTTACTACCAAATATTTTGCTAGACATTTCGATTTTTTTGTTGACCGAATCATCGACGTGACTCGCAAATATCTCCACACGAATCCGCAACCATATCGGCTGCGAAAAGAGTGGCCGGTGTATAACTGTGGGTCTTTTAAACCTGAATACTTTGCTATTGGCTTTAGGACACCACCAATAGTGTGCTGGCCAGCATTAGGTCTAACGCACACGAACGATTGTCGGTGAACGACTATTTTGTAGTAGGTTAACGCACACGGACGACAGTCTACGAATAAGGTCTAACGCACACGAACGATTGTCGGTGAACGACTATTTTGTAGGAGGTTAACGAACACGGACGACAGTCTACGAATAAGACCTAACGCACACGAACGATTGTCGGTGACCGACTATTTTGTAGGAGGTTAACGCACACGGACGACAGTCTACGAATAAAACCAAATATAGCGCGCTCCGACAGTTTTGTAGGTACTACTAAAAGTAGTTCGTGTGCGTTGGTGCATTCACATACGTGTTCTGCATTTCGACCGACAAAATTGTAGCTCACCGATTGTCGGTCGTGTGCGTTAGGTCTAAAACCAAATGGAGCGTGATCCGACAGTTTTGTAGGTACGACTAAAAGTAGTTCGTGTGCGTTGGTGCATTCACATACGTGTTCTGCATTTCGACCGACAAAATTGTAGCTCACCGATTGTCGGTCGTGTGCGTTAGGTCTAAAACCAAATGGAGCGCGCTCCGACAGTTTCGTAGGTACGACTAAAAGTAGTTCGTGTGCGTTGATGCATTCACATACGTGTTCTGCATTTCGACCGACAAAATTGTAGCTCACCGATTGTCGGTCGTGTGCGTTAGACCTTAAGGGAAATGCACTCTCCATGTCGGTATGTCTGTTCCAGGAGGCCGAAGATTTACATATTTTCTGTATAACATGCAGGGATTGAAGCTGCAGCCTTCATCGGTTATGATGAATCTTCTCGTTGTTAAATTGTTTTGTTTGCCGCAATGTCACAATAACGTATTTTTCCATATCCTCTACATTATTCATGTTGAGGAGAGAATTTCGTCTCATCGACAACATCCAAAAATCCCAAATATTGTTACAATTCTTGACAGCAACCACTGGTCATCAGGAGCATGTGAAAAAAATTGTTCAGCTTTACTTAATACCTTGGCATTTCTTGGCGTATAACGCTCATTTTTTCGCTATTACCTTCTGAAATCTGCAAATGACAAATAAACGTTATATTTTCCAATAAATTTTTTAAAGGAAAACAAACCTGCTAAAAGGGGCTTTATCTTTCATTTCCAAGCAGCTTTTCAGCATAGACCATTTTGCCCATGAAGTAGTAGGGCTGAATCTAATTGATAGTTGATTCAAGTAGACCAATAAAACGTCTTCAGTTACCCCAATCACACTATTTTCGTTTTGCTACTTTTTGAAATCGTCGTATTCTCGCTCATACCTTAAAGCCGATTTTGCAGGTAATAAACTTATGCTACGCTGCTGGCTGCCTCAATAATTTCTGTTGGTACATTTATTTTCGCTTTCGCCAAAACAAATGTAAAGAAAAATAAACAGACATGTTCATTGCAACGCTTCCATAGCTTACGACATTTGCGACAAATTAATGAGATCATCTAACTTTTTTACAATTGAGAAACAAATAAAATATAAAACACGCAAGGTAACGGGTTTTACTGGCTCAAGGAGGTAACTGACTTGCCTGCGGATCGTCAGTTATATCCACCATTCGCCAGTAAAAACCCTCTTACCTTGCTAGTAATGTTATATATTATAACTGTCTCTAGGTATGGCATGAACGAGAGACATTTATGTGAAAAAGTTCAACATTTTCATGAAACAATCAGGAATCTCGAAAACTGCAAAACTTTCGATCTGTGAGACTGGAAATTGAATATTGTTTTCGAAGTGGCTTTCGTTTATTTTTAAAATTTTTTTTACCCAAGGAATTAAACTTTCTACCTACCGAAATAAATTCCTCAAACTGAATATTTACAATGAGTGTGTACTTCAGTCTGTTAGACTCAATTTTAAGAAGAGTTAGAAAATTGAAACACATTGATCCATTTCGGCACTAACCAAATGAAAATATTGCTATACAGCTTCAACATTATTTTTCTCAAATTTGTTCACTAAGGACAACAATATTCAACTATCGAATATTTCTTCATTTTTTACATCAAATAAACGAATAAATATTACATAAACTCCTATAATTTTTCAGTTTTCTGTCTATCCAAGAGAGCAGGTCCCCTTCATCTGAAACATCTTGTATATTATGAATTGGAAAAGTTGGAATTGGACAGTTGGACCTCAACATCTCAAGAACGAGAGGAGGAAAATGGGTGAAACAAGCTAGCAAGCTTTTGTAAAGTAGAAGAAGAAGAAGAAGAAGGAAAAGTTTGATCAATCAATGAGTGTATAGGAAGAGAATGTAGAGTAATTTCGTATGTGCTTTCAACTGGATTGAATATGCCAATTGCCGTTACCGATCGCCTGTTTCATAAACCTTACCGAAATTCAAACTAATGGCGGTATTCTGCTTTTTCTCTGTAAGCTACGAATCTGTAGCGTACGATTGATCTGTAATTTATCTATGGATCTGTATGTGGCTGACTTACAGATTCGTAAATTATGACATTCTGGAAGTTTTTCTGTAACTCTCGTATTAGAAGTGTCAGTTTTGAACTACTACGTAATGAGATCATAGAATAGAATTTATTTTCCAATAATTTCAGCTCGTAAGTATTGATTATTGGATATATTTATGTTCAATTCGTGTTCGTTACAACGAGAAAGAGAAATTAACCACCGAAGAACGAAGATGAATTACAAAAGTAGTTGAGTTTAGTAGAGTATTTTATATTATGTGACTGAAACAAATCATTCAACATAACCTCACAATAAACTTTTCGATATGTTTCTGATTACCTGTAAGCTACAGATTCATAGAAAGCGTTGAGAATCGTAATTGTCCTGTAAACTTATGAAAAGTTACAGATTCGCTCACAGATGAAAGCAGAATACCGCCATAAAATTGTGGAAATTTGCAATGTTCCATTTTGTCGTTTCCTCATCATAAGAAGTTGAATGTAAATAAAACTGTCGCAATGCATTTTCTCTCTGAACTCATTTCTTGCAGCTAATGGTAGTCACTTTGTATCTATTAAAACCGAGCAACCTCATAATTCGCATCATTCCATGCATAGCTGAGCGCGACAAAAGCTGGCAAGAACTGCCTGATGCAGCTTCGAAACGCCGGATATGCAATTTTCTGATAGTCTATGTCATTATAGTTCCGACTTTATTTTGCTATGTGATGTTGCGAGAACTATTAATTTTATGTTAATTGGACTATCGGGATAATTGCATTCGTCCGTAAAATTAATTGTGGCGCTTTTGTTGATGCAGCAGATTTACTATGACTGTCGAGAATTGATATATAGTAGGTCTAGATTAAATGGAATTTATTACATCGTTAGATGATGGCATCATAGTTCGATGACAGTGGACACTCCGGATATTTGTCGGGAAATGATCGAATCTAAATAAATATTGTATCCCTTCTCCAACAAAATTGTCAATATACAGAGTAGAAATAACTTATAATAAAAAATTATAAACAACTCTGGGATACGTCATGTCTTCGATTAAAGATATAGAGGATGTTTCTTGATTTATTGTCAATAATTATGGGGGTGTTTTGTGGGCTCGTTTTAGGAAAAAACTTCATATATGAAAACATGATCTAAATGTCCTAGCTTTTGAAATACAGGGTGGTAAAATTTTCGGAAAATAAATGATTCATAATGAATATCTTTGCTTAGATGTGTTTCCGCTCTACGGAGTGGACGGAACTTAGATTAGGTATGTATTGTAAAATTATAACGTTGAGGATTATGGTGGAATAAATATCTACAATTTGATTTCTTGAATTTTTTCGGTTCGTCACAACGGCTTCATCTAAAAATTTAAATTGCATGGTAATATTGTCGTATGTATCTCTTAACGATATTGTTATGATCATGCAGAGAAACAGTTTTTATTCAAACGCGAAAACTGAGGATCGGATTGAGAAAAGTTAAATGATAAACTTCGGTTAGAAATGATCGGAAATTTCGAAACTAATTTTTATTTTAGGAAAAACCAGTGCCGTACCATCAAGGTATGCCAAAGTATGCGGGCCTAATTAAGTGCGAAGGCCACGAGTGACAAGGGTTTTAACCCCTAACATTTGTACTGTACTGGACAAATTTGCATTTGTACAAAAAATCCTTATGCGCTGATGAGTTTTACATAAAGAGGTACTTGTTTGGTACTGTCAACTGACAACTTCTCGGGAAAACTGGTATTTTTTAATCAGAAATAATTCGCTAACGTTTTGTTGATTGTAAACCCAAATTTTTTGTTGAAATCAATTAAAGTGTTAATAATCCTCACTCATCTTCTCGGTACGAAGAAATGAACAATGCCAGTTTTCTCGAAAACGGTTCACTTTAGAGCAAGAGTTATAGGTTGATTGTCCCTGATAGGGACCACTGGTCTGATACAAACAGGTTACTTAAACCCGAAGGCCCTACATGGTTCACTGACGGCTCCGTAAGATCTACGGTCACTGGTGCTGGGATCGTGGGACCTCGCTTCGAGCTGTCCATCCCCCTAGGAAAGGACTGCTCGATAATGCAGGCGGAGTTGTATGCAATTCTTGTCTGCACACTGGAGAATATACACAGAGGCTACTCTGGCAAACACATATACATATTTTGTGACAACCAGGGAGCATTGAAAGCTCTTGCTGAGACAAGAGTCAATTCATACTTGGTAGGAGTAAGTAGGGAGGCTCTGCGTGAGCTGGGCTCTCGTAATTTTTTTAAAATTATTTGGTGTCCGGCACACGCGGGGATCCTCGGCAACGAGAAGGCAGACGTACTGGCCAAGCGGGGAGCCCGATCAGCTTTTGTTGGTCCAGAGCCGTCGCTCCCCATCTGCCGAACTACAGTCAGACATTTCTTTAAGAGATGGTTAGACGGTGCATTTTCCTCTTAATGGAGCACGGGAGGTGGTCTTAGGCAGTCGAGGCTTCTCATTGAGAGGCCCTCCTCTGCAACTGAGGTCAAAAAGTTCCTGGCCCTTGGGAGGAAACAACTAAGTATGGTAGTTGGCGCACTGACCGGCCACCTGTTCAACAAACATCTTGATAGGATGGGACTAGCTGACTGCTCAAGGTGCCGCTGGGGCAGGAGCACAGATGAAACCGTTGAACATATACTGTTCAACTGCATCAACCTTTATGAGTTAAGGTCAACACACCTAGGAAACCCTACACCCAGCATTTCCATGGTGAGAGGGACCCCTCCCTGTCGACTCGCAACATTTTTGTTGATGTGTCTAAGGAACTGAGTCTCTTATTCTACAGGAGGAGGAACAATGGGCCATCAGGCCTCGATTCTGCCAGATAAGGCACCGCAAATGAAGAAGAAGAAGAAGAAGAGTTATAGGTTAAACCTTCGTGCAAATTCAATAGCCCCGCCACTGACACCTCTAATGAAACCGAATAGGGTGCAAAGTAATAGCTTCCAAGAATAGAAATGTATGTAGTAAAACTCAATCCTCTAATGCAAATGATTTTTGACATTTAAGCAAGAAACTGAAAAAAGTATAAATTTCTCTCAACCTGGCAATTTTTTTTTTTTGTTTTTCATGAGAAATCTTCAGCTCACCGTTGATATGCTCATTCAGGAACACCTTATTTACACTGTGAAAATAGTTCACGGTAGAATATTCTCTGCATCCTTATATATCCTCATTATAGGAAATGTGATACTGAATGCTAGGAATGAATTTCATCACCTACAATCTGCTATAACGAAAGAGGTTCTCGTGAGCTTATGGACAGTTATTAACCATATACATTGATTCAAGGGCGCACCTAGTGTTTGTTTTCGGGGGGAGCTCCACAAACAAGAATTTTCGAGGAACTACAGAAAGACACAATTAGGCTTCAACAGAAATGCATCTCTGGAGGGGGCTGCATCACCTCGGCTCCCCTCCAGTGTGCGCTAAAGCATTGATTCATTCAAGTTCTCGTTCAATTCGATATATGAACATGAAATGTCTTAATTATTAGGGTTTCCTAATGACTAGGAAAAAATATATCAGCTAAAATAATTACCATCGATATCTACATCATTACAATTTGCTTCTATCACAATGTCATGGTTTGTGTCGTGAGTGTTCATCGCACTCAAACCATTTGCAATCATGTTTATCATCATTTAATGACCAACCATTCACATCAATTATAGACTCGCACTATCACCGTTTCTGCGAGATGAATGAACATAAAAGACATTGCAGAACTGCAGATCGCTGTCAGTTAGGAATTAATGAAAATTGTATTCGAGAAACAAACTCAGAATGAAATTATCTTTCGCATGACATGATGAAAAACGTATGTCTCTGGAAAAAAAAATTTGATAGCGCCGCGATGACTGGCGTCTTAATTTATTCCGCAGATTTTAATACGCATCTCAAGTCGACACTGACTTGTTCGAAACGACATTCACAAAATGATTTTCGAGAAAATTGGGGATACCAAGATGAGTGAATCACCCTGTACGTAGTAGGTGTGTGTCACTTCATATTTGGGGACTGATTTTTCGGCTGAAAGTGTTTTGCAGGCGCGAGTATCTTACATACCTGAGGCGTTCGTTGAAAAATAAGCTTCTGCCGCATCTCGCATTTCGATCTCCATACTTGTCGATTTCTCCAATCATCCTCATGAATTGCTCTATCCCTCATAATTTCAAAAACATTCTTCAACCAAGTTGTTCCTCGTTTTTGTTTTCTGTTTATATTGTACTGGAATGCTCGTTTCGGCCATCTATTATCCTCCATTCGTTGCACGTGACCATACCATATCAACTGTCGGGTTTCTATGCTTTCGGATGTTCTTAGTATTCTATTTGTCCTTCGTCTTATTTCATCATTCGTTATATGTTCAATTCTAGATATTCGACATGACCTCCTCAAATAATCCATTTCAACGGTATCTATGTTTTATTTTATTTTCTTGGTCATTTGCCAACACTCCGAACCATAAGTTAGAATAGGTTCTACTATGGATTTGTACAAGGTTAATTTGTTCTTTAAAGAGATTTGATTAGACCAAAGAAGTGAATTTAGTATCTTAACAGTTTTCTGACCTTGTTGAATTTTGTGTTTAATATCCCTCTTTGTTGTTCCTTCGTTTGAAATTATACTGCCAAGGTATTTATATTGTTCACATTTATTTAACATTCTTATTTCCAAATCCGGGTCTTCATCCTCCTCACCAATCTTCATGTATTGAGTTTTCGTCATATTCATCTTCATTCCTCACTTTTCATACTCATCCTTAAGTTTTCTGAGCATGTAATCTGCATCTTCTTCACAACTTGCAACTATTACTAGATCGTCCGCAAAAAATAGGGTGGCCAGATAGTGATCATTGATTTCGATTCCCATTCCTGAGCATTTTTCACGCCAATTATGAAGAGCCTCCTGGATATATATCTTGAATAGAGTAGGTGAAAGACAGCATCCTTGTTTCAAACCCTTCGTAACCTTGAATATATTTGAGAAAGTATTTCCTGTCTTCACCATACTTTGGGGATCTTTATAAATGTTATACAGCGCTCTTGTGAGGTGTTTATTCATTTCAATTCTTTTTAAAATATCAAATAAAAGTTTTAAGGGTATTGTATCATGACTAAGACCCACCAAATACTCCGTGGATCGACGAAAACGATGCGTATATTTCTAGGATTAAATTCATGGAGCCCTTTCTCGTCACCATTACCCGCTAGACTTGCAACAAACTCCCATGAAATCTCGAAAATCACTCAGAAGTAATATCTCAAGTTCCCGCCGGCAATTTCTCAGACTCTTGTTTTAAGGGCGTAACATAAAATGTGATATGTACCTCGGAAGCCGACACACGACATTAAATTCGCCTTATATCCCCCGGGATTTATCGCGATATAAAAATTAAATTTAACGACAAGAATCAGCCGAGCGCACTGCGATGAAACTCTCTTCAATTACGATATGTGTGCGATTTTCTGTGCGGTATTCCCTAGAGCGCCGAAAGTGACACTTTGTTACATCGCCATGGAAGTTTTACGGCATCTGGAATGCAAGAAGTAAAAATCGGGTACGTTCTGGTAGCTAACTGAAGATGAAACTCTATCAATCTCTGAAGAAATATTCTATTTTGAGAGCCGACCAGCCATTTTCTGTACAACTCGCGATGTGATTGAAAAGTTTCTCTTTAATATTCTGCACCTTAGAGGACGAAACTAATAAAACAGCTTTAAATCGGGTACAAAACACCAAATGAATGTTGATCATGGTTCCCCACTCACTTCATTTCTGTTAAAGAAAAATTTATCAAAGATGCATGTTGATGGAGTCCCCCCGAAAAATAATTCTGAGTGCGCCCTTGCTTGCAATCTTTCTATTCCGGTATTTTGCAGAAGGAAAGGTGCAACAATTGTTACTGGTGGGGAAAGATGAATCTCTTTCGATTACCAGCTCATGAAAAATGCTAGCTGGTTGAATTCGATGACATAACGTAGCACTTAACATCCTTGCGCTGTAGTCAGTCATTTACTTCACATCGAAAGATATTAATTCTATCAGCTTGACCTGAAATGGGGTTAACTGTGAGATAATGCTACTTTTATTCTTAAAGGTTGATCATGATGATTTTGATATTTTCTGCTTTCTTATATATTTTTCTGCTTATTATTTCTGAACTTGAAGGCAGTGAGGTTCGTATGGATTCTAATAGCTAATATTGAATGAAACATTTTAACCTGGGCGAGATGATCATCCCTTAACTAAGAAATCATCTAACACAGCAAAAATAGTGTGAAAGCAAAAATGAACAAATACAAAAATAACGAGAAAATAGATGGGCTGTTTATGAAAACAACACTATAGGATAGAAATAGGCGATAAATTGCTAGGTGAAAAGATATTTGTTGATTCTGTTCCGTCTGATGAAGATGTTTATTATGCACAGAAGGATTTTCGAGTAATACGACATATACAAAATAAAGTCACCAGTCGGCGCTAGCATTGCTGGTGACAATTGAAGTGAATTATTCATTTGTATCACAACACAAATGATCGAAAACTGAAAAAAAATTGTTCAGTCAAATCTTTAAAAAGTTGCTCAAAAGGTTTTTTCATTTTGTTTCTTCTCTAAATGAGAAATATATCATCTCTCTTCATGTCGTATTCAACACACGTTTGTTATAGCTTTTCGTGATCTGGAGGATCATGCCCCATATCTATTTATATCAATTCATATATACAGGGTGAATCAAGTTCAACGGCCTATTAGGCGGTTCTGAAGAATTAGACCTATTTGAGATCTGACAATTATGTATTATCTAAACTGTTCTTGCAGCCTGAGCACTTTCAAATATACAGGGAATGAAAAAAAATTTGAAAAAAAAATTTTTTCTTTTTTTTTTACGAATTTGATAGAGTATTTTATTGTTGATAGATTCGTATTCAAGTCGTTCCATTCAAACTAATCTGAATTCAAAATATCCAGAAAAAACTGATGGAAAAATTGAGATAAGAGTAGGTATGCCGTATTATGTTTGTTATTTCTTATCTAGATATCTTAAGCACAAACCGTTTTCACAGTTTTGTAGTCGAAGACAATGGAAATATCGTTCATTTTTACAATTTTGAAAAACTCGTCACAGGGTGTTCCAAATGTTCCTTTTTTATGATTGCGTTGGATTGTACGAAGAGGAGTGATGATAATGGTTCAATATGTTGATGCTCTTGAAATTAATAATTCTTGAGTTATTCAGGATTTCCTGATTTCATGTCTTAAACGTCAAATTCATAGAATGTGTTTCATATCAACAATGTCCTTGATCATAGAAAATAAATTATTCCAATAATTGAATAGTGACATATCTTTTTCAAATTCATTCATCATTTGGATATGGAACAGATTTAATGAATTTATTCCGACAAAATTCTGTATTCATGGCTTGAATGGGATGATCAAAACGGGATTGCCGAACCATTCCTTCTCATCTGGTAGGGGGCGGTACGAACAAGTTTTTAATTTTATTCGAATGGTCCCAACTTTTTTGTGCTACAGTGTATTCAAATGTTCACCAAATATTTCCACAAAATGAGGGAATTGTTTTTTTGTTTCGATAAATCTAACCATTTTCGGGGGAAACGTAAAAATCATTGCTTGCATGCGATGAATAAGAAATATTTTCGATTTATTCTGAACTTCTTCAAACATTGATTGATTTGTATGGATTGTTTTATGTTTTATGGTTGAACATGCGTTCTTTCGAAATAATAACAGAAAAAGCTGTATCTGAAATATAATTTGAAAACCCTGTAACTAAGTTTATAATCAATTTTCAAAGAAAGGTATAGGAAGAGTTTCCATTCATTTTTGGTCCTCGAATATTTTTGCTCATCATTTCCGGACACCCTGTTAGTGTTGAGCTGGAATTCTTTTATACAATAGTTGTGATGACAGCTCGCGAATACATCGCGGTAGCAGCTTGCACCTAGGTATGTTTCTCCACTTCGTCCAATGTTGATTTTGAACATGGATTGTGAATTAGTTTGACCAAAAATAAATCTCGGAATAATTGGGTTCTGTTGTTTTATTATTGAGGAAAAACGCAAAAAATAAAAGGGTTTTGTCATGAGCAACGTACAAAAACAACTGAAATCGAAATAAAAACGTTCAATGCAAAATACTTTTTGCCAAGACGAGTCCGTATTTCCCGCATTGTCAGAAAGTTATCCAAGTTGATAACTCTGCACTCTACAAGTTCATCGGACCTTATTTCACAAAGTGAGTTAATTAATTGTATAAAAAAGGGTAATATGATCGGCAAATGAATTTTTCTTGAAAAGGAAGGGCCAAGTCATATATTTTGAATAAGGCGTAAAGTTCGTGAAATAAGGACTTGTGAAGTTGAAGAGTGTAGAGCTATCAGCTAGGCTCTACTTGAGATCTGATAACTTTTCGACAATGTGAGAAATACGGCATTCTGTTAGCATTGTTTCACATTAAATGTTCTTGGTTTCATATAGTAAACAATTTGTTGATATCAGTTGATAATTTATAATATATATTTTGTTCCACTTCATTCTTGAAAATATTGGAGCTAATTGAAAACTGGATAAGATTATCCCAGGGATCATCCTGCCCATACCACAAGAATCATGTTCAACACCGGTTTTGAAAAATCAAAGGAGATTCCGAAAGAACATTTGTGACGTCAATTTCTCGTGGGGGAAAATAGGAGAATGAATATTTCTATTTTTAGAACTATAGTTCTGGATACATTCAACTCATATATTTATGCTTCGCAGATTTTCCGCTACTAGAATGCTGAGAATGCCTACATAAATACATATGAGACATTCAAAAACCGGAAAAACCGCTAAATCCTTTGGTCGTCAGTAAGACACCAAATATACAGGGTGTACCAAGTTCGACGGCCTATTAGGCGTTTCTGGAGAACTAGACTTATTTGAAATCTGAAAATTGGGATTATGATATTGTTTGACATTATCTTCCGAGCTAAAATATCCTTGGATCTGGCCACTTTCAGTTATACAGGGAGCGAAAATAAAATTGTCAAAAACTTTTTTTTTCTGTTTTTTTTCTTTTCGAATTTGACAAAGTATGCAATTCTAAATACATTCGTACTCGAATCGTTGCATTCGTCGAAATACTTCCAAAAATATCGAGAAAAACCTGAAGAAAAAGAGAGAAAAGAGTATTCGGTATTATGTTTGTTATTCCTAATCTAGATACCTCAAGCACAAACCGTTTTCACATTTTTGAAGTCGAAGAATGTGGAAATATTGTACATTTCTAGAATTTAGAAAAACTCATCACAGGGTGTTCCTACTGTTGGGTCCAAAATTGGGGTCATGATTGGCCCATAACTTTCGTTTTTTCAAATTAAAACCCTATTTTTTTATGATTGCGTTGGATTGTACAAAGAAAAATGATGATAATGTTTTAACATGTTGATGCTCCTAAAATTGATAATCCTTGAGTTATTTGGGATTTTCTGATTTTATATCGTACGTAGCGTCAAATTCATTCAATCTGTTTCATATCAACTATGACCTGGGTCATAGAAGATAAATTATTCCTATAACTCACTAGTGACACACCTTTTTCTTTAATTCATTCATCATTGTTGTTATGGAACAGATTTTATGAATTTGACGCAACGTACGACATGGAATCAGAAAATACTAAATAACTCAAGAATTATTGATTTTAGGAGTATCAACATAATAAAACATTATCGTCATTTTTCTTCGCAGAATCCAACGCAATCATAAAAAAATAGAGTTCTAATTTGGAAAACGAAAGTTATGGGCCAATCTGGATCCCAATTTTTTACCGAACATTTGGAACTCCCTGTGACGAGTTTTTCAAAATTCTAAATATGTAAAATATTTCCACTGCCTTCGACTACAAAAACGTGAAAACGGTTCGTGCTTAAGATATCTAGATTTGAAATAGCAAACATTATACCGAATACTCTTATCTACCTTTTTTGTTCAGTTTTTTTTTTTTTATATTTCGGAAAGTATTTTGACCAATGCAACGATTTGAGTACGGATGTATTCAAGTGTGTCACTAGTGGAATAATTCATCTTCTGTGACCAAGGTCATAGTTGATATGAAACAGATTAAATGGATTTGACGCTACGTACCACATAAAATCAGAAAATCCTGAATAACTCAAGAATTATCAATTTTAGGAGCATCAACATGTCAGAACACTATCATCATTTTTCTTCATACAATCCAACGCAATCTTAAAAAAATAGGGTTCTAATTTGAAAAACGAAAATTATGGGCCAATCTTGATCCCAATTTTTGACCCAACATTTGGAACACCCTGTGATGAGTTTTTCAAAATTTTAAAAATGTACAATATTTCCACAGTCTTTGACTTCAAAAATGTGAAAACGGTTTGTGCTTAAGGTATCTAGATTAGGAATAACAAACATAATACCGAATACTCTTATCTCCCTCTTTCTTCAGGTTTTTCTCGATATTTTCGAAAGTATTTCGACGAATACAACGATTTGAGTACGAGTGTATTCAGAATTGCATACTCTATCAAATTCGAAAAGAAAAAAACAGAAAAAAAATTTTGAAAATTTTTTTTTTTGCTCCCTGTATAACTGAAAATAGTCAGGCTCCAAGAATATTTTAGCTCGGTAGATAATGTCAAACAATATCATAATCCCAATTTTCAGATTTCAAATAAGTCTAGTTCTCCATGAACGCCTTATAGGCCGTCGAACTTGGTACACCCTGTATATTGCGATCAAGAACAGAAAATAGTTTACTGTTAACTACATGCAGAGTTACCGACGGAATGAACATGTTTTTCATGTGTTTTATCGTTTTCTACTGCAGATATTCGTTTTATCGATTCGTTCAGCTGTCGCAGTTTTCTGGAATTTCCCGGTTAGTTCCACCGATAATCGCCTGCGCCATCTATTTGGTATAGGCGTAACTGAACTTCATACGAAGGGTTCTCTGGGCATGCTTCAGCAAAATATTCAATATTTCTCCGCTGTATCGTTTCCTTTCCCAAATATGAAAAGGCTTCGAACCCTATACTTGAGATGTCACTACTGCACCTATTACTTGGAATTATGTTTGCGTGTTCTTTTCTTCCACAGTTGAGATTATCCGAATATATTCAACAGCGAAATATTTAGAATGCTTAGTTCAGAATAAGGAGAAGAATCAATATGGAAGCAGGCAACATTTTCAAGAAGAAAAATCAGATTGTTATTTTTTTTGAGGCGTCTAGGTGGGTCATTCCGTTCATCTACAAGATAAAACTTTGACAGTGAGACAATTTAATAACGAAATTATTATTATTCGACGAGATATAGCCATTAGTAATTTTTTTTTTAGTTTCGGTATAATCAAGAAAAGTTTCGAAGAATCAGCTGACAACCTTGTCTGATAAGCGAAGTCTTTCGAAATTTGACTTTGCAGTTCACTGAGTATAGAAACTCCACTCAAATATTAGATGATGATGAACATTTTTCATTTCAAATAAATCATAGTTACACCACAACTGAAAATTTACGACATTTAAAATTTTGGGCCCTAATAAGCATTCTAAAAATATAATCAAATAGGGATGGTTCTCAATAAATTAACAGACGATTCATACAATTTCTAAAATGCTCTATGATTTGATTTGCATTCGTTTTTATTTTCTCTAACGAAGGTTGTTTATCCATCTAGAAAGGTCACGTTTCAGTCAAAATGTGAGCCTTTGAGTTAGAAAATTTATTTTCGAATTTCTTGTGTTATAATCACATGATGTTGGCCCAAAACTTAAATTTTTTTGTGTAGTACTGTCAAACATTCGAACAGGACAAGAACAAATTCTGCAAAGATATTATTATTTTCAAATTAATCCTCACAACATTTCGCCTTTTCGATACCGATTTTCGAAAAATACGTATGGTTTATTTCTGAAAAAATCCAACAATTTCATATTTCATGAAAAAAGGATTCCATACGTTGAACGAGAAGCAAATTTTGCGAAATATGCAATTCAAATCTGGTGAGTGCGGAGTAATTGGTATATAAGGAATACCAAGCCCCTTAGGCCGGTTTTATAAAGGATAGTTGACTGCATGACTGCCGGTCGAGTCAAACCGATAGTTAACTGTCAAATTCCGTATTATAAACGTCAAACTAATGGTTCCACTCGACCGGAAGTTGACCCAACCGCTAGAATAGGTAGTAGTTCGGCCTCGAACCGATAGATGAGGGCCAAGAAACTAGCATGGTCAGTTGGGGGAATATAAAAATATCATTCATTTGTCATATTTCAGACTTCATCCATTTGAAATTTCAATCATTTGTAATTTGTGTTGTGTTTCGAGTCATTCAGAATTGTTTTGAGAATTCTTTACAACCAGTGGTATAGTGGCAAAATTTTCAGTGTGGGAACGCTAAATAGTGACTTACTAATGGGAGAAAGGTGCATGGGTGCTGGCTGAAGCCTCAAATAAATATATGAGGCAGTCACATCTTTTTTAAAATATTGTTTTATTAACTTGCGTAAGTGATTTAAATTTTTTTTGTTATTATTATTTTTTTTTTACTAAATGAAACCAGTGTGGCAATGCCGTTCTCACGCGTTCCCGCTCCACTAGACCCCTATTTACAACGGATGCATTCATTTGGTGTTGAAAACAATTAATTTTATTTCATTATGTTATAAAAAACACAATTTTGCATTCATATTTATGAATACATTGATGTATCACAACCAACTGAAATAAATTTTAAAAATCAGAAAAATCCATATTTATGTTGTTTTTTTTCGTAAGACATGATTTCCTTATCATATGCATGAAACAAATTTAAATATAAACCTTAAAATTTCTTTCGTTTTCAACATTTTCAAGTTTATGTTGACGAGTGATATTTTGAGTTTATGATTGAATATAATATATTAAATAAGTTTGCCACATGATGTTGAAAAAAAATTAATTAAATGCATGTGTGAAAGAATTCATGGCCTTCTATTAAAAAAACAAACAAAAATATGAATTCTTCTGATTTTTGAAGTTAAAATGTGTTAAAGGTTAGGTTGTGATACATCAATTTATTCAGGAAAATAAATACAAAAATTTGACGTTGAGAAAAACGGGGTGTTTCATCTTAAAGCCTCTCTTTCCTTCGGAAACACACAGGCGCCGCTATGGGGGGTGTATTACCTCCCCCCCCCAGGAAAATATTTAGTTCGGAAAATAAGTCGAACAATCGTTACATAGGAACATATCATGACAAAGTACTATATCCTAAATTGTCATTGGTTATGACAGGTTATGGTGACATGTTAATGGAATCAATCTTATTGAACGTCTAGAACGTGGATTCACCTCTCTCAAACGTCGTCTGATGGTTTCGATGAAAACTTGGACCTTATCCTCTTTTTGAACAGTATTCCGTAGCCTACTACACGTAGATGATCCCGAGCAGGTGTTGTTTTTCTTCGCCCACCAAGACTTGGTCTTTACAGAACGAAACGTATCTCCCTGAACCTATTTCAAAGTAGGGCTCGGTATCATATTCGAATAATTCGAATACTCGAATATCTGACCATTCGAAATTCGAAATCTACATCATCAGACAAATTCGAATAGTCGAATTATTCGAATATTGGATGTTCTATTCGAATATCCAAATTTTTCGAATATTCAGATTATTTGAATCATCCAAATACTCATTTTATTTCAATGTTCTGTTCTAGTTAGAATGTGCAACTGCGTAACACATATGGGAAAAATAGGATGAAATTAAGGGATGCTCCCAGCTGTGATGGTTGTTGCTATTCGTAAAAGGGCTCAACAATCTTCGAATAGAAGAGAAAGTAGGAATGCGGAAAAATAGAACAATTTCAAAGATGTAGGTACGAACAGAAAATTCAAAAAAAATAGGCATAGACTTTATTGAATATAGTTGTTGTGGATATCTCAATTGAATTTCATTGAAGTGTTCAACTTGCTTTATTCATAAAACGAACTTTCTAATAAAGTCGTTCATGTCGATACAGAAAAAAGTCTTTCACTTCTCACAGCGAATTTCGAACGAATGCGTTCGAATATCAGAAGGAATTCGAATATTCGACTTTATTCGAATAAGAGGCAAACGAGAATTCGAATAATTTTATCTCCAAAATTCCGAGCCCTATTCCGAAGTCGATATATCACAATTTAGCTGAAATGGAGCCTTTCCGCTACAACGCGAGTTAGGCCACCATGTAGCATTCCGATAGCCTTATGAGCCTCAGCGTTCGTTAATTTACGTCTTGTTATTTTCAGAAAACTCGTTTTAAATCGAATCCGTTGATGAACTGACTCCATTTCAAAATAAGAGCAGTCATAAAGCTTTGCATAGGCTTTAGACTTCAGAAAAAACGTGACCAGATTGACGAAATATCTGATACTGATTTTTATTGAATCGATTCAAGTTGTTATTGATTTTCAAATGATTTTGCAGCTTTTTTTCGAAACGATTAAATACGAAATGCCTGAGTCTTGTGATGCAGTTTATTCATTTTTTAATTCAGTTTACTCCGAAGGTTGTATTGCAATTACCAAAAAGTCTTGAAAATCTCTTTTTTCATGATTTATCCCTTTCATCGTTTGATAAATGTGACAAACCTTCGCATGAATTCCGTCTACATATCTGCTCGAAATTTTGGAACAAATCTTTGAATTTCATACGAGTATTCACGATACTAATTGAAATATGTGAAACCTATAGCCGATCTATTCACGTGAATGGCAATCACGTGAAGCGAAAGACACGTATAATGTTCGTTACCCAACGAACATATCCACCAACGTTACATAGGTAGTTTCAGCTTTATCCGACAATATTCAGGGAGGTAAATAATTGTCGCATATCTGCCTCAATGTTCGCTTTTCCTGATGACTATGTTCATGAAAAACATTAATAGATGGGAATGAGGCGACTCTGATAAGTTTCTTCCGTAACTTTGTCTATATGTAAATCGATTTTATATATCATTTCGAATGCAATTTGAGAGTTACGGTGAGATTTTCAATCTCATTCAGACTCATCACGAAGAAATAAACATATTGAACTATAAAAGAGTGTAGATGGCAGCATTCGGATTTCGATACTGGATATAAAAAATCTACAAGCAATGATCAGGGTCATCCATAACTTTCCACTCCGAATTTTGAGCTTTGGGATAGAATAACGGGAAAACGCTAGGACAGGTCTAAATTTTTTCAAAGGAGGACAACTAAGACTGTTCAAATGAGGTTGATATCACTACCCCTCTAGCTGAAAACCCTCAGGGCTCTCGTTTTTGAATAGGAAAAGGGGCCTAGCAGCACCTTGTTGGTAAGGAAATTCAATTTCCTGCATAAATATATTTTTTTCATCTATTTTTTATTATACAGAGTGATTCATACACCGAATTTAGAGATGGAAAAAATGCTCGGACGGATCAAAAAATGAATTTTATGTCACTACCGCTCTAGCCGCTACCACTTGAAACAATTATTTTTAAAAAGAGTTAATAGGTGCAGTAGTTTTGTTGAAAAGGTAATTCAATCATTTGCATGGGCATATAATTTTGTTTCTTCGATCGTTTAACTATTGAAAAGGATGAAAGAGTAAGCAGCGGTAGAATTCATTTTTCGACCCGTCAACCTTTTATTTATGGCAAAGATCAAAATTCGATTCGACGTGTGAAAGTTATTGACGGAATACTGAATAAGGAAGCTATGAAAAAAATTGAATTGCCTTTTCAGAAAGGTGCTGCTCAACCCCTTCTTCCTATTCAAAAATGAGAGCTGTTAGCATGGGCGCCAGCAGGAGAGGCCAAGGGGGGCCGTTGCCCTCCTGAGATTTAATTTTTAAGCAAAACCGAATACTGATTCCGCCTGTGCCGAATCAAATAATTATTTGGCTCCTCCTGAAACATAATTCTGCGGGCGCCTATTGCTTTAAGGGGTTGCGGCTAGAAGGGTAGTGAGATCAAACTCATTTAAACACCCTTATTTGTCCCCTTTTCAATAAAAATTTGATCTGTTGGAGCGTTATTTCACTATGTATGGCGCATCCTGTATTTTAACTTTGAGATTGAACATGAAGAAAAATAACTTTTATTTCTTGAAAGATATTTGATCTAAATGTCGGCCATAAAGTCCACCATACATTAAGAAGATACACTCTCGAAATGTGGTGTATGTTTGTCTTCCCAACTATTATGTCCATGAGTGGGCTTTCTGGAGTCCTGGGGTCTCAGCGAATGTCACCAAGACAACTGAAAAAAATTCATTAAGAGGATCCAAGCAAAAAAAAAAGTGGCAAAATCTTGTTGAAACATTCCTTGGTAAGACACATCGCTTACACTAATTTCTTGCGTTACGGTTGAGAAGTGGATGATGATGAATGGTAGATTCTGTCCTTCAGGATATAAATTAAAGCAATTCAGACTATTCACGAGTGACAAGTGAGCAAAATGAAGGATATCCAGAAAAAAGTGATTAAGGTTAAACAGGGTGAAATGACGCATCTTCTTCAAAATGCGCCATAGATACACTGTTTCGCACTCAACGTTGTCATAAAACCATAAAATTAATTCTTCAATTTTTTTTCGCATAACATCAACATAAAGAACAACTCGAACATTCCTTAGAAATAAAATAATGTACCCCCCGCGTAAAAATTTGAGCATCAATTCGTCAGGGCCAAAACTTTACAAGAAGAAATTGTTTCCTAACACTGAACAAGAAGAAAACACTCTGAACTTTGAAGTGTACTCCAATTCAATTCGACCTCATGTTTTCAAATCTTCTCAATTTTCTTGTGAGTTTTTGTCTAATTGATAAATTTATAGGCACTTTAAATCAGCATCGATTATCACTCCATAATTTTCGAAACAGAATATTCTTAAAACAATGCACAGTGTCTAGTTTCATTAAGAAAACTTTTTTGGTGTAAAATTGAATTAATTGAGTTTATTAGAAACTTAGATTAATAGATCTATCATCGAAATACTATATTCTAAAACAAGTTGCATAATGGGCTCCTATTCCAACACGAATGCGAAAGCATGAGTGTTGGAATTGCCTTCTGCAACGAGTATTAGACGATATTTTCTCTATTTCAGTGAAGTTTTGTGGATAACTCTCGAATTTCAAATAAAAATTCAGATTAGTGACTTTTGTATTGTATCTTGGCAGTTGGTGTCACTAACGAAATTTGACAGATTGCGGAATTTGAATTGATTTGATTCGAAAATTGAGTGGATCGGAGGTCACTACAACCACAAAACGAAAAATATAACTGAAAACAATGCTGTAATGAGTTTCATTACAGCACTACTTTTAGTACTGTAATGAACTCATTACGATAGTGAAATAGAGAAAAAGTATATTCACAACAACTTAGTACGAACTGTTCAACTATCGTCTTTCAAGAGACATAAGAATCAATTTATTAGATGTATCAGCTTAAAAAAATATTCGAACGAATATTCCATTACAATGTTGCCAATAGTTCCCGCAAAGTTGTTGAAAAAAAGTCGGGGTTCAAGTGTCCGCCAGGAAAATAATTTTTTGGTAAAGAGAACTCGTGAAATCTTTCACTGTTTGGTAAACAATTAACACAAGCTTTCAATAGCTTATGAGGGGTTTCACAGAAACGCAAAATGATACATACAATATAATGGTTTTTTCTTCTTCTTTTTTGAATAGTGATGGCTTTGCAAAAATGGTTTACTGAACAAACCCCTATTATTTTTCAGTTTTTTATCTTTCCTAAGGAAGGGACCTTTTTTTTTAAACACCCTCTAAATCTCACAATAATCGGTACATTTTGAAAAGTTGAAAATCCATCAAATAGAGGTGTTACCTGACATACTTTTCCTTCAAGAAAAATAATTGATGAAGTATTCACGACCATACCAATGAGGTTACCTCTTCAGGATTACTGTCAAAAATAAAGAAAACCCAAATATAAAGTGATCACGTTTTCAAGAAGACTCGATAAAATTAAAATAAAGGATGCACAATCCAAACACATTATGCTAGTCCATTTTTAATTGAACATCCAGGACCTTCTAAATCAGTGAAGAGAAGCGGAGGTGGAGAAAGATTATCTCAATCGACATGACTCATTCCGCTGGGCTGGAAACCGAACTTGCCACATTTTCTGTCTCGTTTTGTATTATTTACGAGTTTACAAACGCTGCATTTGAACGTTTCCAGCACAGAGTTCTCATACAATTTGAATGAAGCGATTTTCACTTGCATGAGAGTTCTCAGCGGGTATTTGAGCACATTTTATGTGCAATAAAGTATACTCCGCCAGAAGCAAACATTGTGTTTGGCCAATTTTCAATTAAGGCAACTGCTTCATTGCGGCATGCAAGTCTCTTGAAATAATCAACCACATCTGGGCTTGCGGTCGTTTTATCTACGGATGAACAAAAGATGAACTGTTTCCCGTTATAAAGTTGTTGCGGTATAGTTTCTAATTATATGCTGCTGTAGCCTCTCGACACAGCGGAGTTGGGGACTATTGCATCCGTAGATGGTATTGAATTGGGGTAACGGTTGGAGACATTGTAGTGAGCTTAAAATTCCCTCGTATCTCTTCGTAGTTTCATGAGAAGGACTAGCGAAAAAAATCTATGTGGTTCTTGACACCTGTCCTTCAATTCTTGCTTTCATTTGTAATCAGATGTAAGAAATTTTAGCTGGAAAATGATCGATCACCGAACATATTCCATCGTTAGAAATCTTGAGAATAAGTTTTTTTTTTCAATTTTTCAAATGACATTTGTCGACAAATAGATATTTTTTGATTTTTTTGATTCTGAAATATTTTTAGAGATATTTTTATGTTATTTCTTTCAACTGACTAGTTATTCGTTTCGAAAAAGGAGTCATCTTCCCAGATTTACAGAAACTAGGTAATTATGCAGACTCGAGATATGGCATAAATATTTGTGGGGATATTAGCACTTTAGCTTGTCGCTTGTCTGAATCTGTCGAGGCAGAAGGGTCAAGATTTGATAAAAAATTGCGAACTTACTTTTGACAAAACTCAATGGTGCCACCGATGCGATTCGACCCAACATTCATTCACTTTCTATTGGATAAGGGTGTCCATCGAGATTCAGGACTGATCGAGAAGAAATACTTGAGTTGAGAGTAGTTCGGATGTGCTTCAGAGATTTTTTATCGATTTTTTGAGGCGACAACCCAATCATCATGGGTCTTGTTGGCATTTCTCAGAGAAGGTACTCTCGGCAGTAATACATCAAAGTCCCTCTAAGAGTTCGAAAAATGACATCATAAATCAAATAAATAAAGAAAAAAAACCTGAGGATATCTTTAAATACTAGAGATCAGTCTAATAGTTATATACCTGGAAATAACATTCCAAATATGGGAAAGACTTTCGATGGCTATATTTTCGATCGAAAGGATGCAACAGATATTGAATGTGAAAAATGCTAAACTCAATCATTAATCTGCCTTTCATAGTGCAATTTTATACGAAATCATTTTGTGGGAATAAGAATCCTTTATCAAAATGATTCTCATGAAACAAATAATGCCTATTCAAACATTCTTTGGGATAGACATAGATCTGACTGTGCGCTTCCGGAATATTTTCATCAGAATAGAAATAATTGGAGTATTTCGAATCAACCCCATAAATTTGTGATAAAATACCTAGACCAAAGAATAGCTGCTTTTTTGTTTTTTACTTAAATGAGAAGTATGGGGTAATAAATACGTTATCGAAGGTATCTTCAAGATCACAGACAAGGGAGGTCTTAGAGACTTTTTGGTCAATGCAAAGGCCAACATGACCATTTTGAAGAAAAGGTATTCAGGAGAATCAGCGCATAATAAAATTTGAATAAAAGAAAAATCACAAAGTTTCATTGGCATCTCCCAGCACTACCAGCATAACCGACAGGGAAACGTCTGGTTGAACTGACTAAACGAGCAATTACTTAAAATTCCAATAAACCACCTTCAGCTCATTCTTCTGAGATTATCATAGATTCTGCTTGTGATAATGTAGTAATAATAATATAATTTTTTATCCATGACTTATAAGTGAGTGAATGAATTAACACAAGTGTGTTATTTGATAGTTGTTCACGTCGATAAATACTATATACTATATTATACACTTATATAGATAGGAAACTGGCCTAGTAATGACCGGAACCGTATTTTGGCGGCATCTTTTAACCTGAAAACCATTAATATGCGTATTTGGAAAGAGTCAATAGATAACACTTGAGAAAAAATAGCAGAAATCTGTTTTTTCCAACCAAGCACATTTGAAGGACAAGATCAAGACTCAATTACTATATGATAGGCTAATGTGTGACCTGAACACTCTCAAGGAATTCAAAAATGAAGAATTGATTGCTTCTCCATATATTGAAAACTCTCTCAAAATCTTGAACCGTGTTTACAGCGACATCTATCGGACTGGAAGGAAGTACGAATAATTTTAAATCTCAATGCATCGCAAGAAATTTGATAGATCTGGATTGGTTTTCCAAACGGTATATTGCGCAACCAATCTTGATCTATCAAATTCCAATTTTCCTCGATCTAATGATATCCGAAACGATTTGTACTTCCTTCCAGGCCAATATCTTATTTCACTCTGGTGGTCCAGAATATTGAGGTGTTTTGATTTCCTGTTTTTTGTTTTGTTTTACTCTGCTGTTGACCTATCTTACACATCAATTGCAGAGTATACGATCATAATTGTTGGGCATATAATAATAATAATAATATAAGAAAATTTTTCAATAAAAATAATATTTATTCGGAAATATATATATGTAGGAATTTGACTGTGTCTAGGGAAGTTACTAGGCACCAGGTAATTTAATGAAATGTTTAATGAACAGATGAATAGAATTAAAGAAACACTGGCAACAAAAACTCGGTTCTTCGGAACCTCGTCTAATTGATACTTCACGTTCTGACCGACCCTCTTCCCGTTCTCTGATCGACCCCCCGAAATCCTCCAATCGACTGTCCCTATTTTTCCCGAAGTACCCTCTGAACTCTTTCCCCCGCTAGCCCTAGAAACCTTCAAGTTGATGTTTTCTCATGAATCTCGACTCTTGAAATTGACACCTGCTAACTCTCAAGAAATCTAGCGTCTAGCGTCAAGTGCCTCGAACCGTCTGATGAACCCACTGGGAAGTACTTCACTTGAGTTCAGTGCCGTAGGTCAAAATTTGCAATTATAAAAAACCTAATATCTAAATAAAAGCTCGGATCCGACACATACAATTATAATATATTCGATTTTGTGACCCTGTATAACCTAAGCAGTTATCGAATAACCCCCTTCGCAAACAAACTAAGTATTTACAATCAAACGATCCGCTTGCATAAGAACGCAGAATGGAAAGAAAGAAAACAAGTACACAATTCATGACATAACACACAAAAATTCTCCAATGGTTTTTTTACTAGCCTTGTTTTTTGTGTTCACATATCTCAATGAAGGGGGCAATTTATTATAGAATTGTGGTCCAAGAAATTGAAAACTTCGCTGTAAATGGGTCTTGAGAATATAATATGTGCAATAATATTTGTTTATTAACTAAGATTTTATATTTATGTGTACAAGACTCATGAAAGTATGAACTGAACATGAATCTGACATAAACAATGGAAAAACCCACTAAGGCATAGCCAGTATGTGGAATTAAGTAACCAAAATGAACAATAGCAACTTATCGGAAATATTATCAAATTGCTTATGAAATAGTATGTGGGACGAATCAATAGTATACAGGGTGAATCTTTGACTTGTACATATATTTAAACAGGACATTGCTATAGTCAGAAGAAACACTTTTTGTCTCTACGATTTCTTCCGATTCGGCTCGTTTGGAAAGCTACAGGCTGTTGAAAATCCATAAAAAAATTTATTTTTGAATATATCTCGTGAACGATTTCATCGAATGAAATGATTTCCAGATTAAAGGTTCTCATCAATGAGGCATATCTTTTACGAATACAAAATTTTACTCACATGGGTTAGTTTTTTCGTTATGGCCAATAAACAGGGTGTCCCCAAGTTCGACGGCCTATTAGGCGTTTCTGGAGAACTGGACCTATTTGAACACTGAAAAATTGGGATTATGTTATTGTTTGACATTATCTACCGAGCTAAAATATTCCGACCACTTTTAGTTATACAGGGGGTGAAAAAATTTTTTTCTGTTTGTGTTCGAATTGATGAGGTATGCAATTCTGGATACATTCGTGCTCAAATCGTTGCATTCGTCAAAATACTTTCCAAAATATCGAGAAAAAAACTGAAGAAAAAAGTTAGATTAGTGTATTCGGTATCATGTTTGTTATTCCTAACCTAGATATCGTGAGCACAAACCGTTTTCACATATCTGAAAGTAAAGAATGTGCAAATATTGTACATTTCCATTTCCAAATGTTGGTTCCAAAATTGGGATTAAAGTTAACCCATAACTTCCGTTTTTCAAATTAGAATCCTATTTTTTCAGAATTACGTTGGATTGTACGAAGAAAAATGATGATACGGTTGCAACATGTTAATGCCCCTGAAATTAATAATTCTTGAGTTATTCAAGATTTCCTGAGTTCATGTAGTACGTACGGTCCAATTCATAGAATCTATTTCATATCAACATTGACCTTGGTCATGGAAAATAAATTATCCAAATAACTCACTAGTGACTTCCTCTTTTCTGAATTCATTCATTATTGTTGATATAAAACAGATTTCATGAATAGAATCAGAAAATCCTATATAACTGAAGAATTTGTAATTTTATAAGCTGACTGAAAATATTATATCAAACTATTTTCAAAAAGTTCAAGTGGAACATCGAAAATCTGTTTGAAGAATAAAAACAGGGATGATGATGAGCTACACGGAAAGAAAACTTCTTCAGGGAAATACGGAAAACTGTACAATTTTCGCTAATCACTGAGTTGAATCCGAACACGTACAATGGACCTTTTTGAACATGGGAAGAGTGTGTAGTTGGTTTCTCTGGCTACTAGTTTGATTAGTTGCTGATTACTTCTCGTTGAAAAGACGCGACGTCCTGTTGCTACAATGATATTGCTCCCTCGATTGAACGTTCGTTGCCTTTTGTTCCTGAGACTGAAAGCATGCGATCGATCACCGAGGAATTCTTGCTGTAATTAAAACATCAACGATTGTAACTCTCCGAGCGACCTGGAGCTACGACGTCGATATTTTCATTGTTCTTGTTTGCGAGCTCGGAGCGACTTTGGCTTGGGTGGATTCAATCGGTATGTAGGTACTCAGATTTTATTCTCATAAACAACAATCTGTGGCTGTTTTCGCTTTGAACTTCCGGCACAATGATATCCGGAATAGATTGAGCCATTGCTATACTTTGCTTCATATTTCATATGCAACTGCATGAATTCATCAAAAGATCTTCAAAATGAGCCTTCAGTTTGCTTACTACTCTTTTGTTACCACAAGAAATATGAAATAAGTTATAACGATAGAAATGTGCTCCTTCTTACAACAAAGCATATTCTGAAACAAGTTTCAGAATGAGCCCACATTTCAACACGAATGCGAAATTAGAAAACGGACGACAAAGGGTCAAGTTTTGGAAGCATGTGTGTTGAAATTGCCTTTCCCCACGAGTATATATTTCCTTTTGTGTACGAGATATTCTTGATAATAGAATATTTGTCAGGACATTATTCGGGCTATTTTCATTATCTATATTAAATTAAATTAATAAATTTGGGTACTCTGGTGTGGAATTGTTTTATTTGTCGAAATTCATTAATTTAATTAAATCTCTTTGTGTGCATAAACATCCTCTTAATAATTATCCATATTGTTGGTATTTACCGACGTTTCGGCAAGCATTCGCCTGCCATCATCAAGGTCTTGTTGGTCTGGACTTGTGCGCTCCATACTATCCAATTATGATGTGGTGATTCGAATGCGAGATTTAAGAGGTGTAACCTCCTGAACTCAACGCAATTTGACTACCAGACTGATGAAGAAGGGAATTCTTATTTGATTCAAGTTGTTTTGACACTTCAACATAAATGTCTTTAAGAAAAAGAAATTCTTTGCCTTTACGGATGCCACTTCGAGAACATTTTTGAAACATAGATGAATTCAAAATAGTAATCATCGAAATGAATACCATTTTCAATTCCCAGGCTCAGAGATCTTTTATCATGAGGTTAGAGAAATGATATTAGATTTTGTCACTGAGATGAGAAATATACCGGTTTATTTATTTATTTATTTATTTATTAGAAAGAAGAACACAAACAGGCATTTCAACCCAATACAGTATTCACAATTCAAAAAAGAAAAAATCTTGATCATCATACAATCTCAACATTATATAAACCTAACCTATCTTACATATACCTAACTATTACAATACTTAACCCAGAAACGCGAAAAGAAAACAGAGAAACATAATAATAAGCTAACATGTACACATAATGAACTTACTCTTCAAAAACTCCTTAAGTTGAACGAGGGAAATATTGAAAATATCGACATCAAAAGACAATGAATTATAAGTTGACATAAATCTACATAGTGGCGAATTTTGTGTAACATTTAATCTACGAAAAGGTATTGCAAACAATTCTTTAGATCTTAACTTTTTCTCAGGGACCCTCAACGACACCTTCTGAAGAAGGCTTGGGACCGAAAGAACACCATTCGAAATTTTGTACAACAAACATAAATCATTTAATTTTCTGCGATCTTCCAAGCTGATAAGATTAAACCTTTGTTGAGCTTCCACATAATCATGGTTATCAATTTTAAAGTTATTTCGGAAGGCAAGGTGTTTCAAAAATTTATGCTGCACGCTTTCTAACCTTTTTATATAGTATCTGTAATGAGGGTTCCAGATTGGAGATGCGAAATTGAGCCTACTCACCACAAAGGCATGATATAACGTTAGAACTGATCTATTTCTCCTAAATGATCTACCATGTCGAAGGACAAATCCGAGCATTCTATTCGATGACGAGATAACGTTTTCTGTGTGCTCAATGAAATTTAATTTGCTATCCAGCGTCACCCCCAAATCTCTGATACAACTAACTTGCTGCAGCTGAATTTGATCGATCGAATAAAAGTAATTTATAATGTTTCTATTCCTTGTAAAAGTTATTTTGACACATTTATTCAGATTCAAAAACAGAAAATTTTTCCTACAAAATTCACATAGTCTATCTAGATCCTCCTGAAACCGAATACAGTCCTCAACACTATTGATTCTCAGGAATACCTTCAAATCATCCGCATATATCAAAAATTGAGTGTTACGAAAACAGGATGATATATTGTTTACGTAAACAATGAAAAAGAGGGGCCCAAGGTGAGAACCCTGGGGCACACCAGATGTACTAAAAAATTGCCTAGATTTTTGACCATTTATACACACAAATTGAGATCTATTTGATATGTAGGATTTCACCCATCTGAACAAGCTGCCGCATACACCTACCTCAGCCAGGCGACGCAACAATACTGAATGATTAACCTTGTCAAACGCCTTTTTGAAATCAGTATATACTACGTCGATTTGACTTTGGCATTCAATCCCCTCATGAAGGTTATCAAGAAAGCTTACAAGATTGGACTCCAGACTACGACCCCCAACAAAGCCATGTTGATTCTCTATAATCAAGTTTTTAACATGATAAGCCATGAATTTATAAACTAAGGACTCAAACATTTTAGGAATTGTCGATAAAATTGTTATGGGTCGGTAATTCTGAACAAAATCCTTTTGACCACCTTTGTGTATCGGAATAATCTTTGAGAGCTTCCAACGAGCAGGAAAAACACCACTTCTGAGAGAATGATTGAAAATAATAGTCAATGGCAATGAAATAGCCTCGCTGCACCGACTCAGAAATACAGGTGGAATACCATCGGGGCCTGGACCCTTACTACAATTTAAAGACTTCAGGGCATCTTCTACATTCGCTCTAGAGAGTGAAATACTCGACAAATAATTACTAGTGCGGACGCCTTTCACAACATCCAGGTTTTCATCACTGTCTGCAAAAGGTTCAAACACGGAACTAAAAAAATCCGCAAAAAGATCTGAAATATCCTCTGATGATGAGGCTTCAACGTCACCATATTTCATAACTGAGGGAAGATTACTATGACCTTTTTTATGCGAAATATACTTGAAAAATTCTTTTGAGTTATTTGAAAGCTCCTGTTCAACAGTGTCTAAATATCGATAAAAATCCCTTGAAATGAATTTCTTTGAAAGAGTTCTAAGGTTCCTAAAACGGTCGTAATCATATTTATCATTATAAATTTTGTACTTTTTATGAACATTATTTTTTCTATGAATAACTTTTATTGTTTCTTTCGAAAAAAATGAAGGAAATTTTTTATTTATTTTTGTTTTGGGTACATACTCGACAATTAACCTATCCAGAATATCGTAAAGAATATGCACACTAGCATCAACATCAGAACCCTCCAAAACCACATCCCAATTTATCTTTGATAGCTCCGAGTTCAAAGCATCATAGTTGCCCTTTCTAAAATTAAAATGGTACCTTGGAGTATCCTTTAAATACTCGTAATTATTGACATCGAATAAAAACTCAACGGCTGGATGGTGGTCATCCTCATTCACCAGTGGAGTATCGCAACGACTTATGTTATTCACTCTATTTTTATTACACAAAATTAAGTCCAATATCCTGTTGTTTTTATTCAAAATGTTATTAAACTGCTTAAATTCTAGAAAATTGAAGGTATCGACAATGTTTGCAAATTTACTTTCCACTTCAGTAGGCTTAAGCGCAATTGAAAATGAATGATTTACCCATTTTACAGATGGACAGTTGAAGTCACCACAGATCAGAATTAAGTCCTGTTCTCCTATTTTGTTCCTATTTGACTCCAGTCTCCTCGCAAACGACAAATAAGCCATATCGTTACCAGGTGCAATATATACACAACAAATATATAATTTACGTTTGTTCACTTCAATCACTATCCAAATATCCTCCGCCTCACTACCGAAATCTGGAACTATGCTTGCATTTAATTCATTGCGCGCAATCACAAGCACTCCACCACCGTCCTTTTTTGAAGAATTAGTCAGATCTCTATCTCGCCTAAAAACGTTGTAATTATTGTCCACCAATTCACCATCACATATATCCTTGTTCAGCCACGATTCCGTAACCATAATCAAGTCAAAGGCACTTGATAAAGAATTGATTTTAAAATTTGACAGTTTGGTGCGCAGTCCACGCACATTCTGATATAGAACGTGTAAAGCCATTTTTGAGAGATAAACTATTTTTGCTCATTATGTTGTGATTAGGGGATTCGGTGACTAGGACAATTTTGCCAAATCAGCTTCGCTTTGAATATGTAGAATTCTAGATGTATCATTTTTCCTCATTAAAACATTACCGTTCTGAGTCCAAACGAATTTGAATCCTTTCTCTCTAGCCATTACCCGAGCTGCCTTGAAAACAATTTTGTTTCTGATAGTGAGGTGTTCATTAACGTAAAATCTATTCGATAGTTCATCCAATCTAAAACCATCTTTTCTTTCCAACTGATTGCGCTTCACTTTAACTGCAGACAACATTTCATCTCGTTTTGCTTTAGAAATGAACGTCGCCACAATATTTTTAGGCTTGTTTATAATTTTTGTCGGAACTCGTGAAACAGATGATATAGCAGAGGGCTCCACTACTACTCCCACAAATTCGCCAACCTTCCTAACAATTTCAATTAAATTTTCATTTTTCTTTTCTGGTATATCTGTGATTTCAACATTATTCAACCTCAGATTCTGCTCAACATTATCCAATCTAGACTGCAAGCCAGTCACTTCCTTCTTTAATATGTCGTTTTCCATTTTTACTTGATTTGCAAGCTTGACGACCTCATGTAGCTTACTTATCCTCCGCTCAAAATCAGTGATCTTGTCAGAACAGAA
Organism: Hippodamia convergens; assembly: GCA_038502775.1. Lineage (NCBI taxonomy): Eukaryota > Metazoa > Arthropoda > Insecta > Coleoptera > Coccinellidae > Hippodamia > Hippodamia convergens. Next base: position 655,551 of record JAVSIQ010000801.1, on the reverse strand, counting down.
TGTTACCGTATTACGCAACTCTTTGATGTCATTTCTCATAGCTGCGACTTCATTCTTCACAGAAAATAGAAGTCGCGAAGCGCCAAGATCCTCCGGGGCAACGGTAACATCACCTTCAGCGTTGCCCCCAACTGATAATCGGCGGTCAGGCGGGGGCGAAACGCGAATCGCCGACGAAGGGGGGGTACCATCCTCAGAACGACAATTAACACATTCCCATCGACTCCCCGGCATATTTGTTATTGCTGATACAAGGGTTTTTGTCGCGTCCGAACATCTGCCATTTGCATGAAGAAATGTGCGACATTTATTACACTGCAATCCCGGAGACTTCTTGTTTAAGGAATTCGTACAAACTACGCAATTGGGCATTTCGAAGACTCAAAACGCAAGCGACACCAGTAAGCACAGAGTTAGAGCTTCTAAATGATACTAATTTGCAAAAAAAAACACTTATGATTGTATGATAAATTTAACGAAACAACGAGAGCGACTAAAACACGTCTAGCTGCAACGATGTTTCACACGACATATGGTTTCGGCCTTGTTGGGCCTCATCAGTATCCCGCACATCTCAGGACAAAATCTTCATAAAAAACTTCGGAATTTGAAGCAATTGGTTGAGAATTAATGAGTAAAATATTACAAGGTACTAATGTGGTGACATCCAATAGCGTCAAAATGAAGTTTCACATCTCCAATCAAATGCGAAAAAAGAAATCTGTACTTCCTCTTTCACTGAATGAGATGTTAGCAGTGGCTCTATACAGGGCCCGCTTGCTACTTTCTCAAAGTGATGGAAAACGCCCATTCCTTTTGTGACTGTCAAGCCAGATGTTTTTCTGAGAAAAAGAAAATTCATTTCACTCGATAAATTTATTTGTATTTTTAACAACATGTGCCGATGAGAAGATTTTGTTTTCACGACTAGGGACTCAAAAATGAAGTAGATAACCGAAATTTCCATTTAAAAGAATATTGGAAGTAAGAATCTATAGTTGAGATTTTCAACACTTAGTGGCATCGACGGATCACAAGCTTTCAAATAAGATCTTATTCTCATTCTAAAAATGTTCGAGATGATAACAAATATAGAAGAGAGTTTCAGAAAAAAAACTGCTTGAAGTACCAATTTATCGAATGTAACATTGTAGATTGAAACAATGTCAATTGAGAGATCATTCTGAATTTTTCCTTGGGAATTTAATTTTATATTGACGAGAAAAAAATGCTACACTTTCAAGTAATTTTGTGTTTGAAATTTCCAGTTCCTTACTGACTTCGAATTAATTTCGACAAATATTGTCGAAATAAGTTCAAAGAAGTCGATCTCAAAACTTAGATGTTGTTGGAGGATCAAGAAGAAAAGAGTAGTGGATAACTCCCAATTGAAAATAATATCATTCCTCGGAAAAAAAATTATTCGAAATTTTTCATTCATTAAGCCGCTCATAACGGGGAAATTTAAATCCGGAAAATTCCGTGAGTAACAAACAGACTAAATCCTCCGTACTCACCACTAGTTCCACTATTATCTACTTTTCAGAACTGGCCATTATGAGCGCAAGTTTAGCCATAAACGGAATAAGGATATATCTCTTGAAGTGATCCCCCCGGATGGGAAATATGGCGATGATTTCCACTGAAGGCAAACAAACGGGCTTGAGGTAATATTTCCACACTTCTTCCAGACGGTATAGCAGGTCTCCTCCGACCGTTCTTAATAACGCGAACGTAGTAATCCCCGCCTGATTGATGGCGCAGAACGCTGGCCACAATGCTTTTTTTCCGAATAAGGGATAGGAACAACTCTCTGTAGCAATACCACATCCGAGATACGGCAAGATGATCAATCGATTGATATAAAAGAACTTCAGGGCAAAATAATAATTGTTGATTTATTCACACAGTGGCGTAGCAGAGGGCCCCACAGACCCCGCAGTGCTGGGGGGCCCGGCACTAAGGGGTCCCCCCGAGCCAAAAGAAAAGCTTTGAATGGGGCCCCCAATAACTATTGAACTTGCCAATTCGCGATATTTTTCTGATGATATAACGAACAAAACCTAAACAATGAAGGCACAGTTATTATTCTCGAAAAAAAGTGAAATATTCCTGAATTATATTCAAAAAATATAAAAGGTTAACAGTAATTCGATTCGACATATCACTAAATCACACCCTGTGCTACACTTTTCTCAAGACTTTTTTATATAGCGTCAACCTTTTCGGCATTCCTCTTTGAACGTCGCAACTGATCGTTTTATTAGTGGCTCCGCGGCTTATTTGACTTGTTGTTCTTCAGGCGGCTTATCTCCTATTGCAGAAATGATTGTCAATTCTCCAATCAGGACATTTTTATGAAGAAGGGAAGAATATTATGGAATCTTTTTATTTCCATACTGGTAATGAGAAAAACTAGTGTAATGGGTGTTTGAAAACGAAACCACATTGTGAGTTTGTTCATATTCAAAGACAAAGTTTTCAATATTCTGAATTTTTTAGTGCTTTTAGTTTCAGGATTACAATCTCGTTGAAGGTTAGTTCTAGAATTAATTGCGTAGCTTATTTATCCGTTAAGAAATGTCTCTCGTATTTTTTCATTATTCATTCATTTCAATATTAAGAAAAGAAGAGTCATTTTCTCTTTTTCAGGTGCTGTCTTCTTGCGAAGTTTGGCGATGACTTCTGCAAATTTTTCTCTTCATTGTGCCCTCCTTATTTTAGTTATTGAATGCGCAAATTAGAAACGGCCAAGGCCTGAGTCTCATTGAATTATTCAGTACAGTGGCGTATCAGGCATTAAATGGGACTCCAATAATTTCATTCTCTCGAACTTGCTGACTCGTTATCTTTTTCTGATGATATTATAACATAAACATAAATCGCGGAGGCTATAGCCTGTTCGCAAAAAACTAAAACAATGCTTTTCTCTGAACATCGCCAAATGATCGTTCTATTGGGCTCAGAATAATCAGAAATTATCTTTGTAATTCAATGTCGCAAACTCGTCTAAAAGACTTTGATAAATATGTTCGAACGAAAAAATTAGAAAAGATTAATGAACTTCTGTTAAACAATTTTTCAAGTTCTTTATAATATTGATTTATTCCTAGTCATTTTTATATCAGAATCTATATTATTTTGTTTGGATATTCTTGTTATTCAATATCATATATTATTTTTATCACATTTTCTCTGATTTTGCCCTCTGAAAAACGTCCGCGGAAACTAATCATATATAACATAGATCTATGGGGAGCCCCACTGACTAGAATGTTGCGGGGGGCCCCCATATTTTGCGCTACGCCACTGGTTCCACATTCATATACCTCAATATAACAATACCTAATGAAGCAGTAGTTTACACTCACCAATGTGAACTGTCCCACTCCAGCAAAATAAAGATTTAATGAGATCTTGTGATGAAAATTCATACAAATAAGATTTCAAGTTGCAAAAAAGAAAATTAATTTTAGCCTGGAGTCCAAGATGCCAGAGTTGTATGACGTAATTTATTTTTGCATGGCTGATTTTCATAGATGTTTTGTAGAATATATTTCTAGAATAATATTTTGAGTGTCAGATACTTTCCATGGGATAATCCTTCCATGGGAGGATCCTCGGTTGGATGCTGATTCATCGGACGTAACAGTTGTGCAACTGTTGCGGAATCGTCCGATGGCATAACTATATCTTCTCTTATGGCAGGTAGCGTGATTCAAAATAATTTCGAATCCCAGTTACGTGGTTAAAAAAATTTTGAATGATTTCACTTTTTCATCGGCAGCTAATGTTGTTTCATTATTTTTTATCCCTTCTGCAAAGAACAAAATTCCTCATAAAATATTCAAGACTGATCATAATTGGAACGATTGTTATGATGTCCGGAAAATGGGTCAACTTCAAACACGACAATGATCTCATGTTGAAGATATGCAGCAAAGTAACACTTTCCGAATCAAAAACAGTGCGGTTTGTAGAAGTGCAAGGTTGTAGAAAATTGGAATTGTTTCATTTCTGGAAAAAGGCAGACCGAATGTTTGTCATGATTCCTTATGAGATTAATTCGTTCACCTATACGGAAATGCTAATTGTCCAACATGGAAGTTTGAAATTTCAAGGAGCCCGATGAATAAATTTGATATCTACATTTCACTTTCCTTCGCAATTTATATTGAATCATCACCTACTTTTCAAATCACTTCACTCAGCGCAACTACTAGAATTCCTCTCCAATATTTGACGAATAATCTACGAAAAAATCCATTCGAACGTTCCTAATTAGCAATAAAATTCGTTCAATCTGAAGATCCAAATGAGGTTTGAAGAACTCACTTTATATTTAGAGTTGTGTAGGAGCCTGCTCCGAACACTCGAATTTATTTAATTTTAATTCTTCTTTCGGGAACAGAATGTGCTGATTTAATTTTCACGATCTTTCTGGAGATAATCCCAGATTCTAAATTTCTGTGAATTTGTCTCAATTAGCCATAATTCAGTCTTTCAGATGTTTTATTCAACGCTATTTATCCCGGAGAGAGTATAGAGAAGGGTACTTCATTTTATTTCCGATAAATTTTCGACGTTTAGACTGATTTATCTGAAGAGGAGATTTTTTTGTCTTCGGCTTTCTTTTTTATTCCAGATTTTATCCATCTTCTCAATTGGAAAACAAGATTTGCAATCGTTTGTACAAAGAGAATTCATTTATGATTAATATTCAACATTGAGATGGAATTGAAAGTTTCTCAATTAATAATGGCAGTGCACCAACGCTACACATACTGCATATTATCATGCATAAAATCCTAGATAGCACATCTCATTGAAATACTCAACTAAGTTGAATTAGTGATGGCTCTTGGTTATTCGGTAATATGCAGTAGAAAAATCCGAACATAATTTTCAAAGAAATAAAAATATTTCCCCATTCCAGTCAAGTTTCGTGAAATACTTTCGATATTCAAATTGAAATTCATCGAAGCGACTTTTTTATTTGTATGTTGGTAGTTGTTGTAACATACAAAATTTGATAGTTAACAGAATTTGAATTGATTTTATTTGAAAATTGAAAGGATCGTTGGTGAGGTTTTCCAACCACACAATGAAGAATATAACTACAAACAATGCTGTAATGAATTCATTATAGCATTTCTTTCAGAACTGTGATGAACTATTACGATAAGGAAATGAAAAAAAAACATAATTAGGGTAAGGTCACCGGTGGTGGCCATCGTTCCAGTTATGGTCACTCGAAATCATTTTCTTGAATAAAACGTGATACATTCGAATTAGCCATTGGAATTTGCCTTCTTTGCCATCCTCCAGTAATTCCTGCACCAATCGGCAATTGCTTTTTCATTTAGTTCTTGACATGACGGGGAAGTAGGCAAATGCTTAGAAGTGCGATTAAGAAACACAGGGTGTGTTTCTTATGTTGTTTTCATTTAAACATATGCGTTACAAATAGTAAATGTTTCATATAATTCTTAAATCATGTTATTCTATATTTTTCATAAAAAATTGAAAATTTCTGATTCTAACTAAATAATATAGTGCTGGCCACAACTGGAACAACAAGTAAAAAGTACGATTCGCTACTTGTAGCCACTTAGTCTCCCGAAACGGAGCGTACAAACATAGTTGTGGCCACAAGATAGTAAAGGATAGATAATACTGCAGCGTATGTAACAGACAAAGATGAAAAACTTAACAATATCGTCCAATAAATGAATTGTAGTATCTGGAAGCGAATGAAAATGATAAGCTTCATAAAAGAGGCATAATAATAAAACACAAAGTTTTTATATTGACGAACTGAATGAGACTGAAAACTAGATGAATTTGAGTAAGACTAGAAAGAAGATATATTGTAAAATCATTGTAAAGATGGGGCTATGAATATAAAGAGCTGGAGTCGAGCAAGTCTGCTAACATTTTTTCGAAATTGATCTTTATGATAAAATACTTTGTACCCTACAAGAAAAAAATATCAATGATCACCAATCCTAATTTGAATGTGATTAATCTCAATCTGAAGTTGAAAGGGTATAGTTCTGTGCAATCTCCAGAAGTGGAAAACTGAAAATGGCATGAACCTCCAGACCTTCTGTGGTAAATATTTCGATGAATTTTAAGTATAAGAAAGATTATAATTTTTTTATTATTTGTATCTATATTTTCATAAAATTCTAATATATTTTTCGTTATTTATGAGAAGCTTTGTTGAATTTCGATGGGAGTGAGTATCAAACTGTGCAAGTTTAACCAAAACTGTGACTGGCCACAAATGGAAAATTGTGTGACCACAACTGGTGCAAAATATGGCCACAACTGTATGAATTGCACTCGCTCTCCTTTTCATTTTTTAATTATTTTATTCGCCGTTAAAACAACTTCTGCTCGGCAACTCACTAATCACAATATTCATAGGGAGCGTTTTCATATTTTCAATTGTGAAGCTGTGCATGAATAGTGAATTGATCACAATGTGAAGTTGAAAAATGTTTTGAAGTGGCCACAACCGGTGCTCTTGCCCTATATTCTGATATTTCTAAAACATTCTAGTTCTTATTATCATAAAAATTTCCAAAAATTATGATGATTCGCTATAGTCCGAATTGCTCATATTTCACAGAAACTTTGCTGTGAGGTGTATGAGAAGGCTAAGCCTTTTGCCTCCTTCGACGATCCGTCCCTGTTTCGAATATAAACTCAATTGCATTCTTGATGTCGATAATGAAATAAACAAGAAAGAATTACTACTAATTCAGAATTCGGAACACCTACAACCTTTCTTATTCAAATAACAAAATCATCATCTCTCTTAAATGTTGAGATTATTTTTCCTATTAAGGCAGTGAACACTGTTCTCTGTTTTTTTTTTTGTGTGTTTTCTGAGAAGGTTTTTGTCGTGGAAATGATTCATTGTTTATATTAAATGACCGCATAATGACATATTGGTATTGAAAGAGTCTTCCGAGATATTGTCCGATATTGCCGTTTAGCCTTCACCTTTCGCATCTTCAGAGGATAATGATATATAATAATGTTAATCATAATATTCAATTGCCATAAAAAAAAAATTTTCGATTGCATGTCTCGTCAATTTCATAATGAATAAGTATAACAAACAACTTAAAAAAATCACTCGCAATGACTAATATCTGAAGATTAATGGTAAACGTCCTCAAAAACTTATCACATAGGTATCAATATCAAGAATCTCGTCAACAGAATGAATATTTTTCTGTAAGAGAAGACTCTTAATTTTTCTTGTGAATCTCTCGTAAGGTAAGTCCTTCAGAGGAGTAGGGATTTTATTGTAAAATATCAAACAACAGTAGTTCATTGAAGTTTGTGTAGCCTTCAGTTTATGGTACTCCACTACCAAGTCATTCCTGTTTCATGTGATGTATGGATGATAAATGCTATTCCGTCCAAACTTTTCATTATTTCGATAAACATACCTTAGGCTATCTAATATGTGCACAGACGTCATGGTAAGTATTCCCTCACTTTTAGAAATTCTCGACAACTGGTTGTTCTCGATATGTCACAGATAAGTCTCACGGCTTCTTTCTGTTCCAGAAAAATTTTTCGAAGTCCGGGGTTATGACCCCACAAAAGGACACCATAAGATGCAATGGAGTGAAAATTGGCATAGTACGCTAATTTGCAAATATCTGATATTTCAACAGCTTTCATTCTTCCCAAAGTGAACAAAGACGTGAATATTTTGCCAGTCAAAGTTGTTATATATCCATTCCAGATCAGGTTATCCTGAACAGTAATCCACAAAAGATTCAAAGCTCGCAATTGGACGCCTTTCGAAGCAAATTTCAATTTTTGAGTTATTTACGTATTTAATTAAGTTCAGGCCGTTTGCACTAAACCAGACCTCTGCTGACCTCAAGGATACAGAGCCGTGTGAAGTTCCAAATTCGCCCGGGGTGAAACGTCAACTTTGCGCCCCCCCCCCCAATTATTAGTTCGAAATGCTTTTTTTTAATACGAACACGAAGTATGTACAAAACAGAATACCTGAAACAACTATTGAAAATTAAGAACACTGGAAGTATATGTATATGTTTATTAAAAAACATACAAAACACAAAACAAAAATGAAATAAACAGAAAAAATAAAATAATAGGTGCTGATATAGTAGATATAAAAAAACTTGAACTCATTTTACAGAAAATCCGAAACAACACTGGAAAATATAACACAAAAACTTCATATCTCTCAGTCTGAAGGACAACTTAAAATCACAGAGAATTAACAAGGAACAAAAATACATCAAAATAACAACTGAAACAAAACTGGAAATTATGAAGCAGAAAATTCGTTAGTAGTCAGTAGAAAACTACGACTCACATAAAATTTCATAAAATGAGGAACAGAATTATTTTTTACAAACATTATTTGCAAAAACCATTCTTTTCTTGCCTTTATTGAAGCAACATTTTCTATTAAAGAACTTAGATCTAAATTTTGGGTCACTTACATTAGTTAGCCTTTTCCATAGAAAATCTCAAGTAGGATTTCATTATTTTAAATTTACTAAACGACCTTTCTGCCGAAGTCGCTGAAACAAATATAGTTAAAAAAATTCTTCACGCTGTTTCTAAATTTTTATATTTTCCAACTCAATCAAAATCATGAATCAACGGGTGGATTTCGAAATGACCATTTCATTTAGATGGGGATCTAATGGGGAAAAGTTTTTTAGCAGAAATCACTTCGTTAGCAAACTCTGGTCCATTCAAGTCGTTGGAATATTTATTTGCAAGGTCCACGCAATATTTTGTGATATATTCTTCATCAAAAGCCAGTAAATTGGAACCGGTTGAAAAATCAAACTCATCTGAGTGTCTCTGAAGTTCTTTGAATCTCCAGTGTAGTTGTACAATTATGGTGTCAAAAGCTTCCAAATTTTTAATACGGAATGTGTCCATTTGATTTATTTCGGAACCTTCGTTGGCACCTTCGTATTCGAATTGTTTACGAATTTTTCGTTTTTCTTCGTATTCGAGGATCAGCAAAATTTACACTCTGTTGGTATAAGGTTGGAAACCTATCATCTCTTTTCGAAGATATGGTATTCTTTTAACTTCCCAGCAGATTGGGAGCAATCGAAATGGTCCGGCTTTCTGAAAGAATATTTGCTCTGCCTATTGAGCGCCTCTCAGTTTTGCGCCCCCTTGCACCGGCGCCCGGGGCGGTTTTCCCTTTCACACCTTTCTGAACACGGCTCTGCAAGGATGCCTCAGAATGCCCTCCCAAGCTGTCATGGGTGTTCAAAACACTGACATCGTCGCCAGACAAATAGTAGTAGAAGATATAATATTTTACGGTGAGTCGTTAATATAAATCATGAAAAGAATATGTCCAAGAATGGATCCTGTGGCACACCTACATTGATATCCCTCACTTCTGAATTGGTATCTTTTCAAGTAACAATTTGAGATTTGTCGGTGAGATAGGAACTGAACATTTCAAGAGCCACTCCTCTTACCGCATAAATGTCCCATCTTCATCAGCAATATCTCGCGTATAACACAGTCGGATGCTTTGCTGAGATCAAAGGCCATTACCTCTGGTATCTGCTGGTCATCAAAAGCTTCAGTAATTCCATCGACCAATGCTGTAATAGAAGATCTTTTGGATCTGTGTATCACCAACTGAACCACAGTCCCGTCAAGAAATGAAAGCAAACGACTTTTCAATACCCCCTCTAGTATCTTCGACATTACGTGCAGAATACAGATTGGTCTTCTTTTTCATGAATTGGGACTACTCTATTGATACGTATAATTTTTGTTCTTTATCGTGGGGATTGTCAAACCCATGCGGAAACTTCAGTGATGTTGAATAAGACGACGATAACAGAGAAGTTCGCATGTTTCGATGAAGTCAGATGGCTTACGACCCATCGTTTCTCGCCTAAGAAAACAGTCACCGAAGCGAAGAGTATGTAAATGCCCGAAGGATAAGTAACGAGCTAGTGATTACCTAGAAATCAAGAAAACGGTTCAGCGCAGCACCGAGGAAAGTGAGTTACAAAGTAGCTGAAACTCATGAATAATCCAGAGGCTTAGCATTGACTCCTAACGGCGGGCGCTAAAGAGCAGACGAGCCCGTTATCTAAGTCCAGGATTTAGTTTATGTCCAACTTCTCAAGAGGCTGAAAAGTACACAGGACGGTCGCCTTATTATTATAAACCTGACCGAAAGTTTTCATCCAGCTCCTTGTGGATTCTAAGGACGACTCACCTTCGAGGGTGTTAAAGTTGGCGGAATGAATGACAGATTTGAATTCTATTCGAGATAATATGGATTTATGATTCGCCAAAGGTGACATGTTCGAATTTCTAATTTTATCTGTCGTTGGTGAAAGAATTATTCTTCATTAGAGGATGAAGTTAGTATCCTTGAATAGTATTTCATAATGAAAGTGCATGAGCTTGATATTCTTTCACGAGTTCAAAATTCAAGAACATCCAAATTTCTCAATGAATAAGTGTTGAAATGAGCCTTCTGTACGAACAATATACTAAAATTTTTCTTATTTCTTGGACAAGAAATAATATTGAAGAAATATTTCCATAAATATCACTTAGTAATTTTCCATTCAAAATGTTGATTGTTCGAACCGTTTTTCCTCTCATACATTTGACAGATGATGAATAAGTCCATCACAGGTGGCAACATGTAATCGATTAATGAAACTATGGAAACTGTACGTAAATGAGATATTCAAACCCGATTTTGTTTTACGAGACACCTTTCAAAATCATTATCAATCAACGAGGAAGAATGGATTTGATCAACTTCAAGATGAGGGTAACATTGATGATGAGTGTATAGGTTTTCATCATTTCAAGGATACTAGATTAGGACTATGATATCCCATCCTCACTAAGTATATGACATATACAGTGTGCGTGTTTGACTCATCAATGAATTGAAAATAAAGCCAACCTGAGTTCGAAAGAAAAATGTACGGAAGATGAAATTTCACTCTTCAAAGGATTCTATGGAATAAAACGATTTTCAGTACATAATTTTTCATAAATGTGATGAACTCTTTTCTTCTAGAGAGAGAAAAAAACTTGATCACAGATTCACCCCTCAAAATTTTTGATGTTATTCAGATACACCATGTATAATGCAACAGTTTCATTTTGGAAACAAGAATACTTCCGTTCTGATGTCCACAATATGAATTTTTTTTCTTAACGAACTCCTACTCACTCTTGAAATTTCAAGTTCACAACATTTGCGTCATTAATTTTCCGCGAAAGGAAAATGTCAAATAAGAACTCCATAGACTCTATGACCAAACCGGAAGCATTCTTGAAGAATGATGTATGTAAGGAATTAACTTCAATGTCATACAATTCAAGTTTTCTGGGATATTCGAAAAGCCATTCCTCTATTTAGTGCTGGAATGAAACTCATTACATAATTGTTTTCAGTTCTATTTTTCGTTTTGTGGTTGTCAGTACTGAACTCAGATCTTCTCAATTTTTCAATCAAATCAATTCAGATCTCGTAATCTGTCAAATTCCGTAAGTCGCAATATGCCAAGATATAATACAATGAAAAAAACTATCATTTCCATTTGAATCATATTTGTTCATTATTTGATGTGTACACGACTAATTTAGTTATATTATTTTATTTTGTAATTGAATCTGATCGGACCAGTCTTCGACTCTGAACTTCTGATAATATTAATAATAATCATAATAATAATAATAATAATGAAACACCAATTGCCAAAATACAATATAAAAGTTACTAATCTGAATTTTCATTCGAAAATCGAGAGTATCCTAGAAAATTCGACTAAATTAAAGAAAATATTATCTGAAACTTGTTGCAGAATACAATTCCAACACTCGTTCGCACTTGTGTTGGAATAGGAGCCATTCTACAACTTGTTTCAGAATATACATACTATCAATCAAAGAATTTCATATTTTATTTCTGGGAAGAATAAAATCCGAAATACTCATGAACGAATTAACGGTTTTTTTAGAATATCTCAGAAAGTATGAATTCTAGACCTTTGGTATTATTTTCACAGATTCATTATTTTTCTGCATACGGATAATGAAAGGATTATAAGAGAATGCGGTTCTGATGAACGAATTTGAGATTTCAAAATTTCTAAATAGCCACATTTGATCACGCTTTCGAGACCTCTTGTGTCATGACTTTTCATTTTGACTATTGTGACAGGAGCATTATTTCAAGGGTTAACTTGGTGAGAAAACCGAAAAAATGACATTATTCAAATCGAAAAATCTTTCTGGTTGCAGGACTAAATATGGTCTATGGCTTTCCCGTTGTTGAATTGAAAACCTTGAAAGTATCCATGTTTAAATAGATCTCCCCAATCATGAAGATATACTATGAAAAGTAATTGTACCTAAGAGTCTATTCAGAGCAGCACAGACTAAGGTAGTTTGGACCAATGTGATGGCATCCACAGACGATAGATAGTGTATAGGGATTTTTAGAACCTTTTAAAAAAATGTAATTCTTCAACGTCTTCTGAACCTTTTTCTCGGAAGGGAGATCGTTTTCGAAAAATGTTAAGTTTACTATACCCACTAATTTTCATTCCTGGGAGGTTCGCATTTATTTACACACATCCTTTCTACTCTTAATTTGAGACCAGCTGCTAATAGGAGATATTCAAAAGCAGAAATTTCACTTCATCTAATATATAATGAGCGATTGAACAAAAATCGTCGAAATAATTCGTAACGGAAACAATGAAAAAAATGTGAGCGACAATCATGGGGGCAACCATGGGTGAAATACTTGAAACGACGTTAAAAAACAGATTTATTCCAACGGCAACGTAGCATGAAGGATTTTTATGGGCGGGCAATAAACGGGAATGAATTCACATTAACTTTCTGGCGTTGTTAACGTCCTCCTCAATAACAACGATAGCGTCATCAAACAATGCCCTACGTGGATGACCGGACACTTAATTTGAATTTGTATTCGCCTTTGGCTCGTGAATCGGGAAAACGGGAAAAAGGAAACATATGCCCAACGTTATTCCAGAACGAATAATAAATATGGCTTTGGGATAGAATGGCGATGTATCGGATGATATCATTCCGGTAATGAATATCAACTTGAAGCTCAGAAATGTGTTTGGAAGCAGGAAAGCACGAAATACTCCCCTAAGTTGTCAAAATATTTGGGGAGATATTTTCAAGTGTTTCGTCACATCTTTTCGAGAAAGGAACTGTAAGACGAATTCTAAATTTTTTGTTTGTTTCAGAGTACATGAAGTTGAATTGTAATAGTATATTCTAAAACAAATTGCAGAATGAGCTCCTATTCCAACACGAAAGCGAAATTCGAAAACGAGCGACGAACAAGCGAAAGCATGTTGGAATTGCCTTCTGCAACGAGTATTAGACGATATTTTCTCTATTTCAGTGAAGTTTTGTGGAAAACTCCCGAAATTCAAATAAAACTTCAGATTACTGACTTTTGTATTGTATCTTGGCAGTTGGTGTCACTAACAAAATTTGTTAGATTGTGGAATTCGAATTGATTTGATTCGAATATTGAGTGGATCGGAGGTCAGTACTGACAATCACAAAACGATAAATTAACTGAAAACAATGCTGTAATGAGTTTCCCTACAGCCCTACTTCAGTACCTGCTATAATGAACTCATTTTGATACTGAAATAGAGAAAATATTTTCAAGCATAATCTACCTTCGTTATGTATTGATGTTTCGTTATTTCAAATACAACACTCTGTTATATTCAAACCTTTTCGATAAATTATACACTAATTCGGTATATGGTATGAACAACCACAAGAGCAATTGTTTAGTTATAGCCTAATTGACAAATTCAGAATAATTGTCACAAATTTGTGTTTATATCTTCAAAATCCTTCATTATGAAATGTTTTTTTTTTTTTGCAACAGTGCAATAAATTAAAATACGATAATTCTGTAGTCATGAGGAAATACATACATACAGGGTGTCTGGATAAGGGCTACAAAGCGAGTCGTGATACGACTATGGAATCTCATTTTAGTTCAAGAGGTAACCATATTTTCTTATAATTTCGATCGATGACTGGTCAAAAACTACTTAGAATGTGTTAAACATTTTATGCCCTCAAAATAAGTAGTCTTGTCATAATTTAATGAAATTTTAATTTCACGACAGAAGCCAGGTCTTATAATAGATTTGATGTTGCAATTTTAGGTTATATGTCAATTTAATTTTATTCTGAACAGGGGTCGTTGTGGCTACGTTCAGCCCTCCGGGAACTTCGGCCGCAAGGATCGTTAGCCCTTTACCTGACTCGTTCATTTAAATCCAAGGTCTTCAATGGCAGTAAGGAATTCGAAGAAATCTTAGGAGCTTTAGCTGTTACCTCATGAGGATCCGGAACCGATATCCTCATGTGAAGGGTTCCTAGTTCCGACAGTTCTGGACACTTGCATATAATGTTTCTTTCTGTGATCCACTATCTGCTGATTTTTCCATGCGATACAAAAGATACTTGTATCGACAGTGTCCCGTCAACAGACCCACCATTACTCGAGACTTAGCACGTGGCAGCTTTATGAGCTTCCTAGTGTAGGTCGGTGAGAATTCCACAAATATCTTGGCTGGCGCAAGTCTAGGAGTATTTCTCCAGGGCGTTGTTTTGTTTGCCTCTTCCCATTGTGGCAATATGTCAATTGATTCATAATATAATGTTGAGAATTGTCATTTAAGCTTGTTGTATGATTAATCGGGCACTATGCAAAATCAAAATTACGTTAACAGCGATGTATTAAATGTTCCTCATTGATGAACGTGGCAAATTATTAGTTTGGTCCATTAGAGTGGCCCCAGACATTACAATCTATGATGTTTATTGATGATCTAGTATAAAAATAACATTAAATCAAAGAGAGTGCTTGAAGTTAGGGTGTGGGTTGTACTGCGAGAATTATCATTTTAATTGAATAGCTCTTATCAAATTTCCGTTTTGGGAATTTTGTTTTCAAGAGGATTGAGATGATACTTTCGAACTTTACTGTCTTGTTTATTTGGTCATCATAAAAAAGTAAAAATGACTGTTCCCAACTTTGTCTTCTAAAAATACGAGTAAGCAAATGAATTCGATTGAGCGAAACTTGCATTTGGTGGTGAAATTCCATGTTTTCATAATGGCAAAATCAATGATTTCAAAGGCATGAAAAATTCGGCACACTTCGAACAATCTAAAATTTATTTGAAAGGCTGTTATTAAATTCCTCCTGTTGGTTTTTTGTCGTTGAGAAAATTAATTTCATAGTTTTTAACCAATAAATTTTGTTCAAAAACAAGTTCCTGAATGAACGAGTGTTAGAAGTTCTATATGAGTATCATACATAATTTTTTTTAATCCGCTGAATATTTATCGAAATTAATGAAATATTGCCGCACCTACATATCTCAAAATGATTTTTGAATTGAATATTATTGATTGATTTCTTCTTATGAATTCGACCGATGTTGAATAAATTCGTGAAAAGAAACTAACATCAACAAATTTTACTGAAAGAATGCTAGAATGAAATATTCCAACATTGTTTTGTTCTGAATCGAATCGATTTCACACATAATTCGAGGAAACCTTCATACGGCACCAGTCGTGAGGAAAGTGTATTCTCTTCAAAGATGCATTGGATATCAACCCACTTCTCTGGTCTTATGAGGAACATTATCATATTTTCCAAGCGAGAAAACGGAACGACAACAGAAGTTCTGTATCTTCTGAATATAATATTGCTCAAACTTCATCAGATAAACATCATCTTCATATCTAAATCTGGTACGTTTGGTGAATGCTACCTATGCCTGCGACAGTAGGTATATCAGCTGCAAAAAACTGAATGATTTCCTTAGCAGTATGAAAATGAATCTTGAATTTTAAATCAGAATTAAATGTAACACCCAGATTCTTCATGATATCAACGATGGAGAGGACTAAATCATTAACTCCCCCTGAATCATCCCAGACTAATTCTATATCTCTCATTACCGAACAATATTACATGACATCATAAAGATCCAAACTAATTTGTTTTTCAAGACACATATCATTAGATTTGAGATGATCAATTGTTCTCCTTTCAACACAAAAGAAATGCAGACTGTTCATCATCCGTACTCCAAAAGAAGCCCTGCTTTGAAAGAAAGAGATTGCTTTAAATATCGAAAAGTGAACACACGGCAAAATAGGGTCTTTTTGCTGAAGTTTAATACTTCAGCCATCGAAAAACTTTCATTGAATGTAAATTATTGATGCAGCGCGATCAATCCATCGCATCCGGCGCACACAGAATCAGAATGCATGTGCCATTCTTCATTGACTTTTCCACGTGGAATTGCTATCTAATCTCTTGCAGTTTGTCGTGATCTCGGGATACCCGATCGACAGAACGATGAAATCAACGGAGCACAAATTTCAGATTCACGAATTATTCTCTACTGCTGCGTATAGGTTTTTTCACTGATAACGTGCTCAGATAAACTGGAAAACTCGTTTCGATTTCCCCTCTTAGTGTTTATTAATTCTCGTAAACATGTCAAATAAAAGCATGAACTCGGATGAGCACTGGCCGTTATCAGTTGAAAAATATTGACACATTCGTGATCTGTAAATTTGTTTTCGCCATTTCTCATTTGCTGGACTCTGAATTAACCAAATTCAGCAGGACAGCAGAAAGCAAACCTATCGGAATATATTTCTTGAAATCATACTTCGAACAATTAATTTCCTCTCAATCTTCCAGTTCAGAGTCTCAAGGAACAATGGTTTTCTTCCAGAAATAAAACTTCAACTCACGTTGAGACTAAGAAAAAACAAATTGTTATATGTTGATTATCCCGAGGTTATTTCCACCAACTGTATACCTTCGCAGGAGGCATCATTTTAGTGGAAACAATAAATGATCTCAAACACTATGTACCTTAGAAATGAATGTTTCAGTTCAAAACTGTCATATACCAAAAAAATATTTCGGCATATTTTGATTTTTCGAATTAAAAGATGAATTTTTGAATACAGATTCTTATTGTCAATCAATAAGCAATGGTATTTTTGGTAAAAACTATTTTCATTTTCATTGGATTTCAAATTCATTTATTCTGTCCATCTCTTCTCCTATCAGGAATTCTACAGATTGTGGTCTTGAATACTAAGCAAATTCCAAAAAACAATTCTAAGAATGTGTCAATAGTTTTTGCATTACAGACAAATAGAATGAAAATGATGAAACATATACGAAATGTTCGCAAGAAAAACGATGCAGAAATTTCAATGCGATGTGCTGAATCATTCATTAGAAAGATTTCTAAAAGTATCGAAGTCCAAGGTCTGAGCCTTAACTGAAAATATATCGACATCATTTAAATTTTTTTTCAACCGTCCAAATGAAATTTTAGTTATTTTCTCTATTTCTATTCTGATATCTCAAAATAATATGTACGTTCCCATGGAGAATAAGAACATATTTTTCTTTTAAAACCAATCAGGTGAACCTTGAAGTCCAGTTTAATGTAAAGAAAATGCTTATTATCTGTCACCTTTATACTTTACAATTTCTATGTGAGAAGTTGTTTTTGAGAAGGCATTCTATCCCCAGTTGAATACCACACCATTTGTAGATAGTTTTTGATAATATCATTTGTCAATTTCCATCACTCAAAGCCATTTCGTCAAATTATATAATGAGTATGGATGTGTGATAGGTATAATTTTGTATATATAATTTATATTCCCTATATATTCTTTCGATAGAGGGAGCTGAAATAATACCATACATTTTTTGCAAGAAAAAAGTACTTACCCGGGGTAAGAGCAAAATAGGACATCAAGCTTTTTTTTTATTATACTACATATCAGTATTGATGGAAGATTGAAGAATGATATATGCAAAAACTATCTATTAATGCTGTGGTATTCCTTCTCAAAAACAATGTCTCACATAGAAATTGTTGGATATGAGGTAGGCGAATAATAAGCATTTTTTTTCACATTAAACCGGTATAATAACAAAATATGTTCTTATTTTCCATAGGACGGAAGATATTATTCTAAAAAGTTTATTCTCTTTAAAACATCTTCATTTAGTTCTTCTATGGGCAGCAGAGAAAAATAGACTCTTCACAAATTTATTCGAAATTCTAAATCTGAAACAAAAAAAGACGAAAGCAGAAAAAAACTACTGATTTATAATGAATCGAATTATTGTCAAAGCAAACAAACATTGCAGAAATTCATTGTCGTTTTTTACGAAGTATTTCCGCTGACGGGTGGGTTTCATATAAGACCTCAACCGATCATGTTCAGTGGATAATTTCGGAGCGCAATCACTTTTGTCATCTCTAATATTCAAATTTAAATTCTCAGCCGTACTCTCTGATCGTGAGGGTTATTTTCGAACCAAGTACGGTTATCCTGATGATTTTCATATCCCATAGATGAACCAAACATCTCATAACACAAGAAAACAGAATATTTTAAGAAACCGAAAATTACGACATATCATATTTTGATAATTGTGACAAAATCGTCATAAGAAACTTCGGCATTTGAAGCAATTAGGTGTGATTTTCTGAGTAGAAATAACACTGCATCCAAGTTATGTCATTCCAATACCTAAGCATACAGATTACCTCAATACAAGTTAAAAGAGAAGCAACGAAGAGAGTGGACAAGCTAGCTGAATATCAGGTGCACCTAAGGATATCATCAGGAATAACGCTATCATAAATAAAAAGCCGAAATGAATTAGATACTAATCTCTTCTTTGTTATTCCTGTCTTGCCTGTGAGTTCAGCAATCTGAAGAAGGTCCTCCAACAGTCGAATTCTTGAAAAAAGTATTGAAAAAAAAATATTGAAAAATTCTCGTAATAATTTTTGTTTATTTTCAATTATTATCTTGTTTTTTTCTATATGTTAATGGAAATAAACAGGTTATTTTATCATAATGGATACATGATACATTATGTGAATAAAATAGGAGAGAACTGTATATTTGGAGAAAACAAAACTGAATTTTGAAAACCTTTCTTTCATCATAATTCGGGCTAATGAAACAGCATGATGATCATTCAAATTGGTCCAGTTTATAATTCAATGAAATCATAATAGGAAATGATAAGTTATTTCCTCTTTCCATGTTTAATGAACTTTTTCATAGTCCACTAACGAGAATCCCAAACTTATCTTTCCTAATGACATTCATGTTCTGCTCTCAATTTCAACCAAACATCCACGTCTATTAGACACAATGAAGTTATCGTTTTTATTCATAACCGTCCTTTTCTTTTCAAGTCTTAATGTGTGTTATTCATTATTCGGGGTGAGCCTCCGAAAATTCACGCTATTAATTTTGATTAATTACTTTTTTCATTCACAGAAAAAGAAAAAGTTTCAAATTTTGAAGTATGAGGCATGTGCTGATCATCCCAATCTACCAATGCGAATGGTGGATTTCAAGAATCATGCATATTCTAAAAATAACAGGACTATGGATTTCACCCTCCAAATAGATAGGGAGATCTCGGAGAATTTATGGGTGAGATTTGATAAAATCGAAAATTATATACTAGTGTAAATGATTGTTCGACTCGATAAATCATTGGAAACAATGAAGGAAATGATATGAGTGAAAACTTTTTTTTAATTTTTTTTCGGATTGTAACTTGATCAATTGAATAGAGTATTTTCTTATGATGTTACAGACAGTAGTGAACTTATGGAAATGTGATTCTTCTGGAGCTCCAGATACCTGTGAATTCTACGTTAAAGACTTGAAAATAGGCAAATTATGTGAAAAGATCCCACAGAAAAATCAAGGATGGACTGATTTCGTTGAATCTTTTCAGCCTGAGTTTTCTTGTCCCCTAAAAAAGGTAACGTGTTCATGCAAAAACATTCAAATTCAGTTTTATTTTCTTTTTTCTTCCTTTCTATGTTTGAATAGATATAATGAATTTATCGAACTTAAATTTTCAGGGAACTTATATTTCGAGAGTTTCCTACGATGAAAAGGCTCTTCGATTCTTTCCACTTCCAGTAGGATTGTGGAAATGTAAAGCTTTGTTTTATGAATCAGAAAATCTCAAGACATGTTGTCTAGATTTGCACGTTAAAATTTTTGAAGTACGAGAAGAGTAGTGGTTCGGAAAAGATATATTATGCACAGGCTGAATGTTCCACTTTTCAAATAATAAATTTTTTCTAAAATAACTCATGTATTTCCATTATTCTCCTGCTTCAATTTAATTCGGGTACAAGAAGTAGGCCATTACATCTGAAACAATCGATACTCAAAATATACCTCTATCTGATGAGATGATTATGGGATGGCTGACCATTATTCTTCTATTTTTCTAAACATTCTTGTATGTGTGTGTGTGTGTGTGTGTGTGTGTGTGTGTGTGTGTGTGTGTGTGTGTGTGTGTGTGTGTGTGTGTGTGTGTGTGTGTGTGAAATATTCGACGGAATGTTTACCAGAAAAAAGAATTTTCGAACTATTGGAAATGGTTACATTATATTTGACTTCATAATCGGAATTTCTAATCAGACCTGGTGATTCTCATATTTGGAGGTGATGAAGGGAAGTCTGATATCAACTTCGAAATCATTATAAAGGGTGTACCAAATTTGTCTGCGATGATGGATGGATTTACATAGGGAAATAGTACGGAAACGGCTCTGTTAACACTGATTATGAGGGTGTACCAAGTTCGACGGCCTATTATGCGTTTCTGGAGAACTGGACCTATTTGAAATCTGGAAATTCGGATTATGTTATTGTTTGCATTATCGACCGAACTACATTCTTGTAGCCTGATCACTTGAAGTTGGTAGGGTGTTTCTAATTCAGAAGCGTATTTTACGGATAATTTTTAACATACCGCTGAGATCTTCTTGTCGTCCAACGTTCATTGGAAAAAGGGATTCTAATGGTTGGGTGTATTTACATCTACAAGTGCTTGGTGTATTTTGAAGAAAATGACAGAAACTTCACCAAAACTTCTAGCTTTCACAAGTATAATACACGAGATGAGGAAAAATACCCAAACATAATACGACAAAGTTTGAAAACTCTCCAAATTAATACTGTATTAAATTATTCAATCACCTACCGAAATTTATTAAATCACTAAAGTTCAAAGAATTCATGAAGATAATAAAGCCTTGATTAATTAAGGACTGCTTCTATACTGTTGCTGCTTATTATTGTCAGTAATTTTTTCTATACCTACTCGAGTATATATTATTTTCCTATCTTTTTCTTCTATATCCTACAAATGTAAGTATATGTCTTGAAGGGTTAATATATTCATCATTACTATTTTCATGATTATTATTATTATTATTATCGATAATACGTTTGATTTTCATATGGACCATTAAATACCAAGTCAACTTGTTCTGATAGCTACTGATCCAGGGTCACTGCCTTGTATCTACTCTATATGTAGGTATATTGAAATATTCCCTATAGGCCCAAAATAATGAGACAAATTGTGAACAACTAGCTGATTTGCATACAATACGCAATTCACGAGTGCTTTTGTATCATAGGACCCATAGAACTCACAGATTTCGAACATTCTCGGATATACTTTATTTAATAGACATAGGAACATAGGAATGTGAATGTTAAATTCGAATAGGTCTCGGCAAGAGGAAGTGATTTCTGTCGAATCTGAACGACAGATGTGATAGCTAAACGGTTAGATAATAAATAGGATTCGTGTGAATCAAAATGTTCACGGTTAAAGAGAAAATTCAGATCATAAAACGGTACGTTGGTGGTCAATCTATTGCAGAGACGATACCTGCTTCTATTCGTTCTTTTGGCGATAGACCGATACCTTCACGTTCGGCTCTCCAACTTTGTGCCAAAATAGCAAGTATGTCTTATCCTCTCAGAGATATGAGATTATCTTTTCATAATAGATTTGGCTAGTGTTCGGCGCAACAAGCTGGATTATTTGAACATTCAATATGAGTTTGTTTATCTTAAATTTCGCATGTTTTAGAATTTTTATAGAACTAATTTTGAAGTTCTCGTAGAATATATTTTCCTGTCATTTTATTTTCGAACCAGTCTTGGCAAAAAAGGACCCGAATACTTATTTCCACTGGAAATTCATTCATCATTCATTGAGGCAAATAAATTCCTCGAGTCAGAGTGAAATCAAATTGTCGTATGATATGAAATGAACCATACTACCACTAGAATATGGCGCTGTTCGAATCAACTATGGAAACTGCGTTGTTTCCAATTCGTTTTTCCGGATCTGTTTATCAAACCACATTTTATTTAATCAGTTACCTTGACTTTTGAAATGCATGATATGATGAAGTTGATATTCAGCTTAATTTTTTGTGAAGTCAAGTTTCTTTTCTTCAGTTTTTTTCGATTTTTTGCAATGAAAAAAATGCCAGGATTTCAAATAACCAGACATCATACCATGAAATTAAAAGTCATCTGACAGATTTATCGCTAAAATTATGAGAGTAATTTTCCATAATATTATTCTTGATTAATGATAATGAGCAGTCAAAAATGGCTTGAAAACAGTTTTTATTGTTGCGAACTTTTTTTTCGATTCTGCAATTGCAGAACGTTCTAATACCCATTTCATTATTTCTTGTTAAATCGTCAAATCTCAGCGACAAAAAAATACCTATTGAAAGCGATTGCTTAGAAGTTCCTCGAAAGTCGAATGTACCTTTCACAGCCACGCACACATTCAAAAGCCTTTGCGTCATGAAACATAAGTTCAAATTTTCCAATGGAGTCGAAAAGCAGAATTTCCAGGTGAAATTTCCCCTGCTTCACTCCTTATACCCATGTGCCATTCCGAATCCATTATCATTCATTATATTATAATTTAGCGGATATGGGGACAAGAAAAGCGCAGCCATTACTCATATGATGACATTTATGCAGTTAACACGTCCGACAAAAAATGGGGCCTCTGCTGTTCGGAACTTTTTTCTCATTTTTATTCATTGTTTCGAGCGCCAAAGAAAGTCTAAAATACTTCAGTCGATCTATCAACTCATTATTAAACCTCTCGAGTATGAATTGATAATATTCAGAGATTGTTGAACATTTCTTGCAGCAGACGAGAGTCATTTATTCAAGATGTAATTTTGATGTGTCAGAGATTGCAGCGATATCCTTAATTCTCATCGTAGAAGTGTGTTAAAAGGAAATAGAAATAGGACGTCTTGCTGGGGAGATGAAGTAGAGCGTCTTGAAGATATAGTTTTCCCCAAGCGGTGTTTTGAGTCATTGTCACATACTTATTCTGCAGGTTACAAGTTGAATAATACATCAAAGAAGCAATTTTTAGCCTGAGTTAAAAATTGTACCCAACTGATAATAAAAAAGGCATCAATAATCAGTTCCATGTTATTTCGAACAGATCAGTTTCACCGATGCCTCTTGCAAATGGCTTAAAACGATAGAGATGGGTAATTGGAGGAACCTGTGCAATTAACTTATTAACGAAACTTCGATAAGAATTTCAAATCTCAGAGGGATGCTTCACCACCAAGTTTCCCAGAGAAGGTAGAAAACTGAAAAGTATAAAAATAAATACAGCTGTAAATTAACCCGTATACTATTCAATTTCCACCGCCGCTACCACGTCCTCAGAATTGAAAATTCTATGGTTCAACAAAATAGCAATCAGTTCATTCTATCCAGTGAAAAGAATAGGCAAGTATGCACATGATTTCACACTATGAAGAAATGGGCTTGTAATAGAAGTAGTTACCTAATGACATTGACAATAGAAGAGGTACTTCTATGACAATCTGGAGCACTCGACAACAGTCTTGGCTGTTACTATCATCTCGACTACATACAAAGAAATACAAAGCTCTGTTAAGTACGACACCTTCCGATTCCCATAATTATGCATCCTGACAGATATCTCGTACAAATATATATACTTCATGATCCAAAAAATATTGAAGTAACCCACGAGAAAACATTGAGAAGAAAACGATGGAATAAATCCAAGAAGTTCCGAGACCACTCAAATAGAGAATAGCCCCAGGAAAGAAGTGAAGTGAAGTGAAGAAATTGTGAAAATAGCAGATGCAATTGTGATGGCGGGATATTTTCAGAAAAATTGAAAATAGCTGACACCATACTTACAAAGAAAAAAGGAGGGATAAGTAAAATGCCAAGAATTATAGACTGTTAGGTTAATTTCTAATTTGGACTTCGAAAAAAAGAACTAGATATATCCACAAAAACTGGATTTGACTTCTGAGATGAGAAAAAGCTTTCGACAAGATATGGTACGAAGGGTTGATCTACAAAATGAATGAACAGCAATTTCTATCGTAATGAATAAAATTAATACAGTTCTATTTGAAGAAAAGAAATTTAGTGGTGAACATTGATGGCATAAGATTTCAGAGATATCAGCACAATTTGCCTTCGTGCCGCCACACCCTACTCCTGTCTTATCTCGTGTCTCATACATAAATCCGTGAGAAACCAATTGAAGAGAGATATGGACTTAATACTCGAATATTTCAGGAACGCAAAAAAAAACCGTAGCAATACTAGATCAGTTTAAAAAATACCTTGAATTCCGACATTGAGAAAGTCTTCCAGGCCTATTGGCCGTAGTCCATTAGGAATTATTTCACCTTTAAAATCGCCCACATCTACGGTACGCATCCTCAAAGAATTGTCGGTCAAAGATTGTAACTCGACCGCAGAATTTCTCAGAATGAAAATAGTGAGTTTACATGTACAATGTTGATTGACTAATCGCCTCCACATCTTATAAGCTTGATATTGGTCTTGTTTATGACCGGAATTTAACAAGGGGTTATTTTCTTTCCTGTTCATCTGAAACCTTCCGATTTTTCATCTAAACGGCTGAAATATCAATATAACCGATGTGTATGTTTTTTTAGGCCGTTCCGATAGCACTACGTTTGAGTTTTTCTCTCATTGTCGGTATATCCGGCTGTGAGAGCCTTGAACTATTTACTTGAAATTCCTGTCGAAAGGACTGACAGAAAAAGCTCAAGTAACGTCTCTGAATTTTCATTTGAATTTCGAGAGGTTTTCACAAAAATTGACTGAAATAGAGAAAATACCGTCTAATACTCGTTGCAGAAGGCAATTCCAATACTCATGCTATCGAAAACTCGCTCCTTCGTCGCTCGTTTTCGAACTTCGCATTCGTGTTGGAATAGGAGCTCATTCTGCAACTTGTTTTAGAATATACTATTCTCTATTTCAGTATCATAATGATTTCATTACAGTACTAAAGGTAGTGCTGTTATGAAACTCATTACAGCATTGTTTTCAGTTATATTTTTCGTTTTATGATTGTCAGTACTGACCTCCGATCGAATCAAGTTTCGAATCAAATCAATTCGAATTCCGTGATCTGTCAAATTTCGTATGTCACACCAACTGCCAAGCTACAAAACAAAAGTCACTTATCTGAATTTTCATTTGAATTTCGAGAGGTTTTCACAAAAATTGACTGAAATAGAGAAAACACCGTCTAATACTCGTTGCAGAAGGCAATTCCAACACTCATGCTATCGAAAACTCGCTCGTTTTTGAACTTCGCATTCGTGTTGGAATAGGAGCTCATTCTGCAACTTGTTTTAGAATATACTATTAAAATTCAATAACAACTTGAATCGATCGAATGAGAATCAGTACATTTCGTCAATCTGGTCGCCTTCTTTCTTTAGTTTGGTTCTTTGAATATGCTTCATGAATGTTCTTTTTTCGAAATGGAGTCAGTTCATCGACGGCTTCGATTTGAAACGGATTTTTCTGAAGACGCCAAGCCATAAATTGACGAACGCTGAGGCTAATAGGGTTATCGGAATGCTACAACGTGGCCTAACTCAGGTTGTTATAGAGGAAAGGCTCCAAGTCAGCCAAAGTATGATATCTCAACTTTGGAATAGATTCTGGGGGAGATGTTCCGTGTTGAAAAGAAGAAGGCTTGGTGGTCGACGAAACACAACACCTGCTCAGTGTTTCATCACTGTTTCAGCGAGAAGAAAGCTACATAAATCCAGATATGGACGATTTTCAGATTCTCGAAATATAATTTTATGGAAGATCTCACGTCAACGCCGTAATCGTCGCTATGGCTAAGAAGTCCATCCATTCCGAAGGGGTAGTATAAGGGTATCCAGGATATGTTTGAATGGGCGCACAGATCTACACATTTGTCCTGGGAATATGATCGCCCTACATTATATGCACATTATTATTCACAATATTTTGTGAAATTTTCACGCTACTATTAGTGAAGACGCTGGACTGCACTGTGCACCCATAGTTGAGAATGTGAACGAGGAGCAAAGTATTCCATACTTACCAATACCTTCACATTCTCCAGATTTATTTCCTGCAACTTGATCATATTAATATAAATTTTTATCACAAAATCTCATTGAAACCGAATTATTATTGTAATTTAAGTAAATATCCCTTACTTATGTAGGGTAGTTCATTTCTATTGCATTATCTTGAAATAAAATCAATTATTTTTATATATGTGAATGGAAATTCTATAGATTCATCTTATAGCTTAGTCTAGAAGAGAAGTGTTTTACTGAGGCAAAGCTCGTTATATCAAAAATGCCGATTTTGGAGAAGAGTTAAGGTAAGGTAAAGTACTTGACAAGTCACTGGATTCGATGTGCTTCATAAATGTATTTTGAATTACATCTGATTTTCGAAATTTTAACACTGTATTCTAAAATCGGGATTATGTATATAACGGGTTCTGCCACAGAAATTATAATCCTTATCAAAGTTTGCAATTGCGTTTCAGTCACCTCACTAGAAATGAATACTAGGGGAAGACGAAATATCAACAATTCAAGGTTTGGAAAATCAAGAATTCTGAAGTTTTCGATGTGTTGAAATATCCGAATTTTCGTCTCCACAATTGAACACAGTGGGAAGTATCGACATATCCTCTGCAAGAAATCTACCCAGATTCCACGGGATCCTCGACAACTTCATTCCAACCTAACCGCCTCCATTCAGCCAGATCCCACACTTCCTTCATATCATCATTCATCTCGACAAATACCCATGGTTAATTGAATTTATTAGTTCGAATTCTAGAGGCAGATTCAGCACTTGATTCTGGAATACCAGCTTGAGAGAAACTCGGCGTACGCGCAGGGAAAGCGCCTCTAGCCGGCAAAACAAATTGTACGGATGATACGCCGCCGTATTAATTAATCATAGTTTAGTGGAAGACAACTAAGCCTCGTGAAGTAATTAAGTTTTCATAACTGAATCCTGATTAGCTGGTGGGTTTTGGAGCGTTCCTTGAATTCCAATTGGTTTTCATGTGAATCCTTCGGCTGTGCGTGCGTAAAAGGCCATATCATATACACATGAATTAGTTCAATGAAAAATCCAGAATAAAAAATTTAATTATTCTAGAGTGAAAATGATTAAATTGGTGGATAGGAACAAGGTGAGATTCTTCATGACTCCATATGACATGAACCATATTTTGACGAAATAAGATTGATGTCCCCGAATGGATATGAAATATATCATAGCTGACATTACGGTCTAATAGGATGATAAGTTCACTTAAACGTAAACATTTATAAAATTTAAACCATGAACAAATTCTACATTGCATTTCAGGGCACTTCTTTCTAATATCAATCGAAATATTCTCTGTGGGGTCGATGCATTATCTTGAAAGTCTTATCAGTGGTTTATTTCGAAACCACAAGATTGCCATGGGGGATGAATGGACGACAATGACGAAGATGAGCTTATGAATTTTCTCTCATTTCGCAAAATCTAAAAATGAGTCTGTTTTCAGAATTGGATTAGGCAGGAAACCGAAGCTTCTAGAGTTCCCCAGATTCCCAGAATTTTGTCTATCTGTATATGATTTTCCGAAACAAATTGAGTTAACTCGGTCTTGGAAGGGCTCTAGTTGAAGTAGTCAATTCGGCACCCAAGAATCGAATTCTGAATTGAAAAGCCTCCTATAAGATTGTGTGAAGGTGAAAGAAATTCTTCGATATGCATTTCATGTCTATTATACATGACTAAAACTGGTTACAACGAGGATAGTAATGAAGGTATTTTTGTTGATTCCGAGGTTTATTCCTCTATAACAAATCCACTTACCCAACAAACCCCCCCAACCCTATTATGAGGTATACGTTCGTTGCGGTGGTTCGCAATACTTGGCTCACCCAATTACAAGAAAGGGTAACGGCTGATGAAACTAATAATTTAAGACTGAGGTGTAAACAAAATTCTGGAGGAGGGTCTTGAAAGTGAAACCAGATCTTGAAAGACTCTGTTTTTCTCAGTATGAATGTTGATAATTCCAATTGCCAAAGAAAAAGTTTTCTTTTTTACTTTCATATCAACCTATATATTTTCAGAACCATTGCAGCACATTGTCTACTGAAAAACTGCCTACTTTCAATAATCAAAACGTTGAGCATTTCGGAATATCATCATCCCAATGCTAAAGAGACACAAACATGTTATTTTCAGAAGTATTCGGAGAAAGTATTTTCAACAAGTTTATGGATATGTGTTATTGCAATTACACCTGGAGTTGATCTGGAACAGAAAAAGCATCAGGAGTAAGCATCGTCAGAGGTTCTTGGTCTAGGATTGTGACACGATCGTAGAGTTACCAACTGCTCTGTTGCAGGGTGCTCTATCAACTATGAATGATAAAAGAGAAAATCTAGATCACGAAGTTAACTGTAAGAACGTGCTGTCATCGAACCAACGTAGCAATAGACTAGTTTCTGGGTTATTACTCCTCATCAGTACTGCTTGAATTCTTCGTCGATGATAACCATTAACTATGAAAATCTCAGTAAGTATCAATATTGTATAACTCCTTCGAAATTAAATGTATGTTTTTCCGTCAGTATGTGGACAAGAATATATTTCAAACTGGTTTTTTGTCCTGTTCTCTCTCACAGAATCAACAAAATATTTCAATATTATTATGGCACCGCAGCTTTCCGCAATACTACAACCAATAATAAAAAAAATTTCCACACAACTTAAAGATAAAACCCCTATCCTTGAACAATCTGAACAAAAAATTTTGAAGTTGGTTAAAACTTATTAGTCTGAGAAGACTGATTTATAAATCGTTGCTGCAAAAAGTAATGGTTTTGTAGGACGGCGACAACGGTTGATAGGTTCAAAACTTTTAGTCCGAAAAGACTGATTTTTTGTAGAATATATGGATTCTACACGGCGAAGGCGAGTCGATAATTAGTAATGGATTTGAAAGTTCCAAAAGATGGAATTTTTCAGGCTGGATTATCTTTGTTCTAGCGGCTGTGAATTTTGGTTGTTGGTTGTTGGAAATATTCGAGTCGCAGGTAGCCGTTAAAGAGAAATCTGCTCGAAGCGGTAAAACAGATGTTTCTGCGTTGAGAGCGGAAGTGTCGAATATCTCGTCGAAGTTGCTGGGTTCTAAGTCTCGAAGAAAAAGGACCTGTATCTGTTTTCTTGCTATCTATATGCCTGTTTGTCTTCACCTATTAGGGATGCGAATTTTTTGACCTAGAAAAGGCGTGACTTCGTCGGATCTGCTCAAGTCGGATTTTAACGAATTAGGATTTTCGTTCCAGCTGGACTTGAAGATTTTTCGGTGATTTCGTCGACTTCGTTTTAGCCGGACTTAAAGAAATTCGCACACTTACTTAGGAAAAGCGGGTCCAGTGAATTTTCCCCATTTTTACATATTATATTTATATCAACCTTAAGAACAATATACCAGATTTTCACGAAGGTCTTACATCCGGTTTGTTCTAAAGGGCGTTCCAAAATTGCACGACGAAATATTGAATCTTTAAATTTTTATGGTAATTCCTCTATTTTTCAGAATTTCCTCATGATGCCCTTGGGGTCTGAATAATAAGATATCACAGATATTCAAACATCGCCCACCACGTTAAGTTTCGTTATACAGGCTGTTCCATGAAGCTGTATAAGTAACTGAATGTAACTTTGTGAGTGACTTTGGGACCACCCTGAGTTTTTCAAAATATGAAACCATGATGTATGTCCAATTCTGTAGGAAGTTTCATTAATGTACAAAGAACAGTTGCAAAATTATTCAGGTTTAAATCCGGATATCATACAATTTTTCTTTAAACCTTATCTGTAGTTGAGATTGCTGTCAAGGAATATAGGTTTTCATTCAGTATAATTATCATGATAGGTATTGACGGTCGGTCCAAAGGTTTTTATCTGTTTATAATATAGAAAAACAGTATTATCATTCCAGGTTGCTGTATCTTCGAGCACTCTAAGGATGCATATTTTTTTAAATATTATACCATAAAAGTATATCGAACTTTGTGAAAATTTTCACTCGTGTATAAATAATCAAAAGATTGTTGCCAAATAATTCAAGTTTTAGTTCAACATACCATTACTTGAGATAATAATTATCAACAATTCACATAAAAATGTATTAGCACAAAATATAATATCTATTAACTCCAATCTTATAATAGGGTTATTAACACGACTGATTAAAAATTGAAATATTTAACAGCTGAAAGACTGAAGATTATAGCTTTATAATTGTTAGACCACTATATAATCTAGGACAGTTACTAAAAAAAGTCATGGAATAATCACTCCTGCATTGAAGATAGAATTCAAGAGTTGAGTAGAGGGGTACTTAATATTTCCCATATGCCGTGCGTATCCAAGAAACCAGAGTACGCTGGTTTTATGAGAACATGTCCCCAGGGTTCTGGCTCCAGCTTTACACGTACAATAATAACCTGTTATTAGTTCATTAGGGTCTTCCGCGTACCTGAGCCATAACTGATAACTTTGTAGCATTTCTGAATTTAGAGTAAATCCGGAATCTTAATAAATTATTGTCATGGTCAGTTTCATCAATTTCTAAATTGATTTCATGTTCTTCATTTCTCACATCTTGTATGTAAGAGGGGGATAGTTTCAGCTGATATACTCCAATGGTTAAATCTCTCAAGTAGTCCATCGAAAGATGAGGAAAAGTCGGCGGGTGTTCATGGCTCAAGGTTATCCACCTTCCCCTACGTTGTAGAAAGTGCCCTTCTTCTAAAAATTGATGCAGCAAATTGACTCTTCTAGATCTTTCTAAATAAAGTTCAGCAATTTGAGCATTGGCGTCAATTCTTATGGATTTATAATACCTGTTGATCATCGCAGACGCGATGATTATAGAAATCACTCAAGTCGTTGGCATGTATAAGCGAAACAACATTAGCGAAAAACTTAGAGTTGGTCTTTATATGTCCATTACGCAATTCAACTATCCATCGTGTTTTTGTAATTAATCTCGACTCATTTGCTTCTTCGGTGGACAGCTGATGGGCACCCTTTTGTATCAATGGTGGAATTTTGTGTGCAATTCCCAATTCCTCTAACAAAAGCAAAGCGTCTCGATAACCCCGGTCAACAATCAGAATATCACTATCTTCAAACCATCCTCTAATACCTTCTATATCCTGCATAAATTCGTTCCGTAACATAGCAGCATCGTTGTTTTTTCCATCTGCAAAATAGGGATCCTGCACAGCTAAAATGTAAGCATCTGGAGCCACAATTAAGGCAGGTTTTATTAAATGCCGCCCTTTTTGGGTACTATAGGGGTACTTGAAAGATGCTATTTTTTTTAATATAACTATATGTTCCGTCAATATAAGAAATTACTTTTGGTTCAGCGGAATTAGGATTGTAAAGACTATTTGCAAACTCGGTTACATGCTCGTTAATAAAAGTTTCTCTGCTGATGGCCCCAAATCCAAGATTATTAGGAACAAATGTGGCTACTAAGGATTTTCTCACATCTGCTACTCCTAGGCTAACAGACTGTCGACTCTCATAATTAAAAATAGCCCTTAAGAAATCATCTGAAAATCCTTGTTTTATTTTGCATAGAAAAGTGAAAAGATCTTTCTTAGAAATGTGCCTTGATTTAGTTTCATCTTCGGGAACTGGCAAACACTGTCTAAACAGAATCTGTCTAACACTGTCTAACAGAATCAAGAAATTCGTGTTTTGTAATTGGACAAAAGGCTTTGAATTCTTCATCAGTAAAATCCTTCTCGTCATGATACCTCCATTTAAGGGCTTCTTCATGGCATCCGCGCATTTTTTGTAGAAATGTAGAGATTTGAATTCCGTTCATTCTAATGTATTTCTTGGTGTATCGTAAACCAACAAAGTGAGGGCGATGTATAAAAAGATCCTCATTCATGTGGTGTCTGCAAATTCTAACATTCTCACTAATATATGTCATGTGCTATGAAAATTTTCACTCTGCACTTCAGTGTTAACCTGCATAGATCATCACCGTCTTCATTGCAAATAAAGCAAGCATGACTTGGAGTTTGACGCAAAGTATTTAATTTAACTGGTACTGTAGAATCATCATTTATGTCGTTGATTTCTTCAGTTATCTCTTTCAAACAATTAATGCACAATCTCGTTAATTGGGTTACTTCAACTACAGACAATTCTAATACTTCACGCTTCAAAACAGCCAGATTTTTTTTATAGACATCATTATCTCTATCTATTTGTCTGAGGTTATTTAATAGAAACTCATGATAACATAGGAAACATGCATATCTATTTCGCTCATTCATTGCTGTCTTTTCACATTAACTTTCTATAACTAATGGTCGCACCGATTAAAAAAAAAACTAACTGAAAACTACTCAACAGAAGGAAAGCTAACCAACCGATCAAACCATACCACAAAACTTCACTTTGAAAAATCACAGAGTAGCCTATAGAATTCATAAAATCAAATAATTGACTGTAATCTCAACTACAGATAAGGTTTAAAGAAAAATTGTATGATATCCGAATTTAAACCTGAATAATTTTGCAACTGTTTTTTATACATTAATGAAACTTCCTACAGAAGTGGACATACATCATGGTATCATATTTTGAAAAACTCAGGGTGGTCCCAAAGTCACTCACAAAGTTACATTCAGTTACTTATACAGCTTCATGGAACAGCCTGTATAACGAAACTTAACGTGGTGAGCGATGTTTGGATATCTGTGATATCTTGTTATTCAGACCCCAAGGCATCATGAAGAAACTCTGAAAAATAGAAGAATTATCATCAAAATTTAAAGATTCAATTTTCCGTCACTGCAATTTTGGAACGCCCTTTAGAACAAACCGGATGTAAGACCTTCGTGAAAATCTGATATATTGTTCTTAAGGTTGATATAAATATAATATGTAAAAATGGGGAAAATTCACTGGACCCGCTTTTCCTAAGTAAGTGTGCGGGGTCCTTTGAAGAAGTGACAATACTGGACATGGAAGAACGCCACAACAGGAGGATTATAAGTGAAATGATACATATCAAAACAGAGAACACAGTAAATTTCAGAAAGAACACATAAAATCTGAACACAATGTACAACAGTCTGATGGAATCTCTATATAATCAAAAAGAAGAAAACATAAATGTGGTGACGATTAACTTTGAATGTATCATTTTTCAGTGTTTTTCGGTGTTACTGTGGTTGAGAATTGTTGCGTAATGTAAGGATGTCTTTATTTTTTTGAAACATACATGAATTCGAAAAAGTAATCATCGAAATGAATACTATTTTCAATCCCCAGGCTCAGAGATCATTTATCAGATTGGAGAAGTGATATTAGATTTTGTCACTGAGATGAGAGAAATATCGGTTTCGCCCTTGTTTGGCCTCATCAGTATCACATACATCCCAGGAACAAAATCTTCATGAAAACAATGGTTGTTGAAGCAATTTTTTGTGAAGTTATGAGTAAAATATTACAAATTACTAAGGTGGTGACATGCAATTGCGTCAAAATGAAGTTTCACATCTCCAATCAAATGCTAAAAAAAAAATCTGTAATCTCATCTAAGTGACAAAATCTAATATCATTAATCCAACCTCATGATAAAAGATCTCTGGGAATTGATCTCGATGATTCCTATTTTGAATTCATTTATGTTTCAAAAATTTTCTCGATGTGGCCTCCGTAAAGGCAAAGAATTTTCGTTGTCTTTGTAGCCTTTAGAGGAGAGAAAGTGTCCTCAAAACGTCGGCAAAATTAAGCCGACATAGATAGTATATTCCACATTCCCGCAAACGATCACAATACAAACAATAGTAAGGAGAAATAAAAAAAAATCTATTAATTCTGTTATCATAATTGACAAAACAAAAATTGTCTGATGAAGCAGTCTGATAACGACTCAGAAAAATTTCTGGTTTTTATAGTGAATAGAACTCATTTTTTGTTCGTTATTAGCCCAATATTCGATTTCCTCCTAATAACGTATTGTTGCTTGAATATACGGCCTTTCCAACATTTAAAATTTTCTTCACTTGATTTCACTGGAAAAACTGGGACTGAAATTCAGAAAAATCATATCGCTAACTATTTTCGGATGGCCCTCTAACCGTGTTATCGAAACATATTGTAACATACAGGGTGATTCAAAATATGTGATATTTCATGAAAGTATTACTATCCTGAAATCTTCTTGATATCTTTTCTTGTTTTCAAATTGAGCGGAGGTGAAAGGACAATCCCTTTCATTTTTATCAACTGGATTGAATTCGGATGGACTGCACTGGTTAGAAACTATTACGTTTATGGATTTTTTTTTTGTTAAATATACTGATTTGGAATGAACAAATAAAATGTGAATCATCACGT
This sequence comes from Hippodamia convergens, assembly GCA_038502775.1. Classification (NCBI taxonomy): domain Eukaryota; kingdom Metazoa; phylum Arthropoda; class Insecta; order Coleoptera; family Coccinellidae; genus Hippodamia; species Hippodamia convergens. The sequence goes on along the minus strand of JAVSIQ010000801.1, from coordinate 620,718 downwards.
GTTCTTTATTCAATGAATAGAATCGAGCTGCTTCAACCGCAGTTTCATTTTGTACTGCTATTCCAATCATTATAGGGTTTTTGCCTCGGAATTCGAGATAATTGGCTGTATATCTGCCTTCATTTAGACATCTTGAAGCATCTCTCAAACCCTACCGACTGTGAGGTGTCTACATTCATAAATTTCTCCCTGCCCCCTATCTGAAACACATTTCTGACCTTCAGACCGAAGATTTATATAGACGCGGACATCCTAACAATCCGTGAGGTTTGAGATAAGGGGGGGGAACTACTGCAATGTTCTGAACTATCGGAAAAACTATCAAAATTATGTTTAAATGAAAAAATTGGGTGAACGAGAGAAGGTCAAAGTTCTCGGAATGCTGAAACTAACTTCAACGATCCCTGTTCACAATAATGATGATAATGTTTTTTGAACCATTCTGGAACCCCATCATAACATTTCGAATCGGAGTATCGAAAATGACCCCGTATCCGTGGGTAGCCGAAAGTCTGTGAGGATCTGTTTGTTACTGCTTTAGTACCTGAAGGATTCGGATGGAACATCACATCAACATAGTTCATACATCAGAATAATTCATGGAAGGCTTGTAAACATTTTGTGTAATTTACCATAATACAATGACAACCTATTAAGAAAGTAGAAAAATTGTCTGCCCACTAAAAACTTTCAAGGCGAAGAACGATGCCTCAACTCTTGAAGTAACACGAACAACTGTTCCATGTGTTTCTTTTCCAAAACGTTCTGAATAGAAATCTACGACAGCCTATAACGTTTCTTTTTTGTATAAAAGCTACCACAATCACAGTAATGAGATATTAATACTGATGAATTGCATACATCATTGAAATTGCACATTTTTAATATTTACCTCATCTCTTTAAAACTAGATGCTTTTGTCGCTTTCAGTATTCAATGTAGATTACCTTCATCTTTCACACAATTAAATTGGGACGAATAGTTTGAAAGCAATCAGGATATGAATTTGATATAAATTTTTATCAATTAAGCACCAATTCAATAAACTCTATGAAGCAGAGATTCCTTTGGGACTGTCTTCATTTCTGGTAGAGTAAACCGAGTCACAGGAGCACCCAAGTCCACTTATTTAGGTTAAGGTGGAAGTACTCATTCGAAAAGTTAGGGAAATACAGTTGGATCTGGTGAACAGATCAAGATCAAAGATTTGTCGCTTTCGAAGACCATATTGAACTTAAAATATCAACTCCAATTTTGATAGCTGATTTGGGTAGACGAAGTTGAGAGGGCCAGCTGGTTTTTCAAATTCCACAAAACACTTCAGATGAAGTATGCCATGAAAAATTTCTGCAAACTTTCTTTTCTTCACCCCATCATCGGTGCTATTTGCATATATCACATAAATAGGAGCAATGAACCCACGGCCTCGATTCTAAGGATTCAAATTATCGAACTCAATTCCAGAAAGGTTGAGACATAGTTGTTCCCGCCACCCCAAACAACGCCGAACTCTGGAAGAGGGATAATTCGCACCCCGCTGCGCCGTAAGCCCCGCTGGAAAAGTTTCATTTCCGGATTATTTCCAGGAAATATGAATTTGCATTCAAATTTGCAATTCTATCCCGCGATATCATAATATATTTAAAAATATTTAAAATTTGCAGACGTTCGCGCTTCCGCCTCGAATTAGAGGAACATTCAGTTCAGATTCTGGAAACGATTTTTTTCTTTATACTCTCAGGTTGCGCTCTTTTGATTTCTATTGTTTCGTTCGAGAAATCTTTGCTGAGATCAGTGCAATTGACCATATTCGTTAGCTATCGGTTGCAGCTTTTTTAAGTGTTTCTGGGTTGGCGATATTGTGAGATTAATCCTAATGACTTTCACCGTAGTTGTCAATTGTCATTATTTATTTACTTTTTTCAAGATTTAAATTTGGAAATTTTTCAAATCATCTATAGTAAACGGACATTTTTCAAAATATTTCATCAATCTAGTTAGGTTTCTCCCTGAATATACTACAATCATTTAAAACAGATATCAACAATTTTTATTGATAAAACAAATACATACTTTTTTAATAAAATGGATACTAGAAGGCTGTGAGTATATCTTGTGTTTATTCAACATGTCCAAGAGTACAATATTAGGTTCATGATTTTTCTATTTTAGCAACCACAATGATGGAGGTGGCTGGAGCACTGTCAAAGTAGTAGATCTACCGGAGATTCCAAATTAAAATTTCATAGGTTTGTTTCAAAGGTTCCCTAAAAATACAATACTTGCTAGGAAATGGTAACATTCTCTAGAAATGGAGCAAGATGGTCATTCATTAATTTCCAGAAAAAGAGAATATGTGGTTTACATTTCAAAAGGAAATAAAGAGAACTAAAGTTCCTAAGAAAACCTATGATTTCTAGTAAGCTCTAAATTTTTATTTGCATCTATCCACTCATTAACATTATGTTTATAAGTAAGTCAAAGCGAAAGCATTTCGAAGATGATGATATAAGTGTAGTTGCGATGGAATATGAAACACAGGATGTGGATTTTAAAAAAAAAAAAACATTACAGGCCGAGTTATTTTTTTTTCTCATCAAAGAATTTTAGCAATTTTTTTGGATGCTGTTTATTATTATAGTTCAATTGTTATTTTGTTTTTCATCTTTAATGAAAAATTCCTTGGATTTCCAACAAATTAAATAGTGTTGTGAACAAATTAGGTTATATTAGTACCACATTAAAATATCTATTGGACATAAACCTCTTAGATCCGTTTGCACCATCGTTCCTTAAATATTTAAGTGACGTTTCGATCCTTAAACCTAACCTCAAATTTGAGGATGGGATTATAACCTAAAATAATTTGTCAAACTGACTGAACATTTGTTGTTTTCTATGAAATTATAGCAAAAAATTTGAAATTTCAACTAGAATGAACTTGTCAAAATGACAGTAAAGCTATAGGTTAAGGAAATGACAACTATCATCTGTATCCGGCCAGCCAATGAAAAGGCTTTATTGAACTAGGGTGAAGTTAAACAATATGAAGAACTGAAATATCACTAGATAGAACTATTAAAGGGTCCCAGCATAGATAATAAAATATTGTTCTATATTCTGAGGTCCCTTACGTAAGAATTCCAATTGAGTGACAGTCGTGCAACTGTCAATATTTAAGGGATCCTTAACTTTAAGGAACGATGGTTCAAACGGATCTAATTGATCCCTTTATTAGTACTACAGATATCTCTGAAATTATTTCCATATGACAAAACTTGAATTCATAAAATTATTTGCATGTTCGTTGGGGACATTCCGAATTTGGGAATGAAAACAATTATTGAAATAGAGAACTTCTATATTGCTTGTATACTTCTCTCTAGAAGAGGTGGGTGCTTTAAAGAAATTGGGCATCAAACGTTTCATGGTACTGATGGGAATCGTAGATTTCAGTTTATTGAAAGTTTTCACTTCTCCAATCTTCCCCTCAACATGAATTCTCAGACCTACAAAAATAAAAATTGTTCCTAGACTGCATGCTCTAAGGATTTGTATGAATATAAGAAAAGTGGAATTCCAGGAGCAAAAATTAAATTGTGAGTACTGTTTTTCAAGTTGGGCGTGAAATCACTAGTTAATATCTTTGGTGACTCGTTCCTCCAACTCATCTAGTTGATTATTCTTAATAACAAATGATCAATGGATCCTATAGAATGAAAATTATGATATTGATGGGTATATTGGCGTTGAGATGATTTTTGTTATTGGCCATCACAAACAACTTAGCAAGTATTTTATTTTTAGGGAACCTATGAAACTCAAACAAATCTATGAAATTTTAATTTGGAATCTTCGGTAGAGCTACGACTTTGACAGTGCTCCAGCCACCTCCACCATTGTGGTTGCTGAAATAGAAAAATCATGAACCTAACATTGTACTCTTGGACATGTTGAATATACACAAGATATACTTACAGCCTTCTAGAATCCATTTTATTAAAAATTGTATGTATTTGTTTTATCAATAAGAATTGTTGATATCTGTTTTAAATGATTGTTGTATATTCAGGGAGAAACCTAACTAGATTGATGAAATATTTTGAAAGATGTCCTTTTACTATAGATGATTGGAAACATTTCAAAATTCAAATTTTGAAAAAAGTAAATAAATAATGACAATTGACAACTACGATGAATGTCAGTATTATTAATCTCACAATGTCGCCAATCCAGAAACACTTAAAAAAACTGCAACCGATAGCTAACGAATATGGTCAATGCGTTACAAAACAATTATAAAAGGGAGAGAAGCTATTATTAACACTTAACAAAATGAAAAAAAAACCTGGCTGTTGATTCGTCGCCACATTTTCTCTAATTTGAAATAGGAAATATGAAAATGAGATAATTGAGATTATTATACGTTCCGAAGCTGTGTCTGACAGAACCAATATAGCTTAATAGTATATTCTGAAACCAGTTACAGAATGCGCATGAGTAATAAATAGTTTCAGGATAAACTGACATCAAGAGAAACTTTCAGTCTCATTGATCATGGTCTATTATGAATAATTTCACCTAACGTTTCGCCCACAACTGCGGTAGGCATCTTGATCTACGGTTGTAACTCGACCGTTGAATTTCCGAAATTATTTGAAGGATAGCCTGTGACTGCTTCAAAGTCTATATTGGTACAACGAAACAAAGTATCAATAAGAGAATCAAGGAGCATGAACAATGGTGTCGAGTCAATCAACAGAGAAATCCGCACTATCGGAACATTCTCTAACAGATGGACGCAATATTTTTTTTCGAGAGTAGAGGCTATTTCGAACATAAAAAGTCATAAGGACAACATGAACAGAGGGGAAATAATTTCAACACACTCTCTCAATGTCAAGCGCATGAGTGTTACAATTGCCTTCTGCAACGAGTGATATTTTCTCTAGTTGAGTCAAGTTTTGTGGAACACTGTCAAAGTTGAAATGAAAATTCAGATGTTTGACTTGTGTATAGTATCTTGCCAGTTAGTGTGACGAAATAAAGAAGATTACGGAATTTGAATTGATTTTCAATAGAATCAACCACAAAAAATATAACTGAAAACAATGCTGTAATTAGTTCATTACAGCATTATTTTCAATACCGTAATGATCTCATTACGACAGTGAAAAGGAGAAAAACCATTCCGATAACTTCTTATGTGATCAATAATTCATTCAATGGTAGTCAGCAATCTGAGGACAGCATACTAAATGCACAGGTAAGTAGTGTAACAATGGCGAGAGCCAATCTCATACTCAGGTGGAACTATTCTGTTTTTTTTTACTGGAAGTTAATGCTGAAGCATCGAAAATGCGACCTTGTGCAATCACAGCGTTGTTATATAATAGTCCTTATTCATGTGATTTTATCGTACATCCTATACCTACAAGTCACATGTCACAACATATCGTGCAGATCAAATCGAATAAATCTATGAGAAAATGAGTGAATAAATATCATAGCGGCATAAGCATCTGATCCATTGCAGCAATTGAAACATTCATTATACTGAATGACTATTAATTAATCAATGTGTATAAAAATGAGAAAAAATTTCAACGTCACATGAATCTGATTAACCCCAAGAGACCATGAAAATGAACTTCATGATCGTTTCATTATGTTGTGGATGATTCAGGAATTTGAATCAACTTCGTGTCGATGTCAGGTATAAGTGCTCTTACTCATACAGTCAAAATTGATTTTTGTTGGAGTGAAAGTAGTATGCCTGTCGATTGTATGTCTTGAATATTGAATATATTTTATCCTAAAAACTGTAAGGATACTTCCCGAAGTTCTATCAAGGTGACATTTGGTATTTGAGCTGGTTCCAGTCCAGAAACTATAGGAATTAACTCATATTTCAAATATCTTGATGAATTGCAAAATACATTGCCAAATAGGTTTGTTATGAAGAGTTAATTGACAGTTAGTACCATTTTTGAAAATTGGAGGAACACAAGCTAGGTGGAGCAACGCATCGAGGATCTACCTATAATTTCTCATATTTTTGATCCCTCATAACTTGATTTTTGAATATAGTGGATGAACAATTTTCAAGATGTGATGCCAGTAATGAACTTAACCAACGTGCCACGTTTCGAGTGCTTAGCTAGTACATTTCAGTTTAAATAGATATCTAAAAATCAGATTTCGTCAGTCTCTCACTGATGATCATAAAAACTGTTTGGGAACTTGCCGATGTCCTATCAAGTTGAAATTTTTTATTTGTGATAGTTTCAGCACACGAACCATTCACAAACTTGAAATTTCCGCCCCACAACCCCTAGAACCAAGGGATTTGAAGTTTGTATGTGCCAATTTTGATGCTAGTGTTCAGAAAATTGATAAATACGGAAGACTGCTTGTTATAAATTTTCAGGGAAAATGTCTCCCTCATTTTGGATAAGCGGATAAAATGAAGCGCTAGTAAAACGCACTATCTGTATTCATACCAAATACAATTTCCCTGTTATATCCTCAACCAAAGTTTGCATTGTGCAGTTTCCCGTTGTAATCATTGCATGGTATGAAGATTGTGTGATTTTTTATACAATGGTTGGCAGCTCTCGAATACATCGCCATTGCAGCTTGAATCTAGGTAGGTAAAGGAATATTTCTATATTCCTGAAAAGTTAATTATCTCTCCCAATTTCTGAATCAATCAGAAAAGAATCGTGACAGTATTGTCACGAAGTTGTATGAAAACTAGTAATGGTTTGACGAAGGTGTCTGATTCAGACTCCGAAACGTTGAGCTTCTGAGTTCACAATGTTTTTTCTATTCATTGTTAGACATTCTTACACAGGCGCCTTTTTCATTATTTAAAATTTTTTTAATCGTTTTTTGTCCGAGAGATAGGAGAGAAAACGCAAATTTAGTTTTCAGCAATATGCAAAGACCCCCAGACAATATTTCAATATATATGTTTCTATACTTCGTACATTGTTGATTTCGAAGATAAACTGTGAATTTGTTCGACTTGAAATAGATCTCGCAATAATTATATTTTATTTAATCATTATTGTGAAAAAATTCACAAAATTAGAGGATTTTGTCATAAGCAACGTATAAAAAGAATTGAAATCAAACCAAAAACATTTTCATGTAACATATTGCCAAGAAATATGGCCGATATTAGATCTCACGTAGAGCCAAGCTGCTAACATTACACTTTTCAACTTCGCTAGCCCTTATTTTACAAACTCTATGCCTTGATCAAAAGAAGTGACTTGGCCGTTTCGTTACTATAAGAACTATTGTATAACAGAAAAGATATGACCAGCGAATGACATTTTCACCTCACGTCTCGCCTCGTTCACGTGGCCAGGGAAAAATGTCCAAGACACTTATTTCGACCAAGGCATAAAGTTTGAGGAATAAGGACTTGTTAAGATTAAGAGTAATGTCTGATAACTTTTTGACATGTCAGTAATACGGCCTCGTCTTGGCGATATTTGACATGAAAATATTTGTGGTTGGATATTTTATTTTCTTGAACGTTGATTTCAGATGAGCGAAAAAAAAATCACATTTTGTCGTCGCTTAACTTGGACACCAAATTTTGTCTCGGTTTTTTCCTAACAACCAACAATTACTTATAAACTTCACTCTCCATGGTGAATTGCAAATTTTAGTTATGAGAAAAGCAGGAAATCAAAATGGGTTGGTGCGAATATTCGTCAAAAATTGACGTTGTGAGGTGTCACTTAAATTTTTATGGTAATTTGGACTAAGAGAAATTAAGCAGAGCCTTCGAATAATCAGATGACTTACTGTTTTCTTCGCACATTAATTTCGTCCCAGTGGAACCATCTCCTTCGAACTCTGTATTGACCTGCTTGAATTTCGAAAGTTCATTTGGAGTCCACGGTTATTTAGAGTTTCTCGAGTCGTCCTCTCAAAAAATTACATTTCCACCAGGATAAGTTTCAACTGCCTAACTTTCGCAGGCGAACATAAATCTGGCGTCTAAAACATTCTGAAACGGAGTCGGCATCGACACGACCCAGTACAGGATTGTAATGAAAATTTATGGAGCCATATCGCGAAATTAACAGGAATGATCCAGGATTCTTACATCTCTTCGCGTTTTTCATTTCGTAAGAAGGTGAATCAACATCTCGATCGGTCGAACTCTTGGAAATGTTGGAAAATTATTAAAATTTTTTATTAATCGACAGTACTCAGCGCTCAAGCAAGCTTACATCATTTTGAACTCTACAGGCCTCGCTATAGACTGATCTTAAACTAATGAAACAAGATACCACCCCGCGTTCTTCAAAATGGAAGTGTCCAAATTTTTTTCATATTCAGATTCTCCCAAAAATTCTAACACCACTTCCATTATTTATCTGTGGTTAAGGTATTTGTCATATTTCACTTGAACATTTTTTAAGATAATTCATTGTCAAAAATATTCACAAATTTGAAAATAAAACCCTCGTTCCAACCGTACAAAAGAAAGTCCTAGATAAAATGTTGGAGAGAATTTCTAAATGACAATGCCTCATCAATTATTTTAGATGATTGCAGTGAAAAATTTAGGATGATGTCTCCAATAACTGAATTAGTAATAGCAATATAATACATAATGACGGTGCAGGGTAAAATAACTCAAAAGATGCTCGGATCCAATGCATTGAGAATGATCAACTGTTCAGCTGAGCACACGAAATCACTATCTAGAGCAGCCTGAATAAATAGAATCTAACTATAAGGTGTACACTTCACGATTGACGAATTCAAGAAACATGTTTCAGCTCATTATCTACTACATCGTTTTTAGGTTATATTTTATATACAAGTTGTCCGGAAAGATGAGCTAGAAATTCACTGGTGATTTCTGTACCAACACTAAATGGTATCTTTTCCTACAAAACGTAGAGCAAAAACCTGTGAGCAAAATTTAAGTTCAACACCCTAAAACTTCGTTAAGCCTCCACTGGTTTGGTGCTTTCAGGGTAAGGTAAGGTCATTTTTGAGCATGTGTGTTTTTTCTATCCAGTTCAAAAAAAAAACAGTTTTTCTACACTAAGAGCATCAAACTACATAGTGAGAATGAATACATTATATTCCGAACTGGCAGAATGAATAAATAATTAATTTTTCAGAAACAATCACAAAAATTATGAATTTTTACTCGAATCTCGTTATGAGATGAGTTTCTTATGATAGTAGTTTGTGAAAAAACGAAACCAGGAAAATTTTATTACACATATCATACTCTCATCAAATAAGTTAATGATGATGATTGATTCATGAAGAAGAATTAAATGAAAAAAAGAAATATTTCGCATTCGTATGATCTCACAAAGCCCACAACTGATGTACACGGTGGAAAAAATTGCTGATACTTGAACTACAACTATTTGAGAGTGAGAGATAAAAGAAAATGAAACGCACATCACAGTGGTCTTTTTTAGTGAAACTGATAATGTCATCAACTGCGTTCCTCTATCTCCTTTTGTTTTCGAGTTAAAGAACCGAATTGAAATTTAGGCGATTTTAACTTTGGTCGTTTCCTCTGTTTCTGCTTGTGCTAGGATATAGAATAAAAAACCTTCAGAAACACGTTTTTCTGAGCAATCTAGTCGTGTACTTTATTTTTTCCAAAGAGATTTTGTTTCCGAGGTAAAACAGAAAGTTGTGTTTTTTTTTATCGAAACAAAAGTTTGAAATGGCCTAAAAAGAATCGCCATTTGTTTTCCGTTTCATGAATGTATCATACATCAGATATCATGAAAAATATGGTTTGTAGATATGTGAAATGTAAATTAGCGAGAGTTAAAAAAAAATAATCACAGAATGATAGATTTCAACGCATCTGAAATGTTCATCGAATTTTGCCCTTGAATAGTTGATTCAATCCTCCGTTGTTTGATCTCTGTTCAGAATAACTGTCAATTCGAAGTCATTTTTGCCGCTTTAATGAAATAATTTAAGATGTGATCTTTCATGTATTTTTCGAACATTTCCATATTGCCAGCAATGACTTCGAAATATAATAATTTAAAGTTGTTCTGAATAGAGATCAAACCACGGAGAAATAGAACATAGATGAATTCGAAATATTTATCATCGATATGAATACTATTTTCAATTCCCAGGATTAGAGATCTCTCATCATGAGGTTGGAGAAATAACATTAGATTTTCTCACTGAGATGAGAGATACGGCGGTTTCAGCCTGGTTTTGCCTCATCAGTATCCCATGCACCTCAGAGACCAAATTTTCCTAAAAAAACGATATTTGAAGCAATTAGTTGAGTTAAATATTACAAAGTAGTGACATCCAATTGCGGCCAAATGAACCTTTCATATTTCCAATGACATGCGAAAAAAAAACTCTCTACATTCTCTTTCACTCAATGAGATTTTAGCAGTGGTCCTAAATCAGGGCCCCCATGCAGTTTTCTCCGCCCTATTCTTATCGCGACCGTGAAGCCAAGTGTCTTTAAGAAAAAGAATAAAACGGTAAACAGAAAATAATTCGCCTTTACAGAAGCCACACCAGAAACATTTTCAAAACATAGATGAATTCAAAATAGTCATAATGGAAATTAATACCATCTTCAATTCCCAGACTCAGAGATCTTTTATCATGAGGTTGGAGAAATTAATAAAAGATTTTGCCACTGAGATGAGAGATATACCGTTTTCAGCCTTCTTTGTTTTCATCAGTATCCCATACACCTCAGGGACAAAATCTCCATTCGATATTTGAAACAATTAGTTGTGAAGTACTGAGAAAAATATTATGAAGTAGTTACATCCAATTAAGTCAAACTGAAGTTTCACATCTCTAATGACAAGCGAAAAAAGAACTCTGTACATCCTCTTTCACTCAGTGAGATTTTAGCAGTGGATCCATAATAGCAAAGAATTTCGTGTTTACCGTTTTATTCTTTTTCTTAAAAATACGAGAATTGAATCAAGTATTCAATAGCAAAATGAAAATAACACAATGCGTAGAAACATATTTTCCTATGATTCAGCCAACTCAGCTCAGATTTCGAATACAAACTATATTTTTCATGATATCTGAATGAATTTGAGGACGACGACGTGTTTTATTTTTGAAACGGGAAAACCTGGCGATTCCTTCTGAGCCTTTTCAAACTATTGTTTCCATAAGAAGGAACAAAACTCTATGTCATACAATTTTAAACGATCTCTTGTGAAAAAACGAAATACGCTACTGGATTGCTATGAAAAAAGTGCCACTATAATGTTTTCATCTCAACATCCTGGCACAAACAGGAACGGAGGTGATGGCACAAATTGAAAGCATAAAATTTCAATCGTATCTGATAGTTTCGAGAACAGAAAAAGATAAAGGAATGCAGTTGATGATATTATCAGTTTTTCTGAAAAAGACCACCGTAACTTGTCATTCATTTTCATTTCTCACCGTAAAAAAGTTTGCCCACCCTGTTAATAGAGTTGAAGTAGTCCTATGAATCCAGACTGTATTAAGGGCGGTTTTGTGTCGCTCTTTTGACATGTCTGTTCGTCTGCGACCTTCTTCATCTTGATTTTATGATCGAGAACAAAACAACCCTCTTGGCTGTATATCCATGGAATGAAATCAGCCAAAAGCGAGAACACATATTTTTTGCTTATGCTTGCACTCTTCAGAAACGGACGTATTTATCGTTGTGTATGAAGTCATTCTTTCCTATATTTAATCAATATACTGGTGTGCCTAATATTTTATCACAATTTTGAATCCTATCGAAATATCCGTTTGTAATGTTGATATTCTGTCTTTGTTTGATTTGCTTCAATTTCCGGAAGGCATTAAAAAGACATAATTTAAATAATTCACAATTTTACATTCAATCTGGCAAAACTCTTACTATCGAGAAAAAATTACAACCGATACGTAGAAATAGTGAAGTCAATTGCTATCGAAGGAATACTTTTTGAAGTTGAATCGCGTCAGAAGACTCTTGTTTGGTTCCCAAAAGCTGCTAACAGTCAGATCTTATATAAACAATGATTTGAAATAATCAACTTCGTAAACAATTTCGATGTGGTGGCCTGAATACGACCCACTTTCCAGTTGATCCTCGAAACTGCTCATTGGAAAATTAATGAATTTTTCGTCGAGGATTTGTTTACTGTCTGTTTCCCTGATATTGAGTTGAACTGAAAGAGAGAAATTCGCCATTGCTCAGGGTTGATGTTTTTAAGAGCTTAATAATGAATTAAAAAGATCAATATTCAAACCCCCACCATGCCCAGCAAAACACTGAAAAATTCAGAACATTACTGTGTTAGTTTATGTCTGTTTGAAGGACAAATTCGTTAGAGATTCTAGACTGCTGCTCGTGGGAGGGAATGAAAAAATTCCAGAAATTTGAGTAACAGGGGTGAATTCAAGTTGAGGATGGTATATGATTTCGACAAAATAAGCAATATTGAATTTTCTCTTCGATAATCTAGATGCAGTAGGTACTCTGTCGAATGAAACATCGTCAATGTGCCAACCGTCCATTAGTTTTGATCAGTAATAATTTTCACACGAATTATAATCCATGATTTCAATGATATCGTTTTCAATTAATAATTCGAAATCACATAAAGATGGTCTTCCATCCGGGCTTATACTCCATGGTCTATTAGCCATTTTTTCACTTTCGTCTGTGGTCTGAGATCGCTGAGCTACTAACTGTTCTGATGGAGGGTTCAATCCGCAGCTACTACTCATACCTCTGTTAATACGCCACGTTCTATGTTGATTGCTTCATCGCTCTTATTTCATATCTGCTCGTTTCCGGTCATGTCAAAGGTCGGCAACCATGTACAGGGTGATTCACTTATCTTGGTAACCCCAATTTTCTCGAAAATGTCTGAATATTTTTTCATTCTGTGAATGACGTTTTGAACAAGTCAATGTCGACTTGAGATGCGCATAAAAATCTGCGGAAAAAATTAAGACGCCAGGCGTCGCGACGGTATCAAAAATTTTTTCTCCAGGGACATACCTTTTTTATCATGTCATTCAAAAGTTAATTTCATTCTGAACTGTTTTTTCTAATACAAATTTCATCTATTTCTAACAGTCAGCTATCTGCAGCGTATTTTATGTTAATTCTATTCCATTTATTTTTTTCTGTATTGTGGTAGTATGCGTTTATTTGGGGACACAAATATGATTTTGTGCCTTGAAATCAAGAAGGCTAGTTTTCTCGTCAATGTGCCTCTTCAAATAAGATGAAATATGTGGCTACAGCAAGATGGGGCTCCATGTCACAACGCTGCCATTGTGAAGAGATATTTAGATCAAGAATCCGAAAATAAATGGAAGGAACCAATGGACCCATCAGATATCGCAAGACCTAGAGCTCATGGATTACTTTCTGAGAGGTACCGTCAAAAATATGGTATACCAAACTGATTCTAATGACTTGGTCCATTTGAAAATAAAGATGAGAAACGCATGTGCCCAAGTAGACTCTTATATTCTGACCAAAGAAACTGAAAATGAAATAGGGAAATGATATAACTTATGTATGGATCATAACGGCCGGTATATAGAACATATGATTCGAAATGTGTCGCTTGTTATTGAAAAAATGTTTATTGATATAAGATATAATATTCAATGAAAAAAATAAAATAGAAATAGTTTGTTACAGAACCTTCGTCATTTTACGAAACAAAATCATAACTAGGTAATCTAACCATTTTGATCCATACATAAGTTATATCATTTCCCTAAATCATTATAAGTTACTATGGTCAAAATATAAGGGACAATTTATTTTCGAATTCTTGATCTAAATATTTTTTCACAATTGAAGCGTGTTTCACGGTTGTGAATGAATCATGTTGTAATGGTTCAAAATTATTAGTAGTGGAATTATCTTCAGCAATCTAACTTATTTCTGTAGCGTGCTATTAGCGCTCCTTTCTCTGTGAATATTTCCTTCATTAGATAATATAAATTTGACGAAGAACGCTCCGGATTCATCAAATAAATGATCGTCTTGTTGCTGGAAAAGATTGTTCCTATACCTATAGTAATAATAATCACAACTTTATCAGACAGAATAAAATAACAATTTCCAGATCACACATCATGTGGAGCTAAATAATGAATTAAATTTGCAGCTTCCGATTTTTTAACTCCAAATTGTTATCAAGATTTGCAAATTTGTGTTATGAACAATAATCAGGAGGAAAAACTTTCAAATAAGAATAAAATGCACCATAATGATGATTTCAAAATGACAGGTAAATCGGAATACAAAAGAAAAGGAAACGGTCAAAATCAGACAATAAAGAGCCCGTAATACAAACCAAACAAGTGTGATCTGCCTCTAGCTACGAGTCCAACTTCATTCCTATCGCAATGATTCAATAATTGAATAAATCAAATGGTCATCTACGTTCGTGGCTACATCTGTAATGTAATAGTATATTCTAAAACAAGTTAGAATGAGCTCCTATTCCAACACGAATGCGAAGTTGTAGTGGAATTGCCTTCTGTAACGAGTATCAGACGATATTTTCTCTATTTCAGTCAAGTTTGGTGAAATACTCTCGAAATTCAAATGAAAATTAAGATTTGTGACTTGTTTTGTATCTTGGCAGTTGGTGTGACTTGCGAAATTTGACAGATCACTGAATTTGAATTGATTGAATTCGAAACTTAATTCGATCGGAGGTCAGTATCGACACCCAAAGAACGAGAAATATAACTGAAAGAGTACTGTAATGAAAAAGAGTTTCATTACAGCACTGCTTTCAGTTATGAACTCATCAGGTTACTAAAATAGAGAATAACATATTATTCCTATAGTGTGTGCATTTATCTACAGTTGAAAATATGTAGGTAAAAAATTATCTACACTCATAGAAAATTCTTTAACTAAATTATACAACTGTCAACTTTGTGTTACAAAAAACGTTCACATAATATGTAGAGATTTTTCTGTAATTACTGGTTTCGCATGGTTCACTCTGCAAGTTGGACTAGTATTAACAAGCAGATCAGTTGTAACCGACCAACTTTTTACAGTTGTATGAGTTGTGTTTTGATCTTTCACTATCAAGCGGAGTAAATCAATATTATTCGTGGTTTTTAAATAATGATATTCAATATATAGGAGCGATCAGGCTCATTCACTAAAATTGTCATCTAGATAGTTGGGAAACTATGAAAAAAATTAAACACGAAAAAAATATTGAATCATATATATAGTTCCTTTTGATATCGAAAATAATCTTCTGCTTTGGGAAATCTATATTGTCTTCATCTGTTGAAGCATGTTTCGCCAGTTCGTGATTTTCTATCTGATTCAGTCGACAGCAACGTTCGTGCTCCTCAATGAATGAATCAGGCAGAAAAATCCCCACTAGCGGAACATACTCTAACAGATTATGGATTTCTAAAAGGCAGAGATTATTTTCAATATCAAATATTATTATCCCAAGCTGAATATAAATGCCATTGAAATTCATTAACACAAACACAACTTGAACAAAAACGAAGAGACCCCTTTTTTACATAACGACTTGTTTCCGACCTAAGAAAAAACAAAGATGAAGCTGATAAGAAGCGTTTACTGAAGTAAACTCACCAGAACTCAGTGTCAGAAATTCATCGTTTTTCGAGGTACAATCTTAGACCAAGAATCGTTAGGTGAAATTATGCCGGAATATCTGTATATATGGTCGTGAAAGCCTCAAACTAGTTTATATATCACCTCCAAAGGATCTATTGGAAATAACTATGGTAGTCAGTGCCAGAAATATATAATTGAAGTTGCATTATTGAAAGATATTCCATTCCAGAGAGTATAGTTATTTTGTTTTTGAAAAAAACCTATAGTTCTCCTGAGAAAAATTATAGTACGACGCTACTTGATTTCTATGAAAAAAGTGTCCTTATTATATTTTCATTTCAACATTCTAGCACCAATCGAAACAGATATAATGACAAAGGTTGAAATCGCCTAAATATCAATTTTGACCTTTAAGTCACTCGAAAACAATAGAAGATGGAGAATTCGGTTGATGATATCATCAATTTCCCTGAAAAAGATGACTTTATCGTTTAAATCATTCTCTTCTTTCTCTCCAGGATAAAAAGTTGTAGTTCAGGTATCACCAATTTTACCCAGCCTGTACATAATTATGCAGAATATCTTGAAATCCTTTCCATGAAATATGAGAGTTGGGAGAGCACTCGAGACTTCAGAGAAGAATTGTATTTGTACCAACTATACCATCCTCCGAGATCTGTTTCATTCAAAGCCTGATAATGAAATAGTTTGCAAGTGCTCAAGGGCTCCCGAACTTCTTGCAATCGAAATAAATTACAATCTCTTAGAAGTTCGGTTTAATTGCTGGTTTCTGAATCGAAACAAAAAATTACAGAAAAATTCAATAATTCTTAATTGTCGTGTCGCTTCATCAAATTGAATACTCGAGAACATATAAAAATTATCATTGGTATGATAGATTCAGAGTCGGTTTCACAAAGTTTTGTTTATACCATTCAATTCCATCACCTGATATGAAATATTCATTCTACAACACCTAAATCGATTTCAAGTAAACTTTCAGTTATGTTCTTGGTTTTTGCCCTTTAGGAATATCCCAAATCACCAACTTGAGCTTGATCACAATCCTTGTTTATCAAGCATGTCGACTGAGTTTCTTTCAGAACACTGATGCAGAATATTACTTTCGTAACACTTCTAAAATCATGTAGATTTGTGAATAAATACTCATATTTTTTATTGCTTTTTTCAAAGCTTCATCTTTGTATTGAAAGATTAAATCTTGAGTAATTTTAACAGTTGAGAATATAACAATGGAGATTTTAAATCAATTGAAGATTATTGAAAAGTCATTTTCAAATTGAGGATGAAGTGGCATAGACAATGTTTGAGACCTATTCCATTTGCAAGTGTAATTCACTTTCAGCTTAGTCGACTGTATTTCAGAAAAAATTGAATGTATTTCGGATAACTCAATTGAATCTCATTTGATAATTTCTGATATTCAATTGACGAATCTGAATAAAATTTGATGTTGACTGAAACACAATTGGAAAAGGTGTAGTTTCTGCCACCCATATGTATAATTAACTCTTTAATGAATTAATGGAACAGAAGATGAGCCTATGGAGGTTTTCAATTGAAAAGCAGACCCTGAAAACCGTTTATTGTTCCACAATAAACTTATATGAAGCCGGAATATGTAAATAGATCTATTGTTTGAGCAAAAAGTAATCAACAATCATGTTGTTGATTAGTAAAATTATCTGCAGGAAAAGGTGATTGAATGGTTGCGTATTTGTAGAGTTTTTTGTGATTCTTGAAAAACATCGCGATCTATTCTGGAGAATGATTTTTCAAAAATTGAATATTACTATCATTTCGCTACAGGGTGATAACTCAGTCACAACTAGGTGATATACCATTATGAAATAAAATTCTACCTATTCAATAGGACAGAATAGATACTAATGGAATGTGGTAGGATGCAGTGTTATTGTTAATTCATGTTTCAGGTCATAGAGACTACAGTAAATTGAAAATATATGGTAGACAGTAGAAGGAATTATTCATTTTTGAATTGAAACGCATTCACAAAATTGCATACGCAAACTTCATATGCCAAATATTGTCCAGAAAAATATGCCGAATGCGCTCTCCAAATGTGATATGAGGGGGTTTGCATCGTTCCCAACTATGGTCAATTAGGCTTCAATTTATCAAATCCTCTTATGATGATTGTTGTTCTGCGAAATAAACCAATTTCAGGTATTTTTGAAATAGGACTGATTGGAAATGGATTTTCTCATGGATCGATATATCCAGGAGAATATGGAATGGATTATTGTTTTTCGATTGATATTCTGCTGCTAATCCGAATTATTCAACAGGTACAAAAGTCAACAGAAATCGTATAAATTACTATATTTACCACGATGATGATTTATCAACGGATTCACTGTGGTTTGAATAAATAAAGTTGGTATGCTAGCGTAAAACATTTTGAATTATGAAATTTCTCATTATCCTGGATCGGAATTTCACGAATGAATATTTCGTCCGGGCCACGAATTTTTTCGACAATATTCCATACGGAATTTGATGAATCATTCGATACAGCCACTAAAAAAATTAACGAAATGAAATGTTCCAGTACGATGAAATAATACACTTTCTGGTGGTTCCAGTATCTTGAGTGTGGGCTGTGTAACTGAAAATGTCTGAGTTGCGATAACAATATATTTCAATTGACAAAGAAGGACCTCTTTAAATATATTTTTTGTTTGCTTTTTCATTCGAACATTTCCTGTTGCTCGGATATTGTATTCTTTTTTTCATTTTTTTTTTATCCAACTGCTGTTATGAGATATTTCCAGGCGTATTTTAAATGCCCAAAACCAGGGTTGGAAAAAACCCGTTATTTTTAAAGAGCCCAACTTCCAAACCTCGTGTTGGAAAAACGTTGGCTTCTGGAAGGTAGGGTTAGTTCTAGTTTCAGCCAAATTTCCTTTGGTTTCTTGATGGATAGTCATGATGAATGTTTTATTTTATTTGTTTCAAAATGCGCTTCAAAAAGGAAAATACCGTATGTTCCTTATCGATTATTATAGTGACGAAGATCATAGTCATTAAAATGATATTTATTCAATATCTTTATTTTGAAAAAATTCACAACCATAAACTTTTAAGGTAATGTGACGTTTTTCCAATCAGAAATTTACTGTTTTTGAAAAAACTGAGAAAAATATTGTATGTTAACCCTTCCCAGAAATCAGAGAATTTTAGTTACCGGACGTCCAAGGGGCAAAAATAAAGTTCAAGATCGACGACTTAGACTTAAGGCCATTAGAAACTCTTGGCTGATGGGTCATTAGGAGAACAAGGCCATCGTGTAAGTATCCTCACGGTTTACCGCCGTATACCGACTTTTATACTGCAACAGTATCGACTCTATCTTGAGCATCGTCGGTAAAGATTACATCGGTGCATAAAACGACAACATCGGAATGTGAAAAAGAATCAGGTCGTCTTTTCTGATGAATCTCAATTTTCCCTAGGTGCACGTGATGGCCAAAGAAGGATAGTGGAGCCATATGTTATCCTTCACCTTAATAGGCGCGAGAATCCAATAAAGCAGCCATATAATTCTTCACCTCATGTTGTCAGAATTAGTTTGGACTAATTTGCCATCGTTGCCCAGATATCCCGATCTTTCGCGGTTAGAAGGATTGGAAATTCACCCCAGCTCCTATGGACTGAGACATGAAATACAGGTAGATTGGGATAGTATCCCTGAAGAAGAATTAGACCATCTTCTTGCATCAATGCCAGGACGTGTTGAGATGACCGCATTGAACATACATTAATTACAAATTAAAAAAAAAATTTAATTGTTTTTATCCAAATTTAAATCTCCTTCTAGATGTTATTGTTTTTTTGTCAGTTTGTTTATTTTTCATGACTATCCATTAATCAGTTCATTTAATCTAAACATGAAAAAAGGTTGACTGAGTAGGGGTCACTAAATAGCTATTGTTTTATCTGTTGCCTGTGCCAAGCCTGGTCAATCGGATGATAGCGATATGTTCAAAACTGTTATATGTGAATACCCTCATTGTCTTATTTTTTCCATACACTGACAACATTACTGTGTAATACTCTGGATTCGTAATTTATCCATACCTTTAATCTCACCCAATTGTATAGAATAACACACTAGAACGGCACTTTGACTAGCCTAGGAAACTCTTGGTTTTCATTCATAAATTTAGCTTAAAGTGTTGAAAAGTCTTGACTTGAATCTTAGGGACGTAAAAACCTCGGAACTTTCGACCCTTCAGTTTCGCTGAAGAGGGAGCTTCATGCAAAACTCTTCATATTTTTTTTGTACTTAGACTAGCCTAGGAAAATCTTGGTTTTCGTTCATAAATGTGGCTAAAGTGTTTCCAAAGACTATCAAAACTTGAATCTCAGGGACGTGAAAACCTCAGAACTTTTGACCGTTTTTGTCTAGATGAAGTAGAAGAAGAAGAAGAGTGAAAGTGTAAGATGTAGGTACACCTGAACTGCGTTCACAAACTGGCTCAGAGAGAAGAGTAAGTGTATGACCGTATGATCGAAAATATATTCCACACTCGTCGTTCACAATTTTACTATGACAAATGTCATTCAAATATTTAACAAAGGTTATGAATATTACTTTTGCATATACATTTTTTATATATCATTTTAATATTGAATTGTTACTATCGTGAATCAATAATAGAAGTTTAAAAAAAATTATCTCCAGTCGTACATTTTTAGTTGTGTCTTCGAAGTAAAGTCTATTTGTGTTCTTTTATTTCAAAAGCAGAGCACGACCGTGTTTTTCGATGATTGTGAGGGAACTGATAAATTTTTTCAGGACGTTGAATTACTTTTATAAGAACGAATGAAAAAAGGAATTAATTCTATATAATTTTTTTTGCAAGCAGAAAATTAAAAATGTTTTAACATGTTTTGTTATTTTATTGACTCTATTCCAGAAAAAAAATTTAATACTTCGTAACAAGAAATAAATAAAACAAAATATTAATAATCTTGACAGATCTTAACACCTGAATATAACAAAATGTCAACGTAGATTTAGCTTCGTTAAATCACTTCTAGCTATT